>CM064508.1:44408506-44497885 GCA_032716605.1 Paralithodes platypus
TATTTCCTGGTGGAACTCTTCCCAAATGATAGGAATGTCAGCCCGATTGGTTTCATACATTTTGAGTTATAAGAAGTTAAGGTGTCCAGATTATTGTCAAGTGCGTGGCGCTACCTATAATACTATTAGGACTGACCTCACCAAAATGGTGTAGTGTATGTGTGTGGTGTGTAGTGTCTGTGTATGAGTGTGGAGAACATAAAGGCATAAGGAAATGGGAGTTGCAGAAAGCCGATTGGCCCACTCAAGGCGGATCCCTTTCACACCGAACCCTAATTATAAGGCCCAAATGTAGGCCCAACTCACTAATACTATGACTGACCTCACCAAATGTAGTGTGTGTGTGTGTGCATGTGTATTTGTAGTGTGTGTGTGTGTGTGTGTGTGTCTAGCTCAATAAAATATCTTGGAGAGAGAGGACTGTTGGAGAGCAGCAATTGGAAGGAAACTGCTGGACTTCATAAGTTTGGTGGACGAATGGTTTGATTTGATGAATTCCTCTCATAAGTTAGGTGACAAGCAGTCACGTAATGCATTTGGAGTTACTTTATGTGACCAAATAAATGTCCTGCATAGAGGTATTGAAGTGATAACAACGATGAGAGAAGGGAGGAGATTGCATAAAGGGCTGTATATGTTTCAGAAAGGTGTAATCTTATCTTCTCATTCACTGTAGGGTTGCACAATATGCTTCAGAAAATGTGTAATGTTGAATAAATTTTAACTAGAAATTTAAATCAAGATTGACCCCACTCACCCCTATTAAATTCACCTAAACTCATTCCACCCTACCCTGCCCACCCTCTATTCTCCCCCACCCACCCTACCCTCCCACCATACTTTCCTCCCACCCACCCTACCCACCCTCCATTCTTTCCTCCCACCCACTCTCCCCTCCCACCATCCTTTCCTCCCACCCACCCTACCCTCCCACCATTTTTTCCTCCCACCCACCCTGCCCTCGCATCCACCCTACCCTCCCACCATTCTTTTCCTCCCACCCACCCTACCCTCCCACCATCCTTTACTCCCATCCACCCTAACCCTCCCACCATCCTTTCCTCCCACCCACACTACCCTCCCACCATTCTTTCCTCCCACCGTCCTTTCTCCCACTCACCCTACCCTCCCACCATCCTTTCCTCCCACCCACCATTCTCTCCTCCCACCCACCTAACCTCCCCTCCCACCCACCCTACCCTCCCACCATCCTTTCCTCCCATCCACCCTACCCTCCCACCATCCTTTCCCTCCCACCATCCTTTCCTCCCACCCACCCTACCCTCCCACCATCCTTTCCTCCCACCCACCCTACCCTCCCCCCACCCACCCTACCCTCCCACCCACCCTACTCTCCCACCATCCTTTCCTCCCACCCACCCTACCCTCCCACCATCCTTTCCTCCCACCCACCCTACCCTTCCCACCATCCTTTCCTCCCATCTACCCTACCCTCCCACCCTCCTTTCCTCCCACCCCCCCTACCCTTCTATAAAAAAAAAAAGAAAAGCAATAGGTCCCACCCCTTTCCCATTCTTAAGTAAGCCATTTTAGATTTACAGAAGAGTGACCATTACTTGCATTACTGCATGTCCACAAACATTTCAGTAATTAAAATGTAAAACTTGCAAACTAAACAAACCAAAATTGGGACAAGGACAATATAAAGTCAAATTAAATTATCAAATCGCTATGTGGAAACAACGTTTACTAAAATGAAAATTATTAAATAAAAGAACACAATCCACCACATAGGGTGTACATTACTACATGAGCAAGTTAATCTGTTTCCCAAGCAAACTAATCGCACATATAACAACGCACTATCGTCACGTTAAAGGAAGTAGTCAAGTTTGGGAAGTCCGGGACGTTCTGGCAAATTTTACTAAACTCTGCATGAATAAAGAAACTACATGTTAAATGTCAAAATATTATTTAAAATCAAATTTGCAACATGACAAGACATTAACAATAGTAAAAATACAAATATTGATAAGATGTCTATACTATTACAAAATAATATATAAAATACAGTACAGCACTCACTAACGATAGTGCTATCGGGTAGGTACCTGTAAGCATAGCATGCCTCAAGTGACCCCTATCAATAACTACCCTACAAATAACCTACATTTATAGCACAAATAAACTAAGGAAATCGCAAAAGTAAGCAATTGATACTATCGACAATGAATACATATAATATAAAGACAAATAATTGCAAAATATGAAGTAACAACAGATTTAAACAAGAGTACTCTTTTAACAAGAACAATAAATTTAAAAAATCATCAATATTATTAATAATAATAATAATAATAGAAAAAGAAAAAGATAAACAATAAATACAGACAAAAAGTAAGCAGAGGTTATACAAGGAACTTCAAGTTAATGCTTGATTAAAATTATTGATGTCAAATTTTAGAATACAGTCACAATAATTGACCCTAAAAAGATTAAATTTATGGAACAATTTACTTGCCTCAAAACCTCTGTCCACTAAGAGTCTGTATAGTAACCTAGCTCTAGCCCAAAAGTCATCTACTTTAGTGCAGATTTTACAAAATCTTATTAATTGGGAATAAAAACAATTATAAGTTATTTTACTATCGATATTACTACTAGGGAAAGGAAAGTTTATTACGTTAAAATTAAAATCATCAACTTTGTGATATACTTTAAGTATGCACTGTTCATTAACAATCTCTATATTTATATCAAGAAAATTTTCAACTTTATAATTTACGTTACATTGTGTGAGGGGAATAGAATTAGGGTAAATAAGTTTAGCAACTTGATTAAAATTTAACAAATTGCAAACAAGAATATCATCAATATATCTACTATTATTACTTAACAGTTTAGCAAGTGCTAATTTTTCTGGAATTTTATTTTTCTTGCTACTGTCAACTAAGTTTTTTATATATTTAAATTCTAAAGCAAGCAAGAATAAGTCTGCAATTAAAGGGCTAGCATTTCCACCCATAGGAATTCCTAATATTTGTTTGAAAATGTACGGCCCGAATCTAACATAAGTATTGAAAAGGAGGAATTTAAGGGCATCTTTAAGTTTAGTTCTATCAAAATATACAGAACTAGTGGGAGTAGAGCTAAGTGATGCATTATTAAAATATGTATAAACATTTATGAAATAATTACCATTCCTAACGAACCTGTCAAAGTGCAAATCTATAATAAAGCAAAGCTCTGAATATACTAAATCTAAAGGCAAATTGGTATACAAAGTTGAAAAGTCGAAGCTATGTACCGAGGTAACTTTCGGCATAGTATTTATTTTATCTATAACTTCTAACGAATTGTCAACACTCCAATAATAGTTAATGCCAGTTCTTTTCATGATGGTATTACAATATCTTTTATGAGTACTTTTAATGTATTTTAAGCAATTTACGACTTGTTCTGATAGAGTTTTAGTGGTAGCAAATTTTGCTCCGGCAATAAAGCGATATTTATAAGGTCTTTTATGAAATTTAGGTAACATGTATAATTTTGCAATGCACTTGTTCTTATCAGAAAGTTTAATATCAAATATTATATTTTTCTTGGTATGTTTAAAATGCCCCAGAACGAGAAGCCCACCACAGAAGCCATGAACGAACACCACACAGAAACACCAAAGGAAAGGTCCACAGAACGAAAGGACCAGCTGACCGAGCCAGCCATTTCAGACAGGCCCAAGCCCGCAGGGCTAAACAGCTCCAGGACACACCCATTTACCTTTTCTAAAACTGACCATTTTCCACACCTCACATACACTAACCCCCTCGTGTCCTACACTCCTAACTACAAAGATGATGAACAGGAATATACATTCATATTAAAAACACCCATGCCTGTCCCGACGTTGAGCCAATGCCAACACATCAGACAGCCATAATTATATCTATGTATGTTCTTGCATCCGAGAAGTAGATGTTATATATCTTAGAAGTTAAAACACCCACGCTGTCCCTAGACCTCGTATATCATTTTCCATGACGAGTATAGATATATGTACCCGTGCTCAGTCGCCCCTTGCATTGCTCCTCTAGTAACTAAGTATTAATATTAACATTCCCTAACATCTTGTCTTGCCAGACTAAGCTTCTGAAGACCCATCGCCCCATAAATCTATGTATGCAATCCTTAGGTTAAGTATTTTTATCCGCCATTGTGTTCACCTTTTTCCATTTACTTTCCACAATTGTCATACGTCTTCCCCTTGCCTCCTTCGTATCCACAGCCCACACTACGCCAATTTATTTCGTGTTTTACACCTCTTACCCCAACCAGAGATTGTATAAGATAACCTGGTTACCAGTATCTGTCATAAGTACCCCGAAACAATAACTAAGTACCCCTACGAACTGCCGCTGTGGTTGGTATTTTATATTTAATAGAAAACGCAGTTCCCAGGGCCAACTAATAGTATCCATAACCCTCTGACTGATCACATAACTCTATCTTTTCCAGACTCATATACCACCCCATAGTTGCATTCCCCGGTAGCATTTGGCTAACGTATTCTACTGCCTTTTCAAACTTCCATATCAATTGTAGCCTAATGCCACCCCCACGCCCAGGGACCTTAGGGGCAAAATTTCCCTGTAGCCCTTGAACTCCCCCCCCCCCTCTCATTAAGACGCCCGCGCTTCTCGACTCTTGTCCGACCTAGCCTCTCTCTCATACCTCTTGAAGATCCTTGAATTGTCCGTTACTAACGCTCTTCAACCTTTTATATATATACTCCTATCCAGCCTACCTTCACTTAGTAGGCCAGAACAACATTAGAACTTTACTAGCCCCTTGCATGCCATCTATTCTCTTACAACACATTCACAACCCTGCACCCAATGGTCATCGGTGCGAGGCTAGCCGCCCCGCCAGTAACTAACTTCTATTGCCATACTTCCAGATAAATGTGGCAGAGTTAGCAACCCAGTCTCCACCATATCCAGCAAACCCTACAATTAACAACCAGCCGAGTAAAACCAGCTAGCTAAGGCACCTTCGGTTTTGGTATTAAAGACACTCACATCTGTCTCATACACAGAGGGTTATTACAAACACTGGTGATATGGCAAGCCCCTAGCCACAGCCGCCGGACGACTATATCAGAGAGAGGGCGCCCAGCTCCCCCTTTTTGCCCACCCGAGGAGGGAGACCCCCACCCCCGCGGAGGTATACCTGACCCCTGTTTTGACTTTCGAGTCATTGCCAGGTAGCACAGGAATTCTTCCTATCAATGAACTAACCATGAATGACTAACACCTTTACTAACCTCTATTAACTCACAATAAACCATTTACCTTTCTTGCATGCTCTGATCACTAAATTAGCACCTCAGCTATACCATAGAATGAAGATTGAACAATCTAGAGAGACGCTCCTATCACAGCTGTCCCCATCCTCCTCGCAAAGTAGATCCAGTCTCTCTCCCCTAAATACGTCCAGTATAGCCAAAATAGTACCTCTTACTAAGGCTCAGTTATATGAAAATATAAAGGCTTCCTATCGCCCTGTGCCACAACAGTAAATACCATCTTACCTAGTCCCCATATCTATTGAGAGCTCAATTAAGTCCATAAGACTCGAGATCCCTACTGTCTACAGGGTCCAGAACAGAGCCTATAAATCTAACTCCCGCCCCCAGTCAAATCAGTTGAAAGCTAGACACCAACCAGGGGTCACTACCCTGCAGTTAATTTCTAGCTCTGCCCTTGTGTTGTTCCGGAGTGAGATCCCAGAACCGGCAGACTCCGTGGCAGATTTGGATAGAAGGACCTGCCCACGTATTGAAGAACTTCACACATATGGCCCCCTGGACGGCCGCGGAACCAGTCGTTAGCCCCCAACATCATGGACGCAAGATAACCAGGACCAGACCCATCAGATACTACCCAAGATTCCCTTTAGCAGTACTACATATTACTGTGCTGTTTTAGATTCACTAATTAATATTTCTACGAAGTGGCTAAGACCTTGCCCAGTGTAATTCATACTTAACCATTCCATTTGGGACGTACTAAGCGATCAGTGCTCTTTAATTAACAGGCGACCTTGACTCTCGTAATTACTTTATTCAGATATTAAAACTCTAGTGATATCTAACGTTCGCCCACTGATTTGCGTTCTATGTATTTCTGAGACAAGGATATAAAACTTAGATCAGTACCCCCTGAGGTTACTAGAATTCCCGTGCTCTAAAAATATGTGTGTCTAATCTAGTCTGTGAACTACTACTTGTGCACCAGAGCTACCAGTAATAAATCTAACAGTGAATATGAATCTATAAGTAACATTGATGGTCTTCGGTATATAAACCTGTGAAATCAAAGCCAGTGATCAGAAGATTAATACCTGAACGTTGGAAGTGGGAGACTAGGCTCCATCCAGATCCACTTATGCTAGTGTTGTTCAATTCTATTATATTGTCTTACACAAGTATTCTGCAGTGGTATATCAATAAACGTGATCATGTAACTTGCTACCATGTGTTTCTTTGTGTTCTCTATTCCTCATATCTTGTATTGTGCATGCAGCCTTATATACCCAGTCAATTTAGAACTCACATTACCCAAGTTAAACCTGTAGAAAAACAGGGCATAACATTGGCGGCAGCGGTGGTTCTTGATTCGGATAAAAGGTTGCATTACACTGCAAGTTTGGAACAGTAGAAGCATGGCAACATCGCGAAATCTTCAGCCATTCGCACACATTCCCAAGTATGATATAAACACGTATGATATCACCAGTTACTTAGACATAATAAAGCCAGTGTACGATGTGGTACTTCATAATGACCGCGAAAAAATCGCCTGGGCAATTTTACAGTTGGGAGAAGCCGTTTCCCAACTTGTTGATAAGCCTACCTTTAAAGAATTCTTCACCAAATGGTGACACAGAATACGCCAGAGAGTACTTGGAACCAGTTTCGATCCTTCGTGATCCGGACCTTAGATCCACTTTTGGGTTCCCCCGTCGCCCCAAAATAATAAAAGTCGACGAGATCAAGTATGAAGGGGATATAAATGTGACCCTCATACAACTCTACAGATACGTGAGGACCACGTATAGCTATGAAGATTACGACCAACAAAATGAACTCTTATTCACCGCTTTGTTAAACATCCTCCCACCCCACATCACCGCCCATCTCGACCCGTATGGCTTATTCGAAGAACATATGCTCTCCATCAGAGAAGAATGCCTACGCAGTTCGATGAATCCCCTATCCAACCCTTCAGCCCCTATCCAAGACTCCGTGCACCCTTCCAAAATGACTTCCGGTGAAAGTCCAACCCCAGTGCAGTCTTCCTTGCCTCTATCCTCTCTGACATCCCTAACTCTTCCCCCACCAACCCTCCGCAGCCCCCCCAACAAGCCCCGTATTCTAGCTATGCCTACCTATGTAGGCCTACCACAACATATTTCCCCATGACTCCAGAAATGTTCAGCTATCCCCCCACCAACAAAATTTCCCTTGTGACAGTTTTCCGTCGGTAGCTTGTGACAGTTTTCAGTCAGTAGCTCCCTTCCACCCCCCCACAATTCACACACCTAATAAACTTCAAAACCCCACACTTGACTCACCCCCTCATGACAGACAAACCCACCAATCCCATATAACCTCTAAACAAACCGTCACTGCCACCGACACACCCCACCACTCTGATCCTCCCACACGCGCCGTTAATCCCCCCCTCACGCGTGACTCCCACCAAAGTGATTTCCCCCCCCTCATGCGTACCGAACACCTGCTCACCAGTCGGTCCCCCACCATCATGAGCCCAGCTAAACCTTCAACCTCCCCCTCTTCACCGTTACCCCACCCGCCCCAAATTCCCCCCCCAAAGATCCCGCTCGACGAAATACCACTCCCATCCCAATCCAACCACAAAACTTTTTCCACCTTGGCTAAACCCCAAAATACTCTCTCTCTCGCCCCAAACAACATAATCAACCTCTCAACTTCAACCACTCCTCGAAATCCCATCCATGTCTCTCCCGGAAATAAAATCAGTCTAAATTCAACCCCTCTCAAACCACAACCCTGCCTGCCCAGACCCCCCCACCATCTCCCTATCAAATCCCCACACACCAAACCTCCAAACCACCCGATCATAGTAAACTCTCAACCTTCAGCCTTACTCACCCTTCCCCAAACCCCACTCACGACCACAACTCTCTACACAATTCAACCCCTCCCCAGCACCAACCTCTTCCGCAACAACAACCCCGACTCGACCTGCCCGTTTCATCTTTAAAACCCCCCTATCACTACCCCCGACCGAAACCACTTAGACCCCCCCTCCAAAACTGGCCCCGGGCCAACTCGCCCCCAGACCCACATTCCTGACGACAAGAACTAACGGTATATCCACCCCGCCCTTCCAAAGTGAAAGTGAACCACCAGACCGTCACCCAGACTAACGGCGACCCTAAATACCCCCCCCCCCCCTGATGATGATGAGGATATTATTGTACTAAATTGTTTCGAATGTTTTCAATTCCTAAGCGATTGGGCATGATTCTATAAATTTACATGTTTTCCATATACTGTATATATTATTTTTTTTCCTTAGTCATACTACTTTTCTTGTTACCTACACTTTTCTGACTATCTTTTAAATTTGCTTTATACATTGTCAAACACTTTACCTCTTCTTAATTTCCTGTGTTCTTAATTATCTGTCCTTTCTTAAATTTACATGTTTTCCATATACTGTATATAGTATTTTTTTTTCCCTTAGTCATAATACTTTTCTTGTTAATCTACACTTTTCTGACTATCTTTTAAATTTGCTTTATACATTGTTAAACACTTTACCTCTTCTTAATTTCCTGTGTTCTTAATTATCTGCCCTTTTCTTAAATTTACATGTTTTCCATATACTGTATATACTATATTTTTTTTCCTTAGTCATACTACTTTTCTTGTTACCTACACTTTTCTGACTATCTTTTAAATTTGCTTTATACATTGTTAAACACTTTACCTCTTCTTAATTTCCTGTGTTCTTAAGTATCTGTCCTTTCTTAAATTTACATGTTTTCCATATACTGTATATATTATTTTTTTCCCTTAGTCATACTACTTTTCTTGTTAACCTACACTTTTCTGACTATGCTTCTTTTTACTTCACCCTTGAGGCTCGAGGACGAGCCTATAATGAAGGAGAGGGAAGTAAAATGCCCCAGAACGAGAAGCCCACCACAGAAGCCATGAACGAACACCACACAGAAACACCAAAGGAAAGGTCCACAGAACGAAAGGACCAGCTGACCGAGCCAGCCATTTCAGACAGGCCCAAGCCCGCAGGGCTAAACAGCTCCAGGACACACCCATTTACCTTTTCTAAAACTGACCATTTTCCACACCTCACGTACACTAACCCCCTCGTGTCCTACACTCCTAACTACAAAGATGATGAACAGGAATATACATTCATATTAAAAACACCCATGCCTGTCCCGACGTTGAGCCAATGCCAACACATCAGACAGCCATAATTATATCTATGTATGTTCTTGCATCCGAGAAGTAGATGTTATATATCTTAGAAGTTAAAACACCCACGCTGTCCCTAGACCTCGTATATCATTTTCCATGACGAGTATAGATATATGTAACCCGTGCTCAGTCGCCCCTTGCATTGCTCCTCTAGTAACTAAGTATTAATATTAACATTCCCTAACATCTTGTCTTGCCAGACTAAGCTTCTGAAGACCCATCGCCCCATAAATCTATGTATGCAATCCTTAGGTTAAGTATTTTTATCCGCCATTGTGTTCACCTTTTTCCATTTACTTTCCACAATTGTCATACGTCTTCCCCTTGCCTCCTTCGTATCCACAGCCCACACTACGCCAATTTATTTCGTGTCTTACACCTCTTACCCCAACCAGAGATTGTATAAGATAACCTGGTTACCAGTATCTGTCATAAGTACCCCGAAACAATAACTAAGTACCCCTACGAACTGCCGCTGTGGTTGGTATTTTATATTTAATAGAAAACGCAGTTCCCAGGGCCAACTAATAGTATCCATAACCCTCTGACTGATCACATAACTCTATCTTTTCCAGACTCATATACCACCCCATAGTTGCATTCCCCGGTAGCATTTGGCTAACGTATTCTACTGCCTTTTCAAACTTCCATATCAATTGTAGCCTAATGCCACCCCCACGCCCAGGGACCTTAGGGGCAAAATTTCCCTGTAGCCCTTGAACTCCCCCCCCCCCTCTCATTAAGACGCCCGCGCTTCTCGACTCTTGTCCGACCTAGCCTCTCTCTCATACCTCTTGAAGATCCTTGAATTGTCCGTTACTAACGCTCTCCAACCTTTTATATATATACTCCTATCCAGCCTACCTTCACTTAGTAGGCCAGAACAACATTAGAACTTTACTAGCCCCTTGCATGCCATCTATTCTCTTACAACACATTCACAACCCTGCACCCAATGGTCGTCGGTGCGAGGCTAGCCGCCCCGCCAGTAACTAACTTCTATTGCCATACTTCCAGATAAATGTGGCAGAGTTAGCAACCCAGTCTCCACCATATCCAGCAAACCCTACAATTAACAACCAGCCGAGTAAAACCAGCTAGCTAAGGCACCTTCGGTTTTGGTATTAAAGACACTCACATCTGTCTCATACACAGAGGGTTATTACAAACACTGGTGATATGGCAAGCCCCTAGCCACAGCCGCCGGACGACTATATCAGAGAGAGGGCGCCCAGCTCCCCCTTTTTGCCCACCCGAGGAGGGAGACCCCCACCCCCGCGGAGGTATACCTGACCCCTGTTTTGACTTTCGAGTCATTGCCAGGTAGCACAGGAATTCTTCCTATCAATGAACTAACCATGAATGACTAACACCTTTACTAACCTCTATTAACTCACAATAAACCATTTACCTTTCTTGCATGCTCTGATCACTAAATTAGCACCTCAGCTATACCATAGAATGAAGATTGAACAATCTAGAGAGACGCTCCTATCACAGCTGTCCCCATCCTCCTCGCAAAGTAGATCCAGTCTCTCTCCCCTAAATACGTCCAGTATAGCCAAAATAGTACCTCTTACTAAGGCTCAGTTATATGAAAATATAAAGGCTTCCTATCGCCCTGTGCCACAACAGTAAATACCATCTTACCTAGTCCCCATATCTATTGAGAGCTCAATTAAGTCCATAAGACTCGAGATCCCTACTGTCTACAGGGTCCAGAACAGAGCCTATAAATCTAACTCCCGCCCCCAGTCAAATCAGTTGAAAGCTAGACACCAACCAGGGGTCACTACCCTGCAGTTAATTTCTAGCTCTGCCCTTGTGTTGTTCCGGAGTGAGATCCCAGAACCGGCAGACTCCGTGGCAGATTTGGATAGAAGGACCTGCCCACGTATTGAAGAACTTCACACATATGGCCCCCCTGGACGGCCGCGGAACCAGTCGTTAGCCCCCAACATCATGGACGCAAGATAACCAGGACCAGACCCATCAGATACTACCCAAGATTCCCTTTAGCAGTACTACATATTACTGTGCTGTTTTAGATTCACTAATTAATATTTCTACGAAGTGGCTAAGACCTTGCCCAGTGTAATTCATACTTAACCATTCCATTTGGGACGTACTAAGCGATCAGTGCTCTTTAATTAACAGGCGACCTTGACTCTCGTAATTACTTTATTCAGATATTAAAACTCTAGTGATATCTAACGTTCGCCCACTGATTTGCGTTCTATGTATTTCTGAGACAAGGATATAAAACTTAGATCAGTACCCCCTGAGGTTACTAGATTTCCCGTGCTCTAAAAATACGTGTGTCTAATCTAGTCTGTGAACTACTACTTGTGCACCAGAGCTACCAGTAATAAATCTAACAGTGAATATGAATCTATAAGTAACATTGATGGTCTTCGGTATATAAACCTGTGAAATCAAAGCCAGTGATCAGAAGATTAATACCTGAACGTTGGAAGTGGGAGACTAGGCTCCATCCAGATCCACTTATGCTAGTGTTGTTCAATTCTATTATATTGTCTTACACAAGTATTCTGCAGTGGTATATCAATAAACGTGATCATGTAACTTGCTACCATGTGTTTCTTTGTGTTCTCTATTCCTCATATCTTGTATTGTGCATGCAGCCTTATATACCCAGTCAATTTAGAACTCACATTACCCAAGTTAAACCTGTAGAAAAACAGGGCATAACAATGTTCATCGATTAAGTTATCAATATTCAGATTATTTTGAATTTCATAAACAGAATTACCGCAAATATTTTTACGTAATATGTTACCCTTAATACCTAATTCTTTTTTCATATTTTCAAGATAAAATTTCTTACATGTGAAGCTATAATTATTGCTGGCTTTATCTACTGTAGTGATTACAAAATGTTTATGTAAATTTATTAAATCAGCTTTAAGCTTATTATAATTATAGTCTATAAAATCTGAAAGATTAAATTCATTTTTAAGCGAGAAATTTTATTTCTAATTAACTTAATTAATAATTTAGACCATGCTTCTAGTTCTCTTGCATTGCAGCACGCAATTTTTAACAATTTATCTTTTAATTTATTGACTGAAAAAACAATATCTTTTAAAATTATGTCCCATGTTACTTTATTACTCCCTATTCTAAATTTAAACCCCTTACGACATAGCTCCGCTAATTTGTCGTTTGCAAAATGTTTAACTAGTTCTACATCACCTGTTAATATGTGACATATCGGACTATAAATGAACTTTGCTAGTGCATCACGTCTGCTAGCTGGCATATCCATGACTCTTTCACACACGCATTTATTATTATTGAAAATATCATTATCTGAAAGATTTCCTAAAACTTTATTATAATTACAAATAATAGACCCAACAGGTCGTTCATATGAATACACTATTAATGGTTTGAAATCTTTACAACCATCTGGTAACATGGACTTAACTTTCTTTGAATTAATAAGACTGTTAACATTAATTTTGTCTAAAATTTTAGAGGAATAATTTAAAGTGGATATGACTTTATCTTTAATACGGTTATCTTTGGATTTCTTAGAATTAGCTCTAATATATCCCATAAAAGCAAAGACTATATTCTTAAATTTATTTGTGAAATTATGTTTATTATTTAGAATATTTTCTATAAAAGGAGCAAAACTTTTCTTTTGTAGGCCTTTCAATGAATCTTTTAATTTTTTAATTCCGAAATTTCGATATAATGAATATAAATTATTAACAATAATTTTAATATCAGACCTGTTTTTGTTTTTATTAAATGTATTTAGTCTTCTATTACCGTGTCTACCAGGTCTTCTGTTTAAAACAGGGAAGTTAAAATATGGGTTATTAAAATCGTTTTTTAATAAATCTTTATACAAAATGTTGCCTACATTTTTTATTTGATTGTTAAGTCCAAATGGATAGATGGTCATTAATTTTCCAATCCAATAATTTTCTCTATCTAAAACATTTTGATTACTTTGAACAATTTCTATAATTTTGTATTTACAATCAAATTTAGTACAATCTGTGTTAAAATGCTTATATAGAAGAATCTTGGAGTCGATGCCGTTCTTAATTCCTGATCTATGCCCGTAGGCTCTTTCTCTTAAACATTGCTCCGTCTTTCCAATGTACATGTAAGCATGTTTCCTTCTATTTTTTTTTTTTTTTTTTTTTTTTTTTTTTTTTTTTTATTAAGGTGACAGTTACAAAGTGGTGTACAATCTATCTTATTCTAGTTACATTGTAGTTTATCTTATTGTACCAGTACCTCCCTACAATCAACCTAGTTGTTCCCCAATTCGTCCCTCCGCCACGACCATTTCAAAGTCCAAGTCTCTCACTCTTGTCCTCTGTAGTGGAGAGGACCTTGTACCCCTGAGACATAAGAGTGCAGACCTGAGAAGAGAGAAAGAGAGCCGGCATCTCATCCAAGTTATGACTTGGCTTCTATGCTGGCGCTTTTTCTCCGATATTTGTTCAGCTAATCTGGCATAGAAGACACTTGCAGAAGGTCCCATACCTCCCGACGATGAGAAGACCAGAGGAGTAAAGCTTCCTTGATCCCTGTTCAAAATTCTTTCTTCATAAGCGCGTTTTTTCTCACTTTCGTTTCTCAAGTATGCCGCCTTGTGTCCTCGCTCACGATATGTTTGTGCTCTTGGGTTGAAGATTCTGATGTCGAAAAAAGCCTGTTGTCCCCTCGTCCAAAAACCTCGAGCACTTACGTCCACTCTTGCTTCATTTGAAGTATTTGCAGTATTGTGGGCCAAGCGCTGTCCGTCCATAGGCAGAAGTTCCGGTTCGATTCTGACATCATGGCACACCTCGTCCAGCATTTGTGCAGTGATGTCTCGTACTTCATCATGCCGGATACAGATGAATCCTCCTTTCTTACAAGTCATACAGTGGTCTGAGTTGTTTATTTCACCACATGCACATTTCAGCGGCAGGTTCGAAACTGGCCACCCATACCTCAAGGCTACGGCATCATTGAATTCTTGTTTATTTAAGCTGAAGCCTTTCTCCTTTATTGGTAATGATGTGAGCCAATTTGAAGCCGTGTCTTGTGCCATCTCAACTCTCATTTTCAGTTCTTCCCTACATCTGGTCTTAATTTGTTCTAGGCTATGTTTCTGTCTCTCTTCTCTGCTCTTTGTAATTTCCTGTCTTGCATTTCGTTGTTCCTCTTCGTCCACCTCATCATTTTCATTTTGCTCCCGTATTTTTTCTGTCAGAGACGTAGTAAGTTTAAGGGAATTTTGGTACTCATGTAGTGCCGCCTCCACTGGGTTTATGATCCCCATACCTCCGAACCTTGGCGGAAGAGCTAATAGATCTCTTAGCTCTTGCGTGACGCCTTCCATCTCTGTTAGGGCCGGTATGAATGTTCCTCTGATTGCTTCTTCAAGCGGTTGGAGCATCTGTCTAATGCCAGGCACTGTTCTCATAAGAAAGGTCGATCTGTGCTTAACACCATATGTGAAGGCAGTATATGCAGCATGTGGTTCAGATTTCGCAATGTCTGCCAGGGTTTTCACTTCCTTTACCCACTCCGCTACCTTTTTTCGCACATAGTCTCTCTTGCATTCTTCTGTGCCTATTACTGCTCCCAAATGGCGTTGACCCTCCTTTGTAATCTTCACTCCTGTCCCATCAAAAGTCCGCACCGCTTCTTCATACTTGTTTTCTTTCACTATTAGTACAGATTTACTAGCATTCGGATGGTACCCAATGACTTCGCCTACCGATTGTACTCTCCGCCACCATTCTTTGAGATCCCCTATTTTTCCTGCACCTGTGAGGTCATCTGCATACGCCACTTGTTACCTCATGTTTTATTTTCTGCTGCAGAATTGATAGTGCCAGTGCGTACATTGCCATTGCCACTGGATCTCCTTGCGTTGTTCCTTCATTTGATTTGAGAATTTTCATTTCTTCCTTCTTTGTGCTTCCAACTATATACAGGTTAGCTGGCTCCTTATAAGTATTTTCTATGTACTTTGCGGTGCTCGGGCATTTGATCTTGATGTTGTGAATAGCTGCCTCCCTATTAATGGTGTTAAAGGCATTTGTTGCATCCACTAGCAGTACCGCTTCACAATCTTCCTCATGATACACCTTCCCCATTGCATGTATTGCTGCTTCTCCTCCGGCTTGCTGTCCTGCACATACTTGTAAGTTACCCACTGCTCTTTGTACTTTTTCCAAATACAGACATGATTGCTTTTCCTATAATCCTTCTAAGAACTTCCCCAACGCCTACTGGTCTAACTCCTGGATTCTTATTTAAAGGTATCAGGCATCATGCTGTCAGAGCTTCTATGTTCACGCATGGTGATGATGCAAGTTTCTTTGCCAGCATTGCTATTGCTTCACAAAGGTCACCCGCGGCTGAACCAAACTTGTTTTGACTTAGGAAGATCCTCCAAGTCTTAGCATCTACTCCTGATGGACCTGCTCCTCCCTGTGTTTTCAGCGCCTTTCTCCATATGAGGTCTCCAGTTATATTCTCATATATCACCGGGTCTGGAGGCCCACCCTACCCTCCCACCATCCTTTCCTCCCACCATCCTTTCCTCCCACCCACCCTACCCTCCCACCATCCTTTCCTCCCACCCACCCTACCCTCCACACCCTACCCTCCACCCTCCCTCTCACCATCCTTTCCTCCCACCCACTCCCTACCCTCCCCACCATCCTTTCCTCCCACCTACCTCCCACCCACCTACCTTCCACCCACCCTACCCTCCACCATCCTTTCCTCCACCCACCCTCCCACCCACCCTACCCTCCCACCATCCTTTCCTCCCCCCCCCCCTACCCTCCCCCCATCCTTTCCTCCCATCTACCCTACCCTCCCCTTTCCCACCCACCTACCATCCTTTCCTCCCACCCACTACCTCCCACCATCCTTTCCTCCCACTCACCCTACCCTCCCACCATCCTTTCCTCCCACCCACACTACCCTCCCACCATTCTTTCCTCCCACCCACACTACCCTCCCACCGTCCTTTCCTCCCACTCACCCTACCCTCCCACCATCCTTTCCTCCCACCCACCATTCTCTCCTCCCATCCACCCTATCCTCCCCTCCCACCCACCCTACCCTCCCACCATCCTTTCCTCCCACCATTCTCTCCTCCCACCCACCCTACCCTCCCCCCAACCCTACCCTGGCCAAACTAATGGGGCGAAGGTCTTAAAATTTCAAAACTAATGGGCCTAGGCATGAGTGAGAAGGTGATCCATAAAAAACAGCCCCTTAAAAACCGGCGTCACACGGGCACATGTATAAGATAATTTGGATCGAGTCGATACCCTGTTCCAAATAGGTAGGACATAAATCGTCAACCCAAACCTCTGTAACTAAAAAAGGACTAGAGCAAAAGGGCTGTAAATGTCCACACCTATTCCCGGGTTGACCCTTCCCAAGTTAAAGAAATATTAGCTTTGTTATGCCCTGTTTTTCTACAGGATTAACTTGGGTAATGTGAGTTCTAACTGACTGGGTATATAAGGCTGCATGCACAATACAAGGTATGAGGATAGAGAACACAAAATAAACATACGGTAACAAGACACACGATCACGTTTATTGAAGATGATTAATAGGAAGCATAAGAAGGTATGAATACTCGTACAAGACAAATGATAGAAATGAACAACTAGCATTAGTGGATCTGGATGGAGCCTAGTCTCCCACTTCCAACGTTCAGGTATACTCTTCTGATCACTGGCTTGGTTCGCAAGTTATATACTGGAAGACATCAATGTTACTTATAGATTCAATTTCACTAATTAGATTTATTACTGGCAGTTCTGGTGCACAAGTAGTAGTTCACAGACTAGAATTAGACACGCGTCTTTTTAGAGCACGGGAATTCTAGTAACCTCAGGGGGGTACTGATCTAAGTTTTATATTCTTATAGCAGAAATACGTAGAACACAAATCAGTGGGCGAACGTTAGATATCACTAGGGTTTTACTTCTATGTAATAATATCTGAATAGGGGTAATTACGAGAGTTAATGTCGCCTGTTAATTAATGAACACTGATACGCTTAGCACTTCCCAATAGAATGGTTATATATGAATTATACTGGGGCAAAGATATAGCCACTTCATAGAAAGATTAATAAGTGAGTCTCTAATTAGTACTGTAACACGGTAGTACTAATAAAGTGAATCTTGGGTAGTATTTGTAAAATGCCCCAGAACGAGAGGCCCACCACAGAAGCCACGAGCGAACACCACACAGAAACACCCGAAAGAAAGGCCCACAGAACGAAAGGACCAGGTGACCGGGCCAACCAGTTCAGACAGGCCCAAGCCCGCAGGGCTAAGCAGCTCCAAACCACACCTGCCTACCCCTTCTAAAACACTGACCTTTCCCACACCTCATGTATACACTACCCTCGTGTCCTACACATCTACCTACATGAGAATGAACATAAATACACAAGTTAATACACCCATGCTCTGTCCCTAAGTTAGGATATTAATATCAACATACCCTAAAATACCTTGTCTTGCCAGACTAAGTTTCTGAAGACCAATCGCCCCCATAAATCTATGTATTCAATCCTTAGGTTAGTTATCTTTATCCGCCATTGTGTTCATCTCTTCCATTTACTTTTCCACAATTGTTATACGTCTTCCAATCACCTCCTTCGTATCCACAGTCCACACTACTCCATTTTGCTTCGTGTCCTACACCTCATACCCGCCAGACTCTACCTACATGATGATGAACAGGAATACACATTCATATTAAAACACCCATGCCCTGTCCCTAGGTTGAGCCAATGCCAACCAGTTCAGACAGCCATAAATCTATGTATGTTCTTCCATCCGAGAAGTAATATGTTCACCCCTTAACCCGTACAGCCCCAGCGACGCGTCTGACGCGTCGGCGATGTATGTAACGCACAGCCCAGAGACGCGCCTGACGCGTCACCCTAATTGCGCCGACCGTAACCTCAGGTGTAGCCACTCAAGAGGGCTCAGATTTGTATGGGAACTGTGTACGTATCCCACGCAACCGTGCCGATGGTTGAAAACTCTCAAAGTCCACGTGCGTGCGCGCGAACGCTCAATAACCTGTTTTTTTGGGATAATTGCCTTCAATTTTTTACTCTTGTAAAACCCATTTTCGGGGGCTCTGTAGGACCATTTTTTAAGCTTTTTGAGCAGTTTTTCGTGGTTTTTCCTTCATTCCTAACCCATTCGCTATTGTTTCTGGAATAAAACCATTTTTTGAAAACCGGCCGGGTTCTGGTGCGCAAACATTACAAAACTAGCCGGGGCTCCACGGGTTAAAATACCTTGTCTTGCCAGACTAAGTTTCTGAAGACCAACCGCCCCCATAAATCTATGTATGTTCTCCCATCCGAGAAATAATATGTTCACCCCTTAAAATACCTTGTCTTGCCAGACTAAGTTTCTGAAGACCAACCGCCCCCATAAATCTATGTATGTTCTTCCATCCGAGAAGTAGTATGTTAAAAAAAAACATGTCCTAATTGATAAGAAACTAAGATACCCACGGGTACACCAGTGTATATAGAACCATTACTCCCGTAAGACCTAGACAGCCATGACTGAAGATGTTAGCCACCATGCTATAACTTAATGCTTACCCCAACCAGGGATTGTATATACAACCCTCTGTTACCATTGTATCGACCACTTTCACCACGAAACAATACCGAAGTTAACCCTACGAACTGTCGTTTTCTTTGGTGTATATATCATAGAAAACGCAGCTCCCAGGAACAACTGGACCAGCAAGAAATAGTGTCAGAGTAACAGTATCCATAACCATCGTATTGACGAGTAATAATACACCATGTTTTTCCCTACTTTATCCACAGTCAAGCACACACCTATAGTTAACCTCCTTTTCCCCCACAGCCCCACAGTCCACATGATTCTATCTTTTCCAGACTCATATACCACCCCGTATTTGCTCATCCCCCGGTAGCATTTGGCTAACGTACTTTCACTGTCATTTCCCCCCAAACTCCAATATCAACTGTAGCCTAATGCCACCCCCACGCCCGGAGACCTTAGGGTCAAACTTCCACGTAGCCCCCTGAACTCTCTCCCTCTCATTAACACCCTGCGCTCCTCGACTCTTTTCCGACCTAGCTTCTCCCTCATACCTCTTGAAGATCCTTGATTTTTCCGTTGCTAATGCTCTCCAACCTTTTATATATATACTCCTATCCAGCCTACCTTCCCTTAGTAGGCCGGAACAACATTAGAACTTTACTAACCCTTTGCATGCCATCTATTCCCTCACAACCCATTCACAACCCTGCACCCAATGATCGGCAGTGCGAGGCTAGCCGCCTCGCCAGTGACTAACTTCTATTGCCATACTTCCAGATAAATGTGGCAGAGTTAGCAACCCAGTCTCCACCACATCCAGCAAGCCATACAATTAACAACCAACCGATTAAACCAGCTAGTCAAGGCACCTTCGGTTTTGGTATTAAGAACACCCACATCTGTCTCATAAACAGAGGGTTATTACAAACACTTGTGATATGGCAAGCCCCTAGCCACAGCCGCCGAACGACCATCCCAGAGAGAGGGCGCACAGCTACCCCTTTTTACCCACCCGAGGAGGGAGACCCCCCACCCCTGCGGAGGTATACCTGACCCCTGTTTTGACTTCCGGGTCATTGCCAGGTGGCACAGAATTCTTCCTATCAATGAACTAACCATGCATGACTAACCCCTTTACTAACCTCTATTAACCCACAATAACCCATTCACCTTTTTTGCATACTCGGATAATCAAATTAGCACCTCAGCTATACCATAGAATGAAGACTGAGTAATATAAGAGAGACGCTCCTATCACAGCTGGCCCAGTCCTCCTCGCAAAGTAGATCCAGTCTCCCTCCCCTAAATACTTCCAATATAGCCAAAATAGTAACTCTTACTAAGGCTCAGTTATATCACATTATGAAGGCTCCCTATTGCCATGTGCCACAACAGTAGGCCTACTCACCACCTTACCGAGTCCCCGTATCTATTGAGAGCTCAAATAATTCCATAAGACTCGAGATCCCTATGGCCTACAGGGTCCAAAACCGAGCCTATAAACCCAGCCCCCGCCCCCAGTAAAATCAGTTGAAAGATAGACACCAACCAGTGGCTGGCCCCCTTAAGTTGACCTCTAGCTCTGCCCTTGTGTTGTTCCTGAGATTTGAGATTCCAGAGCCGGCAGACTCCGTGGCAGATTTGAGATAGAAGCATCTGTCCACGTACAAGAAATCTACGTGCACCTTATAACCTTCACACACACCAGTGGGTATTATAAGCGTGTAGCCAGCAACGATCGCCAAGAGATCCGTCTTGAGAACTTCCCACATATGGACCACCTGGACGGCCGCGGAACCAGTCGTTAGCCCCCAACATCACGGACGCAAGATAACCAGGACCAGACCAACCAAATACTACCCAAGATTCACTTTATTAGTACTAACGTGTTACAGTACTAATTAGAAATTCACTTATTAATCTTTCTATGAAGTGGCTATATCTTTGCCCAGTATAATTCATATATAACCATTCCATTTGGGAAGTGCTAAGCGTATCAGTGTTTATTAATTAACCGGCGACATTAACTCTCGTAATTACCTTTATCCAGATATTATTACATAGAAGTAAAACCCTAGTGATATCTAACGTTCGCCCACTGATTTGTGTTCTACGTATTTCTGCCATAAGAATATAAAACTTAGATCAGTACCCCCCTGAGGTTACTAGAATTCCCGTGCTCTAAAACATACGCGTGTCTAATTCTAGTCTGTGAACTACTACTTGTGCACCAGACCTGCCAGTAATAAATCTAATTAGTGAAATTGAATCTATCACTAACATTGAGGTCTTCCAGTATATAAACTTGCGAACCAAACCAGTGATCAGAAGAGTATACCTGAACGTTGGAAGTGGGAGACTAGGCTCCATCCAGATCCACTAATGCTAGCGGTTCATTTCTATCATTTGTCTTGTACGAGTATTCATACTTTCTTATGCTCCCTATTAACCTTCTTAAATAAACGTGATCGTGTGTCTTGTTACCGTGTGTTTATTTTGTGTTCTCTATTCCTCATACCTTATATTGTGCATGCAGCCTTATATACCCAGTCAGTTAGAACCCACATTACCCAAGTTAATCCTGTAGAAAAACAGGGCATAACAATTTGGTTGGTCTGGTCCTGGTTATCTTGCGTCCGTGATGTTGGGGGCTAACGACTGGTTCCGCGGCCGTCCAGGGGGTCCATATGTAGGAAGTTCTCAAGACGGATCTCTTGGCGATCGTTGCTGGCTACACGCTTATATACCCACTGGTGTGTGAAGGTTATAAGGTGCATGTAAGGTTATCTGGAACTCAAATCTCAGGAACAACACAAGGGCAGAGCTAGAGGTCAACTTAAGGGGGCCAGCCACTGGTTGGTGTCTATCTTTCAACTGATTTTACTGGGGGCTGGAGCTGGGTTTATAGGCTCGGTTTTGGACCCTGTAGGCCATAGGGATCTCGAGTCTTATGGAATTATTTGAGCTCTCAATAGATACGCGGACTAGGTAAGGTGGTGATTACTGTTGTGGCACATGGCTATAGGGAGCCTTCATAATGTGATATAACTGAGCCTTAGTAAGAGGTACTATTTTGGCTATACTGGAAGTATTGAGGGGAGGGAGACTGGATCTACTTTGCGAGGAGGACTGGGACAGCTGTGATAGGAGCGTCTCTCTTATATTGCTCAGTCTTCATTCTATGGCATAGCTGAGGTGCTAATTTGATTATCCGAGTATGCAAGAAAGGTGAATGGGTTATTGTGGGTTAATAGAGGTTAGTAAAGGGGTTAGTCATGCATGGTTAGTTCATTGATAGGAAGAATTCCTGTGCTACCTGGCAATGACCCGGAAGTCAAAACAGGGGTCAGGTATACCTCCGCAGGGGTGGGGGTCTCCCTCCTCGGGTGGGTAAAAAGGGGTAGATGCGTGCCCTCTCTCTGTGATGGTCGTCCGGCGGCTGTGGCTAGGGGCTTGCCATATCACAAGTGTTTGTAATAACCCTCTGTTTATGAGACAGATGTGGGTGTTCGTAATACCAAAACCGAAGGTGCCTTGACTAGCTGGTTTAATCGGTTGGGTTGTTAATTGCATGGTTTGCTGGATGTGGTGGAGACTGGGTTGCTAACTCTGCCACATTTATCTGGAAGTATGGCAATAGAAGTTAGTCACTGGCGAGGCGGCTAGCCTCGCACTGACGATCATTGGGTACAGGGTTGTGAATGGGTTGTGAGGGAATAGATTGCATGCAAAGGGTTAGTAAAGTTCTAAGGTTGTTCCGTCCTACTAAGGGAAGGTAGGTTGGATAGGAGTATATATATAAAAGGTTTGAGAACGTTAGCAACGGAAAAATCAAGGATCTTCAGGCGGTATGATGGAGAGGCTAGGTCGGAAAGGAGTCGAGGAGCGTGGGGGGTTAATGAGAGGGAGAGGGTTCAGGGGGCTACGTGGAAGTTTGACCCTAAGGTCTCCGGGCGTAGGGGTGGCATTAGACTACAGTTGATATTGGAGTTTGGAGGTTAAT
Source organism: Paralithodes platypus (assembly GCA_032716605.1). NCBI lineage: Eukaryota > Metazoa > Arthropoda > Malacostraca > Decapoda > Lithodidae > Paralithodes > Paralithodes platypus. The sequence goes on from CM064508.1 coordinate 44,431,647, forward strand.
GACAGTGAAAGTATGTTAGCCAAATGCTACCGGGGGATGAGCAATACGGGGTGGTATATGAGTCTGGAAAGGATAGAATTATGTGGACTGTGGGGCTGTGGGGAAGAGGAGGTTAACTGTAGGTGTGTGCTTGACTGTGGATAAAAGTAGGGAAAAACATGGTGTATTATTACTCGTCAATACGATAGTTATGGATACTGTTAATCTGACACTATTTCTTGCTGATCTAGTTGTTCCTGGGAACTGCGTTTTCTATGATATATACACCAAAGAAAACGACAGTTCGTAGGGTTAACTTCGGTATTGTTTCATGGTGAAAATGCGTCGAGACAATGGTAACAGAGGGTTGTATATACAATCTCTGGTTGGGGTAAGAATTAAAGTTACTGCATGGTGGCTAACATCTTCAGTCATTGCTGTCTAGGTCTTACAGGAACAATGGTTCTATATACACTGGTGTACCCGTGGGTATCATAGTTTCTTATCAATTAGGACATGGGGTTTTAACATACTACTTCTCGGATGGAAGAACATACATAGATTTATGGGGGCGGTTGGTCTTCAGAAACTTAGTCTGGCAAGACAAGGTATTTTAAGGGGGTGAACATATTACTTCTCGGATGGAAGAACATACATAGATTTATGGCTGTCTGAACTGGTTGGCATTGGCTCAACCTAGGGACAGGGCATGGGTGTATTAAATGAATGTGTATTCATGTTCATCATCATGTAGGTAGAGTCTGGCGGGTAAGAGGTGTGGGACACGAAGCAAAATAGAGTAGTGTGGACTGTGGATACGAAGGAGGTGATTGGAAGACGTATAACAATTGTGGAAAAGTAAATGGAAGAGATGAACACAATGGCGGATAAAGATAACTAACCTAAGGATTGAATACATAGATTTATGGCTGTCTGAACTGGTTGGCATTGGCTCAACCTAGGGACAGGGCATGGGTGTTTTAACCTGGGAGGAACATACATAGATTTATGGGGCGATTGGTCTTCAGAAACTTAGTCTGGCAAGACAAGGTATTTTAGGGTATGTTGATATTGACATCCTAACTTAGGGACAGGGCATGGGTGTATTAACTTTAAGATGTATTTATGTTCATCATCATGTAGGTAGAGGTGTAGGACACGAGGGGTAGTGTATACGCGAGGTGTGGGAAAGGTCAGTGTTTAGAAGGGGTAGGCAGGTGTGGTTTGGAGCTGCTTAGCCCTGCGGGCCTGTCTGAACTGGTTGGCTCGGTCACCTGGTCCTTTCGTTCTGTGGGCCTTTCTTTCGGGTGTTTCTGTGTGGTGTTCGCTCGTGGCTTCTGTGGTGGGCTTCTCGTTCTGGGGCATTTTAAGCTTGATTACTCTAGTCGCTTGTGAGTTATGGAGGTTAATGTTCAAGAGCGTTGACCTACTTTCTTGGAACAGGGTATAGGCTAGTATCTGCAATAAATTAGTGGTCTATTTTTTAGTATTATTTGTAACTCGGAGCCCAGAATCGGATACAGTGACTCCGAGCCCAGAATCGGATACAGTGACTCCGAGCCCAGAATCGGCCTACATTGACTCCGAGCCCAGAATCAGTTACAGTGACTCAGAGCCCAGAATCAGTTACAGTGACTTAGAGCCCAGAATCGGATACAGTGACTCCGAGCCCAGAATCGGATACATTGACTCCGAGCCCAGTATCAGTTACAGTGACTCAGAGCCAAGAATCGGATACAGTGACTCAGAGCCCAGAATCGGATACAGTGACTCCGAACCCAGAATCAGATACAGTGACTCCGAGCCCAGAATCGGATACAGTGACTCCGAACCCAGAATCAGATACAGTGACTCCGAGCCCAGAATCGGATACATTGACTCCGAGCCCAGAATCGGATACATTGACTCCGAGCCCAGAATCATACATTGACTCCGAACCCAGAATCGGATACAGTGACTCCGAGCCCAGAATCATACATTGACTCCGAACCCAGAATCGGATACAGACTCCGAGCCCAGAATCGGATACAGTGACTCCGAGCCCAGAATCATACATTGACTCCGAACCCAGAATCATACATTAACTCCGAACCCAGAATCATACATTGACTCCGAACCCAGAATCATACATTGACTCCGAACCCAGAATCGGATACAGGGACTCCGAACCCAGAATCGGATACAGCGACTCCGAGCCCAGAATCGGATACAGTGACTCCGAACCCAGAATCGGATACAGTGACTCCGAGCCCAGAATCATACAGTGACTCCGAGCCCAGAATCGGATACATTGACTCCGAGCCCAGTATCAGTTACAGTGACTCCGAGCCCAGAATCAGTTACTGAAATGCCGGGTGTGAAGGGAATTCATGGTCTCCTGAAATTTCCCCAGGCTACCTTTAGGATCAACTTTTCCTGGTACCTGGCGCGGGGTACGAACCTCTGAAGGGAATTTAACCCCCCTAAAAACCCACAGGTTTTGAGATGCCTTGGGTGGGGTTCGAACCCTGGTTAGTGACCCAACCATCACCACCAGGCCCGCGCGCTAACCCACTGTACTACCACGGACGTACTAAAAGTATAGCAACCTTAGTCCGATTTTTAAGAACCAGGTGATAGTCTCGTGGTGTTATCACGTGATGAGTTTATTGGACTTACCATCTACGACTATTTTACGCTATACCTGTCGTCAACTCGGGTTAGTATTATTGTGGGTGCGGGACATTTTCGAGGGCATTACATTACATCCTTCTTTAACTAGGCTAGTCCCTAGCCTATTTTAAGGTCGTAAGGTATCGTAGCTGTATTACCTCAGCAATCTCAATATTGTTAGGGTCCGCGTGATGGGTGCTCTATGTAGCTACCAGATCACGTTCCGTGACTGCCACCAATGAAATGCCGGGTGTGAATTGTGTGGGGGTGGAAGGGAGCTACTGACGAAAAACTGTCACAAGGGGGATTGGGGGGGTGGTGGAATAGCTGGGCATTTCTGGGGGCATGGGGGAAACATTGTTGGGTACATCGGTCGGCATTTTCTCTGGAAACATGTGTACATAAACATTGGATAGAATTAGGGTTACATATATCAGAGTCTGTCCTGAAAACATGGGAGGATTTATTCTGGACAGAGTTACGAGAATTGAGGGGATTACCGAGGGGGAGTTGCTTGGACTTGTCTTCTTTCGTTTGTTGAGGTATTTTTTTACTGAATTGAGTGAGGTTTTGAGAGATCTCGGGGCAAGGGGAGGTTTTAGGAGTCACCTTAGTGCTAGCTGCAACTTGGTAACCCTGAATCAGGGTTTGTTGAGGGGGAGGTTGTTTTTTCTTTTTGGGAATGGGTTTCTGCGTGATTGGTTTGTCAGAGGCTTTGGGCTGGAATTTGTTTTTGAATGAGATCAGCCTTTGGCCGCAGTCAATCTGGGCCTCTAGTTTTTGAAGGAAGTCAAGTCCAAGGAAACCATCATAATGTTTACAGTTGGAGGAAAATACTGTAAATGTGTGATAACAACGAGCATGGGGGCCAGGAGTGGTTACTGATAGGGGTAAAGTGTCTCCTAGGAGATTTAAGTAAGTATCAGCAGCTGAGATGAGTTCTGTTTTGGTGTTTAACAAAGGGCCAAATCGTCGGGGATGTTTTTCATAGTAAGATTTGAACAAACATGACTTGGCAGCTCCCGTGTCGATTAGCAAGCGGACATGAATGTCCTTGATTTTGGCCATGTAATAAATGGGGGCAGTGCGACTAGTTATGGCGTCCCCCGCCGAGCCCATCGTGGGCGGGGGATACTTTAAAAATCCTGGGGGTCGGTATCTACCTCTTCCAGGGTTTCCTCGGTATCGTCTGAGGTCATGGTATGGGGGGCAATTTCTTCCTCTTGTCCCCACTCCTCTTCATTTACAGAAATGCGAGGAGTAGAGGGGCGAGGTTTGGCAGAGTCACGAATTTGGTGGAGGGCACACTGAGCATTACAGGCAGGGAAATCATAGGGGTTGATAATGACTAAGGTAGGGTTTTTACTTTGGTAGGTGTTGTAGTTGCTGTTCCGGTTGAAGATTCTGCGTGGCTGGGACGGTTGGAACCGGGGACTACTGGGTTGGGGCTTGCCGGAAGGGTAGGTGGGTCTGTTGTTGAAAGATGAGGCTGGGTAGGCATTGTTGGGGTTTTGGTGGTTGGTTTGCTGCGGGTGCGTGGGAAACCTCTTGATTGCAGCGATTTGGGTGGGTGCTTCTGTGCGCACGGCCAAAATACGTCGGATCGTGATGAGGTCTTTTTTGTATCCGACGAAATCGTGCACCCGGAAATGGTCTTTTACTGCTGAGGGCAATATTGACACAAGGTTGACCAGAATTTGCTGTTCTTGTTGGATTTTGGTCAACGTGGGGAAAGAATTTTTTATGTGTTGGGCAAGCTTACTCACTGTGGTATCTAGATCGCCTTCGAATTTCGTGTCTAGGATACGGGTGTGGGCCACGAAAACGCCCAACGAAGGTTTAATGGCTTCTATCACTATTGTGCGAAATTCGTTCCAGGTGAGGTCAGGGTGCACTTGATAGGCCACCAGGGAAACGGCTTTTCCCAGGTGTGGTAATGTTACGGCTATTTTGTGTGCGTCCGTGGTATAAGTAATGTCAAGTAAGGGTTTCACTACGTCCATGAATACTTCGATCCCATAACTTGTTTCATCATAATTTGGGATGGAAGTGTGGGTAGGTTGCGCCATGATGTTCTCGTGTTCTAGCTGTTCCAAACTTGCAATGTAATGCAACCTTTTATCCGAATCAAGAACCACCGCTGCCGCCAATGAAATGCCGGGTGTGAAGGGAATTCATGGTCTCCTGAAATTTCCCCAGGCTACCTTTAGGATCAACTTTTCCTGGTACCTGGCGCGGGGTACGAACCTCTGAAGGGAATTTAACCCCCCTAAAAACCCACAGGTTTTGAGATGCCTTGGGTGGGGTTCGAACCCTGGTTAGTGACCCAACCATCACCACCAGGCCCGCGCGCTAACCCACTGTACTACCACGGACGTACTAAAAGTATAGCAACCTTAGTCCGATTTTTAAGAACCAGGTGATAGTCTCGTGGTGTTATCACGTGATGAGTTTATTGGACTTACCATCTACGACTATTTTACGCTATACCTGACGTCAACTCGGGTTAGTATTATTGTGGGTGCGGGACATTTTCGAGGGCATTACAGTTACAGTGACTCAGAGCCAAGAATCGGATACAGTGACTCAGAGCCCAGAATCGGATACAGTGACTCCAAACCCAGAATCGGATACAGTGACTCCGAGCCCAGAATCGGATACATTGACTCCGAGCCCAGAATCGGATACATTGACTCGGAGCCCAGAATCATACATTGACTCCGAAACCAGAATCGGATACAGTGACTCCGAGCCCAGAATCATACATTGACTCCGAACCCAGAATCGGATACAGATTCCGAGCCCAGAATCGGATACAGTGGCTCCGAGCCCAGAATCATACATTGACTCCGAGCCCAGAATCATACATTGACTCCGAACCCAGAATCATACATTGGCTGCGAACCCAGAATCATACATTGACTCCGAGCCCAGAATCGGATACAGTGACTCCGAGCCCAGAATCATACATTGACTCCGAACCCAGAATCGGATACAGACTCCGAGCCCAGAATCGGATACAGTGACTCCGAGCCCAGAATCATACATTGACTCCGAACCCAGAATCATACATTGACTCCGATCCCAGAATCGGATACAGTTACTCCGAACCCAGAATCATACAGTGACTCCGAGCCCAGAATCATACATTGACTCCGAACCCAGAATCATACATTGACTCCGAACCCAGAATCGGATACAGTGACTCCGAACCCAGAATCGGATACAGTGACTCCGAGCCCAGAATCGGATACAATGACTCCGAGCCCAGAATCGGATACAGTGACTCCGAACCCAGAATTTGAGACATTGACTCCGAACCCAGAATCAGACACAGTGACTCCGAGCCCAGAATTGGATACAGTGACTCCGAGCCTAGAATCGGATGCAGTGACTCTGAGCCCAGAATCGGATACAGTGACTCCGAACCCAGAATCATATATTGACTCCAAACCCAGAATCGGATACAGTGACTCCGAGCCCAGAATCGGATACATTGAGTCCGAGCCCAGAATCAGTTACAGTGACTCAGAGCCCAGAATCGGATACAGTGACTCCGAGCCCAGAATTGGATACGGTGACTCCGAGCCCAGAATCAGATACAGTGACTCCAAGCCCAGAATCGGATACAGCGACTCCGAGCCCAGAATCGGATACAGTGACTCCGAGCCCAGAATCGGATACAGTGACTCCGAACCCAGAATAGGATACAGTGACTCCGAGCCCAGAATCGGATACATTGACTCCGAACCCAGAATCGTATAGAGTGACTCCGAACCCAGAATCGGATACAGTGACTCCGAGCCCAGAATCAGATACAGTGACTCCGAACCCAGAATTGGATACAGTGACTCCAAGCCCAGAATCGGATACAAGCTCTCGTGTGACACCGGCTTTATCAGACAGAAGGAAAGTAAGCCACCACAGCCTTCATCAACCAAGGCCACCATATAATTCAAGTATCTGTAATCTGTTTGTAGATAAGATAATTGTGGTGTGTGAGATGTTAGCCGTATTATTAAGGGGGGTGACCTGCTTTTTCCTCTTTCTTGGTTGTATCCAATAGGCCCCATTCAGATTAATGTCTTAACATTTATCCCCATCCAGGTGTCGATATTTTCCTGGTGAGCGGTAGCGAGCCAGCATTTTATGGAGAAATCCGGCTTTGCCGGAGAAATTTTTAGCCAGCTGTCTAACTCATTAACCAAAATATGGTGGCTCGCTATCGCTCGCCAGGTATAAATAGACACCTGGATGGGGATAAACGTCTTAAAACAGTAGGCTGAATGGGGCATAATGGATACAACCCAGAGAGAAATAAAGGCAGGTCACCCCATTTACACCTTCTCACCGTGAAACTTTACTCCCTAATGAACGAAATAAGACGAGATAGATGGTTAGCTTTTAAACTTTGGGAGCTTTCAAGTTCTCTTTCATTAATTGACCACTTGCGAGTTTCAGGCTATAAGGAAGTTGGAGCTGTAGACATCGATATTAAATAGAAATACAATAAGAATGTAGGTTTCTGATGGCTAAAGTGTATGTTGAATTGGGTTATATGTATTTGTGAATGTACTGAAACCGTATTACAGCTGGTAATACTGCTAAATATCGATGTATGTTGCTCCAACTTCCTTATAGAACGAAACTCGCAGGTGGTTAATAAACACTCAGTTCCAATATCTTCGTTCACTATATATGGGCTGAGTGACACCCACCCTACACATTTAAGGGAGCCCACCTCGTTTTTTATTTCTTTTTCTCTCCCTCTCTCTTTATCTATTCGGCCCCATTCAGCCTACTATTTTAAGACGTTTACCCCCATCCAGGTGTCAATATTTTCCTGGCGAGCGGTAGCGAGCCAGCATATAAATATTTTTATTTTGACAGCAAGCTAAATTTGTAAAAAAAATCGATAAAAAAAAATCTCCAGCGAAGCCGGATTTCTCCATACAATGCTGGCTCGCTATCGCTCGCCAGGAAGATATCGACACCTAGATGGGGATAAACGTCTTAAAACAGTTGGCTAAATGAGGCCGAATGGATACAAGTCAGGGAAAGAGAGAAAAGGAGAGAAAGATAAAAAAAAAACGGTGACCCCCCTTAAAGGTGATGGTGTCACACGAGCTTATTCTGGGTACCATAAAACGATGTTCTTTACATTATAATCTGCCTCTCTAGGACTCAGAGGGGTAAATGCGATCTCTAGAAACCCTCTGGATAACATATGGTCATTCATAAACTGCGTAAAATCGTCTCACTTTAGCCAGAAATTCAGAAGAAAAGGTAAAAAGACGTCATCGTGCTGAAGGTGTGATAATTGCAATTTGACTAGACCATTAATTACTACACCCGTTGCAATTGACCACTTACGAGTTTCAAACCATAAGGAAGTTGGAGCCGTAAACATCGATATTAAAGAGAAATGCAATAATAATGTAGGTTTCTGATAGATAAAAAGTATATTTTTGGCTTTGTGTATTTATAAACTTATTATGACCGTAATTTAGCTGATAATTCTGCTAAATATTGATGGCTACAGCTCCAACTTCCTTATAGACCAAAACTTGCAAGTGGTCAATTAGCCTACAGCAACTACTGTATATATATATATATTTGTATTTATTTTTTCAACCGGCATACAAAGCTCCCATCAAGATTGTTCGGTTATTTTGAAGATTTGGTAGTGAAATATGGTGCTAATTGTATATACTTGGTCTGAATATGATGCAGAGACATAGTAGTTTCATATTTGTCCATTAAGTATCGGGAAATTAGCTGCTGAGGGATTCAATTTATCGTCAGCTGAAAAGAAACAGAGTATAGTGTATCTTATTGACTGGCTAGCAATATGAAAAAGCAATTGTAACTATTATAGGCCTAACACCCTTAGAAGATAAGATTGTTTGTGTTTTTTTTTTGCTTTTGCTATTATTTGACGATTTCATTCAGATTAGGAACGGTATATGGGAGTCAGAGGGTTAATTGAAATTGTATTTACCCTTATAATTCCCACAGATCCTTCCTAATTTGTATAAAATCGTCTAATGATAGCCAGAATAAACTGACAAAATGCGTCATAATCGCCAAAGGGTTAAGGGGGTCTGGTCCACATTTTGGTAGATTTTTTCATATATTAATTATATTTCTAGTTTCCTCCCTAGACCTCCATCAAACTATAAAATACAACACCAGGATCCTCTTTTTAGATATATTTGTAAATTTTTCGGTAGAAAAATATCCTGGCCATAGGCCGGTTCCTCCTAAATTACAGGCTCGCTATCGTTCGCTAGAAAAAAAAATACTATGGGTTTCAGAGGCCGTGTGGCATCGTTTTTCGGGAATAACTTATTAACAAACAGTTGGATCACTTTTGGCAATGCACAATATTGACGAAAATTAGGGGACGGTGTGAAAAAAGCTCTGGCAAAATATACTGATCCAACTGTTTGTTAACAAGTTATTCCCGAACAACGATGCCACACGGCCTCTGCAACCCATAGTAAGTGACACTAAAAGTCTTAATACTGACAACGAAAAAGGGCGAAAGATCTTAAAATCGCCAAAATAATGGCCTGAACGACTTAAAATCTGAAAACTAAAGGGGCTAAGCATGAGGGAGAAGGGTGTCCATGAAAACCGACCCTTCTCCCCTTAACACCCACAGTATGATCGAGCTGATTACACTATAATCCATTAATTATTATCAGTAGGCCAAAAATCGTGACCCCTAACCTCTGTAACAGTAACTCATAAATTACTAGAATAATCAAGCTAATATATTACCATTAGCGATAAGTCGGCCAGGTAATAGGTGTGGACATTTACGGCCCATTTGCTCCTCCCCGTTTTGAGTTGCAGAGGATAGAAGGAAATATTTAAGGCCTACTTATAATGAATGGAGTATAGCAAATGGGTTAACCCCTTGACGATCATGACGCATTTTGGCAGTTTATTCTGGCTATTGTTAGAAGATTCTTTTCGGATTAGGAAGGGTATGACAGTCAGAGGGTTGAGTGAGATGGGCTCAGATGGTCTATACCGTTTTAATTCCCACAGGTCCTACCTAGGCTGTATAAAATCGTCTAATGATACCCAGAATATAATGTCAACACACGTCATGATCCTCAAGGGGTTAAGCCATTCAGTACCGGTGACATGTTTAGCATATTTTGGCAATGATTAAACGATTTTATTCAGCTTAGAAATTACTTCTACCCATTAAAATGCTGTACAGACTATCTAAATTCATTTTTTATCTGCCATATATCTTTCCTAAGCTTCGTACAATCGTGTAAATGTAGCTAGAATAAAATTAAATAGACGTCGCCGGTACAGAAGGGGTTAACCCCTTCTGTAATGGCGACGTCCTTTTAATTTTATTCTGGCTACTTTTATACAATTTTATTCAGTTTAAATAGGGCCTCCAGCAATTAACAGGCTTCTAACTATCTTTCTCAACCTTTTTACTACCACAGATCCTTCTTAAACTGCGCAAAATCGTCTAAATAGGAATAGAAGAAAGTCTGAGAATAGCGTTTCACTCTTGGGTTGGACAGTCGCACAGAGTAGGGGTGGGATTGTGTTGCAAGGCGGGTACTACGTACCTTACGTAGAGGAGGTGGTATACACTGGGAAAGCTCCGAGGAACACTGATTATTGTAGTAGCGATAGAATAGCGAGAGAGATGCAAAATTGTGGCGAAGAGTGAGAGATTGCAGAGTTGGTGAGTGGATGGGAGTTCATGATACGAAAGGCTTTCCTTTCTACTTTGTCTAGGAGTGCGGTGTGAGAGGATCCTCCCCACACATGTGAACAATACTCAATACAAGGACGCACTGTGCCCCTGTACAGAGCAAGAAGCTGCGCAGGGGTAAAGAACCCCTTGAGGCGGTTGAGCACACCCAGCTTCTGGGAGGCTGCCTTAGCGAAACTGGTAATATGGTCTTTCCAAGTGAGAGCAGAAGAAAAAAAGACACCGAGAACATTGAGAGAAGATGAAGGGTTGATTTTTGTATTGTTGAAGAATAAGGGATAGTCCTCTGGAGGTTCCTGATGGGTAGTAAGATGGATAAATTGAGTTTTGGAAGCATTAAATACAGCAAGGTTTTCTCTACCCCAATTGGAAATAGTAGCTAAATCAGAAGATAAGCGTTTTATGGCTTCATTACGTTTGTTTTTGAGGGACTGCTGGCTGGGGCGTTCTGGAAACTAATTGAGTGGTGTAAGGTTGAGTCGTCTGCATATGAATGGATAGGACTGGATATACAGTTGAGAAGATCATTTATGAAAATTAGAAAGAGAATAGGAGATAGGACAGAACCCTGAGGAACACCGGAGTTGATAGGATGAGGAAATGAGTGATGGCCGTCCACAACCGCAGCTATGGAACGGCCGGAAAGGAAATTAGAGACAAAGGCACAGATGGAGGGACAGAAACTGAAGGAGGGCAGTTTGGAAATTAAAGATTTGTGCCAGACTCTATCGAAGGCCTACGATATGTCTAGCGCAACAGAAAGTCTCACCGAAGTCCCGAAAGTTGGATGACTAAGAGTTAGTAAGATATGAAAGAAGATCACCAGTAGAGCGACCCTTAAGGAAGCCATACTGGCGATCTGAGAGCAGATTATGAGAAGAGAAATGCTTAAGAAATTTGGAAGGAAGAATAGTTTCAAAAACTTTAGAGATACTAGAGATGAGAGCAATTGGACGATAGTTGGAGGGTTATTGAGAGTGGTCACCCATCTTTGGGACAGGTTGAATGAGAGCAAACTTCCAGCAAGAAGGAAAGATGTTAGAGGAGAGACAGAGACGAAAGAGTTTGCCTAGGCAGGGGTCAGCACGGAAGCACAGTTTTTAAGTACAACAGGAGGAACACCGTCCGGACCGTACGCCTTCTTAGTATTAAGCCCAGAGAGGGTAGAAAGTACATCTTTAGAAGAGATTAGGATATTAGGCATAAGTAGGAGAGAGGGGGGTAGAGAGGGAGGAATAGTACCGGAATCATCCAAGGTAGAGTTTCTGGCAAAAGTTTGAGCGAAGAGTTTAGCTTTGTTGTCAGAGGAAGAGCGATGGTTGTGCCATCAGAGTGGAAAAGGGGAGGGAAAGACGAGGAAGAAAAGTTGTTGGAGAGGTTTTTAGCTAGATGCCAGAAAGCTTGGGAAGAGCTAGAGTTAGATAGTTCAGTGCATCTATTATTGATGAAAGAGTGCTTGGCAAGTCGAAGAACAGATTTGGCTTGATTCCGGGCAGAAACATAGGAAGAATGAGATTCTTGAGTTTTAAGGTGTCGGAACCGTTTGAATGCTTCCTCCTTGTGGACAGCAGTAGAACAAGCGTGAGTAAACCAAGATTTTTTTGCATTAGACTGAGAGAAAGAAAATGGAATGTTCGCTTCCATGCCCGAGAGGATTACCTCGGTAATGCGTTCAGCACTCTCCAAGGGTCCTTGGCCACGGAAGCAGAAGTCATTCCATGGGAAATCAAAGAAGTACTGCCGGAGAGCCTCCCAGTCGGCAGCGCCAAAGTGCCACAAGCGCCGCCGGCTGGGAGGATCAAATGGCCGTACTGAAGAGATAGGACAGGTGACGGAGATAAGTTTATGGTCGGAGGAGCCCAAAGGAGAGAAAAGATTGACAGTATAAAAAGAAGGGTTATAGAAGTCAGAAATAAGTCAAGAATGTTGGGCCGATCTCCGAAGCGATCCGGGATACAGGTGGGTTGCTGGACCAGCTGCTCTAGGTCATTTATGATAGAAAAGACGTAGGCTTGTTCACCAGGTTGGTCAGTAGAGTGAGAGGAGAGCCGGCCATTGGCGGTGGTGAACGTTGAAATCTCCCAAGATGGAAATTTCAGAGAAGGGAAAGATAGATAGAATGTGTTCCACTTTAGAGTTTAGATAGTCGAAGAATTTAGGAAAGTCGGTAGAGTTAGGGGAAAGATAGACAGCACAGAAATATTTAGTATGAGAATGATAGGATAGTTTGAGCCATAAAGTTGAGAATTCAGAGGAGTCGAAATCGGGAACACGAGAGCAAGTGAGTTTGTTGTGCACGTATGCACAACATCCGCCTTTGGCTTTGAAACTAGAAGGGGCTGCTGGAGGTTGTCTCAGATACCTGGGTTTCGGTGAGGAAAAGAAGATCAGGTTTGGAGGAGGAGAGATGGTGTTCGACAGAGTGAAAATTAGAGGAAAGGCCGCGAATATTGCAAAAATTTATAGTAAGAGTGACAGGCCGTGGTCCAGAGCATTTAGAGGGGTCGTCAGGGGAAGGTCGGGCATGTGGGGGTATTTATGGTCCCCCCCCCCCCCCTGGGGACTCCGAGGCTGGGCCTGTGTTCATAATTTTTTTTAATTTTTGAAGGAGGAAGTGTGGTGTGCATGTTAAGTGTAGTGAAGTAGATAGGAGGAGGAGGTGTTTGTGAGAGCATGCGGGACTACTCTCAGTGTAAGTGAGGCACAAAGGGAAACAGTAAGAGAGGCCAAGCAAATGAAACAGGAGTTCCAGCGATTCCTTATCAAATGCTTACAGACTCTCCTGGGTATAGCCCTGTTCGATTGGTGCCTACAATCTACCCCCATTCCCCCTATTAGTCGCCTTGTATGACACGCAGTAGGACGCATGGGGCATATTATTTTTTTCCTCCACCATAAGATGGAGGCCCCCTTACCCCCAGGATGTCTTATAGTTTATTATTTTTTACCCACTCAGTCTTGACACAATAAATAGACCTAAGTTTAACATTGTTTTATAAGGATGGAACTCCCTCAATTACTAAACAACAGTGTCTAAATTCTAATCTCACATATAAACATGTAGAAATGGTTCAATGATCCAACCATTGTTCAAGATTCCTCTTTTGATTCTTGCTTTAGGTTTCCCTTTGCAAGAGTTTATTGACTCTGATATACTATATGGGCAATTTCGACCTTTCTCTTTTTCTGTGGTTTAATTTCACACACAATATTTAAGATGCAGCAAAAGAAAAGCAACACAAGGAAGGAAAACAGGAAGTTGCAGGAAGTTAAAATCATCAGCCACATCAACTCACCAGCCCCCAAACAACAAAAGCCTAGGGCGGTGTACAGTCGGTCAGGCCGCGTAGTACTTGTTATTTGCCCCGCTGATGGCAATATATATGATGATAACAATAAGTCATGGTGAGGGCTCAACCCATTGTTGTATCCAATGGCATACAGTAATGTAAACAAAGCGGGCGATACGCTTGAATACTACATGGGCGGCGGCCCAACCGCCATGGGACCCATACATCCACCCCACTATCAGCCACAGAGCGGCCTTCTAGCCTGGATCGTCACCCTATCCAGCACGGTTACCAGCAAGATGGCTACCACCAACCTGCCAAAATAACCTCACACTACACAAGCCCTTCTAGCTCTCAACACCACCAATACCTGGATAGCAGGGAAAAGAGACACTACCTCAGCCACCTTGATCCAGGCATCCAATCTCTCAGGCTTCAACCACTGGTTTTTGGTGAGGTAGGCTCGAGTCTCGACGCTGCCATTAGGTTCAAGACTAGCAGAGGTAAGCCCGACGCTGCCAAATTCAGCCATGTTCGAGACTGGCAGAGATAAGCTCAACGCTATCAAAAGCATAGGCAGGTTCGAGACTGGTAAAGGTAAGCCTGACACTACCACCCCAAAACCAAGTTCGAGATTGGCAAGTAATACAGCTAAGTGTGAGACAAGCAGAGGTAGGCCGGACGTTACCAAAACAGCTTGGTTCGAGGCTAGCATTGCAACTGATTATGAAACCAACAAAGGTAAGCCCGAAGTTATCACCAAAACAGCTAGGTTCGAACCAGGTAAACAGCTAGATGCAATCCTAGCAGAGGTAGACCCAATGTCACCAACCGTCCCGCCAAGATCGAGACTAGCATAGGTAGGTTTGAAGCTACCTGAGCACACATGCAGTCGAAAGAGCAAGCAGTCTTCCAGGACGAAGAAAAAACAAAGGTCCCAGGTCGCCAAGACCCCCGGCAAGAACACCATAGGACCAGCCAAGAAGAACGAGAAGCAGTCCCCCCTTAAAACCAAGAATCTTATATAACATTCCTAAGTTCTCCCCCTATACCCGGAAAGACCCTTGTGAAATAAGAGTAAGTACAGACTTGTCACTTTGCGAGTCCCCTCTTATGAACATGGTAGAGTTCCCCTAAGGAAAAACAAAACACACACACTGTCTTTCTATGTCTGATATAAACCTTTCAAATTCTTCTGACCACTCCCCGGCCAGCACAAATCCTGTGTAGTTTATGCCAGAACATAATCTAAAAACAACACCCTCACGAGACTCCCTTTCACAAGCTAGTGTTTTTCCTAAAAACCCTGTTTCCCTTATAGAAAACCATTAGATGGGTTTCAAAGAAATTGAGACTATATTTTCTTGAGTTCAAAGTTAAGGGCAAATTTTAATAATGTTTGCTATTCATTGAAGTTTAGTTTGATATTATTTCCTTCAAGACTGCAAGACCATTTCCATGATATGAGTGCGCTGCTCCGAACACTCGTGTGGAAGCGAAACATGGGCAACAAGTGATGAGGACATCACCAAACTGAGAGCTGTGTTGATGAGCTATTTCAGAATGGCAGCCGGTGTGAATGGGCTAAATGGACGAAGTAATAGAAAAGTGTTGGAGTCTTTAGGAATGGAAGAGCAAGCTTTGGGCATTGAATGTGGTGTGGTTGAGTGGATCAAGAGAAGTACTTTGAGATGGTACGGTCAGAAAATGGAAGAGAACAGAATGGCAAGAAATATACATGGAAATCAGGTGAGTGGAGCAGCTAGCAGTGCAAATCCTCTCATTATATGTAAGAAGAAATGTAAAGATATATCTGTATTGAGGAAAAACTTCCACGTAGGGGAAGAGACATTGTGGCACGGGCAAAGGAAACTTGTCTGGACAAAGTAGCCTGGAGGTGTTTCTGCCCTGGCCATCCTTTAGCGGGGGTTTCCCAGGAGGAAGCAAGGTGTCCAAGTTGAGGATGATGAGACCCTATAGTAACAGAGATCAGCCAACTACCACCATATTGCCATTGGTGCCTGTGTTGTCTATAGCGTCTCTTTACATTCATATACGTCACCGTGGTTGTTTAGTGTGTATATGGATGGTGTGGTGAGGGAGATAAAAAGGAGATCTATATGTGTAGAGGATTGGGTTTAGTAGGAAAGAATGGTGGTCATTGGGAGTTAAATCAGTTGCTGTTTGAAGATGATACAGCACTGGTAGTGGATTCTGAGGAGAAGCTGCAGCTAGTAGTAAAAGAGTTTGTTATGGTATGTGGGAGAAGAAAGCTGAGGGTGAATGTCAATAAAAATATAGTGATGGTGTGTAATAGAGATGCTCGTAGGGTGAATCTAAATGTACGACTGAATGGGGAAATGCTGGAACAAGTGGAGTGTTATAAATATTTAGGAGGAGTAATAAGTAAGGATGCAGGTGTGGGAATAAAGGTAAGACAGAGTGCATAAGGGAAGGACATTTTTCAGAGCAATGGGAAGTATGTGGAAGGTGAGAAATCTCGGAATGAAAGCTAAAAGTGCAATGTATCAAGGGATAGGTATATCAACAGTGATGTATGGGTCTGAATGGACAAGAGTAAAGAAGGTTGGAGAGTGGAAAGAAGTGTGCTAGGCTGGTAAGGACATGTTAAACGAATGGGAGAGGAAAGGCTTACAAAGGGAATATATGAGTCAGAAACAAGGGGAAGTAGATTGGGAGGAAGATCTCGTAGGAGAGGGAGAGATGGTGTGAAAAAAACGTTGGAAGATAGAGATGACTGAAGAACAGGCAAGAGAATTATTGTGAATAGATGAGTGATAACGCAGTCATAGGGAGTAGGGGTCGGGTGCCATTTGGATTAGATAATAGTTCATCAGGCGTATGGCCCGGGGAGCCAGTGTATATATGAAGGGCCCTGCCTGGAAGTGATATGGGCGGGCATTGTGGTGTGTTCCACCTCCGCGTGTCTGCCTGTGTGACCCGAACCTCTCCGGAAGATCTGGGACCTGGGAATCTTGCTAGGAACCCTATCATGGTCCTTGGTCTCTGGGTCTTCTCCTGGGTGACCTAGATGTGTGTGAATTTATATTTATTTTTATTATTTAATTTTGTTGTTTCTGTTCGGGCTCTGTCTTGAGTCGGCCACCCCCAGTTTTGGGGTATGTGCCTGAGTATATACATACATACTAATACATACCATAAAAAACATTGAACAATACTGGTACAGGAAAAAAAATCAGAATTTAAGTTCTACATAATCAGAAGTAAAAGATCACCTCATGATTTGATAATTACAGCACCAAATTGGTGTGCAAAGAAAAAGATGGCTGATCTCCCTTACTATAGGATCTCTAATTGGAATTGGAGTTGAATGATCTCTGTGTACTTCTTAAAAAAAAAAATCCATTTGCCTATGGTTGTTAATGAAATTAAACCCCATGTAAGGAGGAGCACTTTATTGACGTTTCGCAGATAGCTTCTTCAGGTCATTATAGCAAAATTAAATGGGGAATGGCATCATTGTATGCGAAATGTTGTCTATAAAGTGCTCCTCCTCAAATTATGTTTATATTCATTCTGTAAAATTTTCAAAATTAATTTAACAAGGTTCTTAGTCTTGAGTAGAGATAATTTCACATACAGCACAGACACTCCTCACTTTGTCTCCTCATTTTATGTTGTATAATTAATGTATTAAATTGTTCATTAAATAGGGAACAAAATGCTCTGTAAGTTGTTATACTTCATGATTTATAAGTTGTAAATTAAACAAAATTTGTTACACAATTGCAAGTAAAATTACAAAATACAGTATAATTGTTTCACTTATAATTATTTTTTTAAAGAACGTAATTAGAACTTTAACCCCTTCTGTACCGGCGACGTCTTTTCCATTATAATCTGTCAACTATTAGACGATTATAATAAATTTAAGAAGGACGTCTACACATTAAAAGGCTACAAACCATTTCAATTAATCCTACCATTGGCGATGGGCTGGTCTATCAGAGTGAGACCTGAGCGATCTCTGCCATACCCATAGCTTACTCTGACTGTTCCTTTTACTTATATATTTTCTAAATCTCAAGTGACGGCGTCTCTTCCGTGGATTGACCTCCCAATCTACCAAGATTGGAAGCTAAAGCGTCACATTATTCCTTTGCCCCTCAACTTTCTCTTCATAATTGCTGAGGGGCACAGGGCCCTGGGTGGGGCTTTGGTTTCCCGGGCGTTTACGCACCCTCTCAGCTCCCCGCCATGGAGTGGCTTCGGTCACCCAGGCTTTATTGTGGTCGGCAGGGAGGGTTCTGTGGGG
Source organism: Paralithodes platypus (assembly GCA_032716605.1). Classification (NCBI taxonomy): domain Eukaryota; kingdom Metazoa; phylum Arthropoda; class Malacostraca; order Decapoda; family Lithodidae; genus Paralithodes; species Paralithodes platypus. Next base: position 44,449,621 of record CM064508.1, read on the forward strand.
GCGCTCGTTTATGGCCTTGGCCTTACTCGGGGCCTTGGGGCTGTTCGGCCAGGCAGCTTGGGGAACAACAACAACAACAACATTAATCCTACCATACTGTATAACCTTCCTAAGCTTCATTAAATTATCTATATGTATCTGAAATCAAATAAAAAATTTCACCGGTGTTGGAGGGGTTAAGAAGAAATTACTGTGTTTGATATTGATATTGTACAGTATGTGTATACTCAGGCACTTATCCCATAGCTTGGGGTGGCCGACTTGGGACAGAGCGCGAACAGAAACAACATTTAAAGTTCCAATTTTTAGGGTCCTCGCCCCTTTCTGTCTCATCTGTTAGGTGAATTTTACAAGGGGAGGAGGATTCCTAGCCTCCCGCCCCCGATATTGGTGCCAGTAACAAATTCCAAATATAGTACACAGTATGATGCTCAGACACTTTTAGTCTATATATCGTGCTTTTAGTCATCTGAAAGGGCTTCCAGAAGTGAAGTTTGAAGACAGATTTACAGGAGGGCTTTTTCTATTAATCTTAACCCTTACAGTACCGGTGATATTTTTGTTCTCTGATTTCAGCTACATTTAGACAATTTTATGAAGCTTAGGATAGATATATAGGAGCTAAAATGATTAATTAAGATAGTTTCTAGCCTTTTAATTGGCAGCTATCCTTCCAAAGTTGAATAAAATTGTCCAATAATTGTATGTATGAATGCATTATACTCAGGCACATACCCCATAGCTGGGGGTGGCCGACTCGAAACAGAGCATGAACAGGGACAACACAACACAACGCAAAAAAAAAAAAAAAAAAAAAATACACACACATCTAGGTCGCCAAGGAGAAGACTCAGAGACCAAGGATCACTAAGGGCACTCCAGCACTCCCTGACGTTTTGGTCTCAGCAGGCAGACATGCAGGGGAGCACACCACAGTGCCTGCCCACCACGCGTCCAGGCGTACCTTTCATATATACTGGCTCCCCGGGCCAGGCACCTGGCCAACTGGCACCCGACCCCCTCTAAGAAAACGACCAAGCTTTCACTCTTCTATTAACTAGCATTCTCCATTCATTCCTATTTATTACCACTTCTTTTGCCTGATCTATAATCATTCCTCTATCTTCCAACGTTTGTACGTACTACACATTTTCTCCATCTCAATGGAGGTCTTCCTACCTCACTACCTCCCTTTGTATCTGACTAACATATTCTCTTTGTAAGCCTTTAATCTTCCATTCGTTCAACATGTCTAATAGTTACCAGGATATAATGAAGAGGATGTCACCGGTACTGAATGGGTTCATCAGACAAGATATTTAACCCTTTCAGTACAGGTGCCAACCTTTATATATTTTTCTGGTTACAATTAGACGATTTTGTTCAGTTTAGAAAGGCCCTATAGCAATAGGAGCGTTCAATCTGTGGACACAATTGCCAGATGTCACCAGATTCTTTAATTTATCACGAATATAATAATAAAATGTGAACATTGCTAATACTTACTACAGTATACATGTATCTATTTTCTTGTGATTTCAAAACATCAAGTATAATTTTAGATTAATTTTTCTTACATTATGGTGTTTAACAGATACATCTAATGGATATATGTTTTATTAAGTACATTTCTATGTTTCATTGTAGAGTAGAATATTGTATACAGAAGTTGCTGATTGGTTGTTGATAAAGTTGAGATATCTTCATTATTCCATATATATTATTGAAACTAAAATTGTAAGTAATTTTAATGATAACGTAATAATCTAAAGTTATATACGAACCCTGAGAGCTAAAATATATCACATAAAACACATTAATAACATAGATAATATAAAGTGAACACAAGCGAAATACAAATTGATAAAGCCAACATGTAAGCGAGATTTGTAGACTGACTGAGTCTCGGCTTACATCTCACCCACCTTAGCCAATCACAAGCCTCTTCATTTTTAACATATGCAGCGGCTCCCTAACACCAGGGTAAGTATCTTCGGGGCTGGTAAGATAGGATATCAGCCCCTTATTGGCTGATAGGCTCAAGAACTTAGCCGTCTCGGTAGGCAGTCTCCTCTATCGCTTAGTGATTTTTCTTAAATGTTTTTATTTTGTCTGTGTTCACTTTATAATATTTACGTTAATAGTGTATTTTATGTGACATATTTTATACCACGGTGTTCGCATATCACTCTAGAACATCACTCAATAGTTGAAAGTGCTTGTAATTAAAGTATTTAAGCAGTAGATATGAAATAATGAAGATATCTTGATTTACTAATCATACTCCTATCCATTAGCCAATCAACAGCCTCTATAAAAAATTAGCTGCATCTCAAGTCCGGCAGTCCTGTTCAGAGAAAAATAAGTAACTGAATGAAATGTCAAATTAATCATAAAAGCGTTGTTTAATTTAGATACCACTATTATAACTATATCATTAGCATTCAAAAGAAGGTAAATCATATACAGTACTATTTATTTTTTGCAAGTAGTATTTACCATTTCGTAATGGATTTATTTCACAACACAATATATTTTCCTGCTCTCTTATTTTAAACATACAATAAAGTAGTGAGCTAAAATATATAAGAGATTATTATAATATATATGAAGTATATTATTTTTATTAATCTCACCACCACACCCCCAATGAAATTAATTAAAGTATATATGATCCACCGGGATTCGAACCCGGGTTATCACACACATATTTTTGCCACCTTAACCATTACACCACCAGTATATATAAGATTAAAACTGCTTGTCATAAGACTCTATTAACTTCAGGAAAAATCAACAAATCATTTAAAAACTGACACCCTTCTTAGTCTTGTTCAAATTTTATTAAGATAATTGGCGAATCTGGTGACATCTGGCAAGCTTGTCTACAGATTGAACGCTCCTATTAAAATGCTACACAATATCTCAAGTAACCCCTTTAGCTTCCACAGGTCATTCCTAAGTTGATTAAAGTCGTCTAATGTTTTAGCCAGATTATAAGGAAAAAGATATCCCCCGTACTGAAAGAGGTAAACTATTTTGCATAGTATTGAAAACTAGATTGAAGGTAGATTATTATAGGTGACATAATAATTATTAACCCCTTCAGCACCATGACGTAATTTTCATCATATTCTAGTTACCATTGGACAATTTTCTTTAGCTTATAATCTACCTCCAGGACATCCAATCTCAATAAACCCTCTGAATAGCATAGGTCCCTTTTAATCTGCATAAAATCATCTAAATTTAGCCAGAATTAAAGGTATAAACATGTTATCATGTTGAAGTGGTTAACCCTGGACAGGAAACGCTCAAAATCATGACGGGCGTTGCTCGGATACAACACCGTTACCTCACCAGGGTTAAAGTACAATTTAGATGCTGCCGGATAACTTGCAGACTGTGTCTGTATCAATTTGTATTAACAATAAAACTATACCCTGTTCATTATAGATAGGCCAGAAATGTTGACTTTTAACCTCTGTAACTCAAGGAAGACAAGAGTAATCAAGCTAATATTTATAATATTTCTTCCTAAAAGAGGCAGCCAGGGAATAGGTGTGGAAAGTTACAACCCATTTGCTCTATCCTTTTATAAGTTACAGAGGTTAGGGGTCACAATTTCTGGCCTACCTATAATGAATGGAAGTGTAACATAATTATCCAATATCACAGTATCACTGTCACTGAAAATTAACCCCTCTTCCATATTAAGATATTTAATGGTTATTTTATGAAGCATGAGAATAACGTCTTGGATTCAAAGGGATAATACTGGTATGCATTGTTTATACTGCACAACTTAATCCATCGTGGTAAGAGAAACACCATAACAGGATGGTCCACCATTAACCCTTTCTGTATATCATGATAACATTAGACCATTTTATTCAGTTTTGGAAGGCCCTCTAAAAATCAAAGGGGTAAAAATAATCTCACAAACTCTTCCCAAGTTCAATAAAATTGTATAATGATAGCAAAAGTTGATGGGAAATGGTATCATTGTATACTGAAGGGGTTCAGAAAACATTGTTATAAATTGTCTTCAGGTCAACTGCAGAAGAAACTATGAGGCAAAACATAATTCTAATCAAGCTTAATCCTCAAATATCTATCTATCTATTGCCAGACGCTGTGATCCCTGAAGGAGTGGCCACGAACGACCTTCTCTATCAACTCTGTCTGGGTTCGAGCCCTGGCTGGGTCATATGGTGAGTTATCTGCTCAACAGGTGGCGTTGTGTGTGTGTAAGTGTGAGAGTCCGAGTGTAGGGGGTGAGACAGTGAAGCACGGGAACGAGGTGGCTTCAGAGATGGGGTCGTTTCGGGCCATGAGTGAGCACCGTGCCTTATGTGAAGGCAAGATGGCAGGTGCTCGTTGTACTCTACGTGCTTCACATGTCTCACTCCCTAGACTGGAACAAGACCTCACGGGCTTCACTGTTCATTGTAAAACGGTGAATGTTAAGGCTCTCAGCCTATGCCCGAGAGGAAGTAAGTTGGAATATAGAAAAAAAAAAAAAAAAAAATCACAAAAATATTTAATATACTACAGCTCTACTTGTTTATTCAGAGAGACCTTAAATGTGCCCAAGATTACAAGTATCCTTCTATAGTACTTAGCTGCTAGTGTTTGTGTGTGAGATATATGTGTGTATAGCATCAAGCTACATGACCACGAGTCGGAGCGGGTGGTGTTGGATGGAATCTGATTCCAAATGAAGGCACTACTTTTAAGCTCCTCGGTGGCCTAGTGATTAAGGTGTTGGAGTGCTGCACTACTGGCCTGGGTTCGAGCCCTGCTGGGTCATTTAAAAAAATATTAAATAGGCCTTCTCCAAGTCCATAAAGGCAGCATACAACTTTTGTCTTTCCTCCAGATATTTCTCCACAACACATTTCAAGGCAAAAATCTGGTCTACACATCCTCTTCCCTTCCTAAAACCGCCCTGCTCGTCACCTACACATTTCTCCATTCTCGCTCTCACTCTCTCGATCACTACCCTACTGTACATCTTCCCTACTACGCTTAGAAGACATATCCCCTGGTGATTACCACACACTCCTCTTTCCCCTTTACCCTTATACAGAGGGACTATTATGCCTGTCTTCCAGTCATTAGGCGCACTACCCTTCTCCCATGCTAATTTACACATTTTCCATACCCATTCAATCACTATTTCACCACCATACCTCAGGATTTCCTCACACACTCCATCTATTCCGAATGCTTTCCCCTCACATATTAAATTACTATATCAACTTAATCCATGAAGTATACTACAGGCACTCTCTCACTTAAAGTTGCCTCATTTTAATTTGTTGTTGTTCTTGTTCACCAAGCTGCCTGGCCGAACAGCCCCAAGGCCCCGAGCAATTCCAAGGCCATAACCGAGCGCCCCCACAGAACCCTCCCTGCTGACCACAATAAAGCCTGGGTGACCGAAGCCACTCCATGGCGGGGAGCTGAGGAGGGTGCGGAAACGCCCGGGAAACCAAAGCCCCACCCAGGGCCCTGTGCCCCTCAGCAATTATGAAGAGAAAGTTGAGGGGCAAGGGAAAAATGTGACGCTTTGGCTTCCAATCTTGGTAGATTGGGAGGTCAATCCACGGAAAAGACGCCGTCACTTGAGATCTAGAAAATATATAAGTTAAAGGAACAGTCAGAGTAAGCTATAGGTATGGCAGAGATCGCTCAGTTCTCACTCTGATAGACCAGCCCATCACCACATGACTAGAACCCAATCCTCTCAGCATCAGCTAGGAAAGGCCCTAGAAAGCCGCCTTTGGCGGGGGGGATAGCTCCCCTATTTCAACCCCTTTCGGGGTCGGGCACCCGCCCTTTTAACTTGTTTAATCATAATACTGTTCATTAATTAGGGAACAAATTTCACTTAAAGTTGTCATGCTTCATTATTAAGTTGTAAAACAGACACAAAATAGCCTATAATTACAAGATGGTGATGGGGTAGTCTATCACTGTTAGAGTTGAGCATTCTCTGCCATACCCATAGCTTACTCTGACTGTTCCTTTTGCTTATATATTTTCTAGATCTTAAGTGGCGGCGTCTCTTCCGTGGATTGACCTCTCTACTGCCAACCTCAAGGTTGACAGACTGGGAGCCAAAGCGTCACACTTTTCCCTTGCCCCTCAACTTTCCCTTCATAACTGGTAAAAGGCACAGGGCCCTGGGTGGGGCATTGGTGTCCCAAGCGTTTCCTCACCTTCCTCAGCCCCTCGCCTGGGAGCAGCTTCGGTCACCTAGGCTTTCTTAGTGGTAAAGCTGGGAGGGTTTTGTGGGGGCGCTTGGTTATGGCCTTGGCCTTGCTCGGGACCTTGGGGCTGTTCAGTCAGACAGCCTGGGGAACAACAACAACAAAAATTACAAAGAACAAAGACTTCACTAAGTTGTTTAATTTATAGTCTTGTTTTATAGGAACGTAACTACTGTACAACTTTAAGTGAGGAATTACTGTACTATGACACACTACTGCAATTGTTCTGGCTATTATTAAACAATTATATTTAGCTTAGGAAGCACCTATGAGTAAAAGGGTTAATCAAGATCAAGTTGACCCTATAGAATGCTAGGGGTCATTCGGCTCATTCCTAAGCAGTATAAATTTGTCTAGTGTTAAAAAGAAAAAAGGGCAAAAACTGAAAAGTTAACATCTTAATACATGGTAATTATACTGTTGTAGCCTACAAATATTGTAATAAGGATATACAACATTCAGATTAATGTGACAACTTTATTGCCATATAAATTACAAGTTGTTGGTTCAAGTCATAAATCAATCCCAAGAATTAAAATAATTCTGGCAGTCTGCTTTTTTAGTGCCTGTTTACACCCTGTCTATTGGTCTGCTAATATATATATTTTTACTATTTTATGTATGTTATGTTATGTCTCTGGGTCTGCTCCTGGATGACCTAGATGTGTGTGAATTTGTATTTCGTTTTTGTGTGTTCATTGTTATTTGTTATGTTGTCCCTATTCGGGCTCTGTCTTAAGCCCCCCTCCAAAAAAAAGGAAAAGTGGGGAATGGGCCTCAGTATATACATACTGTACATACATATCTTCAATACGTTATATCCACTTACTGTAGTGATTCATATAAGCTTGTTTGTCGTTTTAGTGTGCGGTTTCTGGTTTTGCAAGTTTTACAATTGAATAGAAGGTAGTTTTATTATATATAATTTGTTCTATTATATAGACTATGAAAATTATATTGATATGTGAAAAGAAAATACAATATCTTGCAGTGTAGCTTCGATGTCTTGAAGGACTCTTTTTAGGCAGAATAATGTTGTGAGGTCTTGTTGTTAAGGTTGTGTTGATTTGGATAATGTCAACAATCTGGTGTACTGAAGCTGGAGTGTATCTATTAGTCCAGATCCTTCACTTTCTACAGCAATGGTCTCCAGTTGCACTCAACCTAGAAGAAAATATCAAATATTAGTAAATGAGCACACTTTATGCATGAGGCGTAGTCACATCTCCAACAAAACTACAAATTTTGGAGTACTGTACTGCCACATATCCTACACATAGTCGGTCATATTTCCTACACAAAAACTGAGTACCCAGCATATCTCCTACACCAAACGGTGCATCCGGCGTAACTCCTACAGTTATACTGTCATATCTCCTACAATTCTGATACATGATCAGTGCTCATCAATGCGATCACGTGGCATTATGCAGGAAAGAATACAAAACCTAACCTAACCTAGATTTTTGTGTGTACGAGATAAGCTGTATCTCTGTAGGAAGTGTAGGAAATGTGACATGTAGGTGCGCTCAGGGGTGATTGTCCTCTCTGACTCTACCTAAAATGCTGCTTTTGTGTTTCCAATGTTTACACACACACAAATGTCTGCCATGATTACTGACATGTAATTAAGTCTATTCAAATTAATTATTGATTATTGTTTGGATCTTAAACAGATTCTCTGCTGACGTATATGTTCCTCTCCTGGTTAATTTCAGAAGTAACTTTTTGCCTTGGAAATAAAATAAATTAACATCACTTGTTTGGCTAGGATTGTATGAAATTTAAGAGATATTAATTGATTTTAACAAATTATAAGACTAAGAAGTTTGAGTTAGTGATTAATTAACATCCCCCAAATTGTTGTAAAGTGTATCATTATCTTTGTTTCTTCTCCTATCACTTATAGTCTGTTTGTTCTTAACTGGTGATATTGTGTCTTGTCCTTATTTTAACCCTGTTTGGTTCGAGGGAGATCTTTTGAGGCCTTCTCTGTTTTGCTCGATCAGTTTGGAGATTTTAAGATGTTTCACCTCATTAGTTTGACCTTGGTGACCCTGGTCTCTGGGTCTTCTCATGGATGACCTAGATGTGTGTGAATTTGTATTTTGTTTTTGTGTGTTCATTGTTTTCTGTTGTGTTGTCCCTATTCGGGCTCTGTCTTGAGTCCCCCCCCCAAAAAAAAAGGAAAAGTGGGGATTGGGCCTGAGTATATAGATACTGTAGATAGATAGTTTGGCGATGAAAAGACGCTTAATCCCATTCAGGTGTCATTTTTTTCAGGACGAAATCGTCCTTAAGCCAGGATATTGTTCTATTGAAAAATGTAATAAATTTAGCTTGAAAGGGGTCTGTGTGGGTATTTATTAGCTTGAAGGAAGTCTGAGAAGGCATTTTTCTTAGACAAACTAAACTACAGTACATTGCTCGAAAATGGCAAAAGCAAGCAAAATCCTCAATAATAAATACAAACTATCATAATAACCCACGAGGTAATAGTAGTAGTCGTTCCCTAGGCTGCCTGGACGAACAGTCCCGAGGTCCTAAGGAAGGCCACAGCCGAGACTGGGTTTTCTCACAAAGTTCTCAAGGAGTGTGTGTTGTGTTATTGGCGTAAGTGGATGTGTGGTATGCAGTCTTCCATAATGTGTTTGATAGTGTGCGGTGTTGTGTTACAGCCCGAACAGGTGTCCTGGAAGGAGTCATCCAGCCTCTTCTGATAACTCAGAAGGGCTGGATGGTGCTTAAATCGTAGCCTAGCCAGGCTGGGTTTCTAAGGGATGGACTTCAGGGGGCTGTACATGTAGCTGTGTTGTCTTTGAGTGACTGGATTGATTGGTGGGTGATTTGAGTATGGATATGCTTCTGGAGGACTTTCGATTCCTGGTGTATGTGGTCTGTAGGTGTGGTAGCTGTGAAGCCAGTGATTATTTTGAGGGCTTTGTTCTGTATGGTCTGTAGGGTGTTGTGATGTGTTTCAGAGAGGTTAGAGGTCCAAGCATATTCTATCACTGAATGTATTATATTGTTTCTATACAGTACTGTGGTGGTAGTTTCTTTGTTATGTCAAAATGTTGTGTGGGCAAGTGACTTGAGGGTGTTTAGTCTTGGTGTCAGTTTGTTTTTTATGCTTGTAAGAAGTTGTTTAAATTACATTGATACATATCGTATGTTAAACCAAGGATTTTGTGTGTGTGTGTGTGTTATGGGAATGTTGTTTCAGGTGAGGTGAGGGATATGACTATGTTCTACTTTCCAGTTCGTGAGAAGGGTCGCTGTAGATTTGGCTAGGGCTAGTTTGAGCCTGTTTGCAGTAAACCAGTCGTGTAGTGTGTTGAGGTACGGTTGGAGGAGTTGTGCAGCTATGTTTGTGTCTCGATGTGTACATGTGAGTGTTATGTCATCTGTGTAAGAGGCTGGGTGTATCTGGGGTGTGTGGGGTATGGGTAGGTCGTGCATGTATAGATTGAAACATGTTGGTGACAAGACGGATCCCTGAGGGACTCTGTTTGTGAAATTTCTGATGTTCAATGACTGGCCAGCAAATCTTACATGAGCACATCTGCCTGCTAGATAATTGGCAAGCCATCTTTTGTGTTATTGTGCATGTTTATGTTGAAAATTTTGTTTGTAAGGTTGTGGCATGGAATGGTATCAAAAGTTTTACTAATGTCAATTGTATCGAGAAGTGTTCTGTGTGGTGGCCTAGCTGAATTGATGCCATCGAAAAAAATTGTGCGAGATCTGTAAGAAGGGTGTTTGTAGAGTGCAGTGGCCTAAAGCTGTGTGCTGTACAGTAGCTAGGGGAATGTGAGGTGTGGTTAGTTGTACTGTATTATGATGTGTTCGGTAACTTTAGAGGGGGTGCAAAGGAGAGTGATGGGGCGGTGTGAGGAGGGTAGCGTGGGGTCTTTGTTTGGTGTTGGGGGATTGTGATGCCGACACCATGCTTCCAGAAATTGGGTATTATGTTGTGTGAATAGCTGTACAGTAGTTTTATATGTTGGTGAGTGCTTCAATGCCTTGTGGTCCCAGGTGTCTAAGGTGTACAGTAAGTTAATTATTTTGTTTGGACCACAAGCCCACAAGAGGTTGTACCAAATAGTGTTAATTGTTCAGTTACTTAAGTTATTTTGCTACATATGTTACTTAAAACTTGACATTAATCCTTTCATGCACCAGGGGTTGCCACTTAGTATTCAGAAATAATAAATTTGTAGGCCTATCTCATAATTACCTCTAAAAAAAAAAAAATCTGACCACAGCTCGCTCAAAGACAACTGCAGAGGTTGAAGTAACCAAACTAAAGGTTTCTAAATACCCCTTGATGGTCACAAAAGCTTTTAAGAATCCCAGAAAGGGCACAAATTGCGTCATGAGTGCAAAATGGTTAGTAAGATACACAGACCAAGCAGCTTCTTATTTTTCCATTAATTATCGAGAAATCGGCTACTAAGCTTTCCGTCAGTTGAAAACAAATAAAGTATATATCTTGTCAAGCCTGGCTAACCCTTTGAAGCATAATATCCGTTATTCTTCTGTCTTCTACCTAACACCTAATTTTTACTTTCTCTTCAGGCATTAGCAGTCCTTATCAACAATGCAAAATCAAGACACTCTCCATTGTTAGCATGTATACCTGTATCTTCACTTTTACAGTATTATTATTGAGGGTTAGAAATGAGATTACTGTGTTAATACATACATACATACATAAAATTTTAAGACTGAGTGTTCCACACATAAGTGCAGTTTCAGTCTCTTGTCCTAATGGCGGCATTCCAGGCAACCCTGTTAAGGGCTGCTTCACTTGTCAAGTTCTTGGATTTGAGATCGGCGCGTATAGTCCGATCCCAGGTCTTCCTCGGTCCACCCCTTGGTGCAGCTCCCTCCACAATCACAGACCTGCATTTTTCACCCAATTTTGTTCATCCATTCTCTCCACATGTCCATACCATCCCAGTCTACTTGTACGCATCGCCTCGCTAATACTCTTTATACCTAAACGTCTCCTCAGCTCAACATTTGTTATTCTATCCTGTAGCCTGGCCCCACACATCCATCTCACCATTCTCATCTCATTACGCTCCATTCTGTTGACATCCTCTACTTTAACGGCCCATGTTTCTGAGGCATACGTCATTGCACTTCTAACACATGAGGCATACACCTTTCCCTTCAGGGGGAGAGGCATTCTTTTCATGGTCAGGATTGGCATCAATTCTCTGAACTTCCCCCAGCCACACCTAATTCTAGCAACAGTGGCAGCCTCAGCCCCACCACCGGCAGAGATGGTATCTCCTAGGTAACAAAACTTGTTCACCAGCTCCAAAGACTCATTTCCAAAATTCACAGCCACAGGATCATCACTTAACACAAGCTCGCCTTTGCACACTACGCACTCAAATTTCTCTATTTCTGACTTATCCTTCGGCAGGGGCCCCTTTATTCTACTACAGCGCTTACTCCCATGGTGTACCCAACATCGACAGATGCTACATTGAATTGAGTTAACGCCCACTCCCTTTCCACACACTGCACATGGGTATGCACCGCTCTTTTCCACATTGCCTCGTCTCAAACTACAATGCATAACCTTGGTTTTGTTAATATTGACTCTTAAACCCTTGCTCGCCATGCCCTCTCTCCACTCTCTGAATTTGGCCTCAGCATCCTGCATACTGTCAGCTATTAGGACTAAATCGTCTGCATAAAACAGTTCCAACGGGAGTCCGCCTCTAAAAATTCTAGACAGCGCCTCCAAGACCATAATAAAGAGGAGAGGGCTTAACACTGAACCCTGATGGACTCCAACACGGACTGCGAACTCATCACTCAGTACATCCTTCACCCTCACCGAACTTCGCGAATCCTCATACATCTTCATTATCACACGCACCAGCCACTCTTCCACACCAAGTTTCCTCATAGCCCACTGTACAACATCTCTAGGTACCCTATCAAAGGCCTTCTCCAGGTCCACAAACACAAAGTAAAGATCCCTGCCTTTTAGTAAGTATCTTTCCTGTATCTGCCTGACTATGAAGATAGCATCGGTTGTACCACGTCCTGGCATAAAACCAAACTGCATATCATCAATAGAGATGCTTTGCCTGATCAAACCCTCAAGGACTCTCTCACAGACCTTCATGATTTGGTCAAGCATTTTCAGGCCCCTATAATTTCCTCTATCTAGCGCATCCCCTTTTCCTTTGTATATATTTACTATTACACTTTTGAGCCAATCCTCTGGGATTTTCTCATCTTTAATAATGGTGTTTATCAACTCAGTGACTAAGTTTACACCAATCTCCCCTGAGGCTTTTATCATCTCAGCGACAATGTCGGAGCAACCTGGAGCTTTACCGTCCTTCATTTTATTGATTGCGTCGCTCACTACAGCTGGTGCTATCAAAGGAGGGGGCCCAGATATTGGTTTTTCGATACTAAGCTGTTCCTTATCCCATTCAAACTCTACATTTAGCAATCGTTCATAGTGTACCTTCCATGCTTCTCTGATTTCATTTTCTGCATACACAATCTTCCCATTATCATCTCTAACACACTGTTCACCTATAATATCCCTACTGTCATTTTTAACTCGCCTAGCTAGGTTGAAGATCCCATTGGGATTGTCAGTGTTACACACTTGTTCGAGGACCAGGTCCTTAATGCGATTTTTAGCATTGTAAATAACTCTTTTGGCAGTTCGTTTAGCTGCCTGGTATTCCTCCCTGCTGCCTCCTTTCTTCCATGCTTTGAAGCATCTCCTTTTCTCTTTCACAGCATGTTCTACCTCATCGTTCCACCACCAAGAGGTCTTATTCCTGGGGTGACCCTTTGTTTTCCCACAGACTTTGTCAGTGGCAGCGATAAGGCTATGCTTAAGAAAGTTCCATTGGCTATTTACATCGTTAGGCCTAGCTTCCTTATTTCTATTCATTTCCTCCAGTTCATTATGAAACCTATCCCTAACTTCCTTGTCCTTCAGCAGCCACACTTTCCTTTTGGGTATGTAAACCTTCTTGCGCTTAGGATCTCTGTATAAGCTCATGTCACACACAAGTAGCTTATGCTGGGGGATACATTCTTCGCTCGGGATGACCTAGTCATCTCGAACTAGTTTCCAGTCTTTCCTGTTAACCAAGAAGTAATCTATCTGGCTACTGGAGACCCCAGAGTTATATGTGATCAGGTGGCTCTGTCTTTTCTTGAACTTTGTGTTACACACAACCATGTTGAGTGCAACGCAGGACTCCAATATATATTCGCCTTCTAGATTTCTCCTTCCGTAACCAATTCCTCCATGTACCCCCTCGTATCCATCTGCAGATGCTCCCACGTGACCATTGAGGTCCCCCCCCACGATAGTTATTTCATTCTCCGAGAGGCCTGAAATGACACTGACGGTGTCATTCCAGAAGTCCTCTTTTATCTCTTTCTGTAAACCAGCCTGTGGGGCATATGCAGATATCACATTCAGAATTCTTTCACCAACTTTCAAGTTCAAAACAATCAGCCTTTCACTAACTCTCGTAATCTGAAGCACACTTTCCGCCAGCTCTTCAGCCACCAGAACACCCACTCCTCCTTTCGCTTTATCAGTCTCCACACCCATCCAGTATATCCTATATCTTTTCCTCCTTCCGACAATCCACTGTACCCCATGCCTCTTCCAGAGTGTTTCCTGGGTACAGCAGACGTCCACTCGCCTCCTTTCACACATCTCAGCCACTTCATTCGCACACAGATTCAAACTACCAACATTCACACTAGCAAGTCTGAGTTTGTGGGGGGCATTTGTCATTGTCCTGTGCGGTTTTGTTTCATCGGACTTACGTTTATTTTCTTTGATTTTAGTCATAGTTAGGTAGGTTTGGCTGGCAGATGGGCATCACCCCCCCCAGAACTCCGGCTCCAGTCTACCCCGGGACCATTCCCAGCACCATCCCCCACGTGATTACAAGGGGGTGGGATCCAGTGGCCTCGGTACGCCCCACCAGAACCAGCCGCAGGGACGCACCCCGTGCGCGTACACGGCACTACGACTGGCCTGATATTTTTCGCCAAATGACAGGGCAGCCAGCCTCCTGGAGCGCTACCTCCAGGTTCGGGCCCCTATACTATCGGGCGGAAAGTGCCAGTCCGGGGAAACACTACGTACTGTACCCTCTGGATCCATTTCGTCCAGGTTGGGCCCAGGGCGCCAGGGCCGGGTCCAGAGGGAGCGACACCCACTGCCAGTGTGCCGCCATTAGGCAACTTGGAGCAAGTACAGTAGGATCTCACATAAAACGAGTTTATGGTCGATAAACGAGGGCGTTTTATGCGATTTCGTTTTATGTGAACACAGCATTTTGGTGGCGCAATATCGTCAATGTTCACTGTAAGCGAAAATTTTCGTACAAAGCGAACGATATTTCGTACAAAGCGAACTATATTTCGTACAAAGCGAACGACATTTCATACAAAGCGACGATATTTCGTACAAAGCGAATTTTAGGTCGGTCGTTTTAATCGACTCGTTTTATGCGAACACGTTTTATGCGGGACCCTACTGTACAATGAAGCCCTGTCACAGCACTATCATATAGAGACAATGCCAGCACCAATAACAAGGCTTCATTGTATAGTGATGGCTACTTGGTCCGCAAGTCTATCACCATCCCCCCTATTAGTCGCCTTGTACGACATGCAGTAGGATGCGTGAAGCATATTCTTTTTTTCCTCCACCATTAGATGAAGGCCCCCTTACCCCCTGGGGGGTAAGGGGGTATATATAATATACAACCCTTAACAGGGTTGCCTGGAACGCCGCCATTAGGATAAGAGACTGAAACTACACGTATGTGTGGAGCACTCAGTCTTAAAATGTTATGTACTGTATGTGTGTATGATTTTTTTTCTTTTTTTTATGTAGAGCAGATTAACCAGACCACTGAGCTCCATACGGAACTCTCATAGGTCTGGCCCGAAGGATTAGATCAGATTACTGAAAGGAGCTTAAGGTGACGCAAAAAACGGACAATGGAGGGGGAAGGAAAAGGACGGAGAATCGGATAAAAGGTCAGCGAATGATTTAGTATCAAAACAAGCTGTACGCAGACGGGCAGTATCTGGGCAGTCAAAGACGTGGCGAACAGTGAGAGGGGAATGACAGGAGGAGCAGGTAGGGGGCGGAGTTCGGGAAGTGCACATTAAGATAATATTCAAGGACACTAGTGCGACGTTATGAGAAACAATTTATTAGTGAAAATAGGCACCAATAGATTCGCCATATTTTTCTCCATATAGTCCGCATGGAGTATTTTCGTTATCAACAAATTGAAAAATACCCACTTCACAGACAAATACACCAAAAATCTAAGTCAAAGCGGGGGTGGCAGCCCCCACCTATAATACTAGGATAGGTTAGGTAAGGTTGTTAGGTTAGACTAATGTCCTTTCAAAGGGGTATAGGCTATTAAACACTAGGATAGCCTATACCCGGTCAGAGGTAAGAAGAAGAGTCCTGCAGTAGTCTCCTTGAATGCTACCCACATTAAATAAATGTGAGTCAGCCGGGAATGGCCTATCCTAAGTCTAGTTAGTAAAACTTCTTCACACCTGGGAGACCTGGAAAAGGAGGGCATACTGTACCAGGCATTGTAGTATTACTTGATATATATTTGGTGATGGGCTGGTCTATCAGAGTGAGAACTGAGCAATCTCTGCCATACCCATAGCTTACTCTGACTGTTCCTTTTACTTATATATTTTCTAGATATATATTTTTGGAGTAAGGGGTCGGGCGCAAGTTGGACTAGATAATAGTCCATCAGGCGCCTGGCCCGGGGAGACGATTAATATGAAGGGTGCGCCTGGAAGTGTGGTGGGAGGGCTTGTGGCTTTGGCTCCGCTGCATGTCTGCCTGCCGAGATCGGAACCTCTCCGGGTGGTCGGGGGCCGGGGGAGTGCTGGAGCGACCTTGGTGACCCTGGTCTCTGGGTCTTCTCCTGGGTGACCTGGATGTGTGAGAGTTTCTGCTTTTTATCTGTGTTTATTTGTTGTTTTATGTTGTTTTTTTGTTTTCCCTATTCTTGCTCTGTCTTGAGTCGGCTACCCCCAAAATGGGGATTGGGCCTGAGCATATAGATAGATGGATAGATAGATTTTCTAGATCTCAAGTGACGGCGTCTCTTCCGTGGATTGACCTCCCAATCTACCAAGATTGGAAGCCAAAGCGTCACATTTTTCCTTTGCCCCTCAACTTTCTCTTCATAATTGCTAAGGGGCACAGGGCCTTGGGTGGGGTTTTGGTTTCCCGGGCATTTCCGCACCCTCTTCAGCTCCCCGCCATGGAGTGGCTTCGGTCACCCAGGCTTTATTGTGGTCGGCAGGGAGGGTTCTGTTGGGGCGCTCGGTTATGGCCTTGGCCTTGCTCGGGGCTTTGGGGCTGTTTGGCCAGGCAGCTTGGGGAACAACAACAACTTGATATATTTCTGAAGAATAAGTAATTTGACTTCTAACAAATGAAGCATATACCTTTCCTTTCACCCAAAGCGCGAGTCCTTTCATAGTAAAAATTTCCCTCCAAGCAATGCAACAGTCCTTTCATAGTTAAAAGAGGCAACAGCTCTCTCAACTTGGTTAGCCTATACTGATGTTTTGGACCGACAATTAGCCCATCGATCTTTTTAGGCCTAATAGGTCCGGTAGAGCATATACATCATAGCTATATATGTCATTAACCCTTGTCTAGCGGGGTGTTTTGGGCTCATTTGGGCATATTCAGGCCCTCCTGCATGATAAATCAAGCATCTGCATGAAAAACAAATTATTTAGCAAAAAACTAGGCACTAAAAGCTTCAAAATGAGACCAGAACGAGCTACGTAGCACTCGTGGTTCTCTTGCAGTGATGCCACGAACATGGGAGTTTAGCATATATCGGTATATTTTTCCCAGCTATGCTCACTACTGGCTACACTGCCGGCCTCTCGAGAACACAGGGAACATGAGTTAATGGGCGGCGGTAAGCCCTGGGAGTCGGCTGTCTGGCCCGCTGCGCTCCCGGCCATTTGCACTCGATTTTAACCCTTTAAAAGCCTTAATAATGCTCCTAACTTGCTGCAAATTGGTGCACGACTTAAGTCGAGCGCCGCCAATAAGGGGTTAATAGCTGAAATGTGTTATAAGGGAGAAAAGAAAAAAAAACGCTAAAATACAGTACAGTATACTGTAAAACGATAACCTCATCATCCTTAACGACATCCATCAACATACCCATATTCCTCACCAAGCCCTCTATAACCCATCATCTCCTGACATCACCTTTTGCTCCCCAGAACTCGCCCCCACAACATCCTGGAGGGTGGTCAGAACCTTAGGCTCTGACCACCTCCCGATCATTATCACCACCAAAACCAGACTCACCCCAGCTAGCCACAAACACACATACACCAATTATAAAAGAGCTAACTGGGAAGCATTCACAAATGAGACAGAACAACACTTCACAACTCTAAACAGTACACCCATCACTAACATCAACAATGCTGTACACATACTCAATAAAACGATCCAAAACGCTGACAAGAAACACATTCCAAGAGGTAACAGGAAAAGACACAACCCCAACTTCACACCAGAAATTCAAAACCTCATCAGACAACGCGACATACTGAAACACTCCCCAGCACCCCACACACAAGACATCACACAACAAATTCAAGCACTCAACACCCAAACTAACAACAAAATACAAGAACAGCAAAAACTAAATTGGAATAACTTCCTACAAACACTTGATCACAAAACAAACCCCAAAAAACTCTACAAAACACTAAACAGCATCACACTTTCCAACAGCAACACAACACAATCACATGCTGCAATCACAACAACAGACTCTACTCCTTCATGTAAACAACAAGCAAACACTCTCATCAATCACTTTTCACATGTCAGCCACCTAAAACCTCACAAAGACGACCGACGTGTCATCCGACGTAAGAGACAATTCCCCACAGACCCTGACTATACACCCTTCACCAATCACCAGACAAAGCATATCATCAACAATCTCAAGCACTCACCCGCCTGTGGCCTAGACAACATAAGCAACATACACCTCAGACACCTGGGACCACAAGGCATACAAGCACTCACTAACATATCAAACTACAGCTATTCACACAACACAATACCCGACATTTGGAAGCATGGTATCATCATCACATTCCCCAAACCCAACAAAGACCCCACGCTACCCTCCTCGCACCGCCCCATCACACTTCTTTGCTCCCCCTCCAAAGTCATGGAACGCCTAGTATTACAACTAATTACACCTGACCTACCCCTAGCTCCAACACAACATGGCTTTAGGCCACTGCACTCCACAAACACTCTTCTCACAGACCTTACACAAAGAGCTTTCGACGGCATCAACTCAGCTAGACCACCACACAGATCACTATTAGCCACACTCGACATTAGTAAAGCCTTCGATGCCATCCCCCGCCACAACCTAACAAACAAAATCTACAACACAAACATGCACAACAACACAAAAAGGTGGCTGGCCAACTTCCTAGCAGGCAGATGTGCACACGTATCTTTTGCCGGTCAGTCATCTAAAATCAGAAACTTTCCAAACGGAGTCCCACAAGGATCCGTCCTATCGCCCGCACTCTTTAATCTGTACATGCACGATATAACTACACCCAATACGCCCCAAATAAACTTAGCCTCCTATGCAGATGACATAACACTCACATGCACACACCATGACCCAAAAAGAGCAACAGATCTCCTTCAACCCTATCTCAACACACTACATGGTTGGTGCACTACAAACAGACTTAATCTAGCCCCAGCCAAATCCACCGCAACCCTGCTCACAAGTTGGACAGGAAAACACAAATACATCCCTCAACTCACCATAAACAACACACCCCTAACACATACACACACACCCAAAATCCTAGGAGTAACATATGATACTCATATGACATTCAAACAGCACACCACAAACATTAAAAAGAAACTGACACCCAGACTTAACGCCCTCAGGTCACTTGCTCACACAAAATTTGGACACAACAAAGAAACTACCACCACAGTATATAAACAATACATAAGATCAGTGATGGAATACGCAAGCCCAGCCTGGGCTTCTAACCTAGCTGAAACACATCATAAGACCTTACAGACTATTCAAAACAAAGCCCTGAAGATCATTACAGGCTGCACAGCTACTTCACCCACAGATCACCTACATCAAGAAACCAAAATTCTCAAAGTCAAAGACCATCTGGACATGAGAGGCACTCAATTCCTGGCAGCAGCCTCCACGAACCAAGACCACCCACTAAACTACATGGCAACACACCCACAGACACCAAGAAATATCAAAACAACACCCAGCACACGGTATCACACACAATTATTGTCCTCTCTCCCTCCCTGCCCACCCCAAACCAACTTCCAGAAGCACATCCATACTCATATCTCTCACCGATCCATCCACTCACTCACAGACAACACGCAGCTGCATGCACGACCTCCCGAAATCCATCCTTCCGAATCCTCCCTTCCTCGCGAGGACAGAGTCCACCTGGCCAGGCTGAGATGCGGACACCATCCAGCTCTCCTGAGCTATCAGAAGAGACTGGATGACTCCGTTGTCGACGCCTGCCCGGGATGTAACACAGCACCCCATACCATTAAACACATCATAGAAGACTGCATTTCACACAACCACTTACGCCAACAACACAATCTACACTCAATGAGAGCTCTGTGGGAAAGCCCGATCGTGGCCATGGCCTTTCTCAGGGACTCGGGGCTGTTCGGCCAGGCAGCTTAGGGAACAACAACAACAACAACAATAAGTTTTTCAGCCAGTACCCAATCAGCGGGGGTGTGGGGGCGGCAGCCCCCACCCATATACTAGGTTAGGTTAGGTAAGGTTGTTAGGTTAGGCTAATAGCCTAGCACATTAAAAAAAAAAAAAAAAAAAAAAAACCTAACCCAACCAACGGGGGTGTGGGGGCGGCAGCCCCCACCCATAATACTAGGATAGGTTAGGTAAGGTTGTTAGGTTAGGCTAATGTCTTCCCAAAGTTGACTATTTTTATAACATAAGATATTAGGCTACCCACTCCACCCCGTGAAATCCGAGCCAGCTTTCGTCAAAAGTTGGCTCGGGTGTTCACAAAATTGGGTTTTATGGGTTTGCAATTTGGGAAAACCCGAGCCAAGTTTTGATACAAAACGCTATATTATTGTATTTTTACACTTTTAACCCCTCATTTTCCCTGAACTTCATAGCCCTCTCCACTAGTGGGGGGCGTGTTTTTAGATTGTTGGATAATGGGTATATACTGTACTCATTTCAGCTCCTCTTCAGTATAAAACAACACTATATCTTAAAGAAAAATTTAAAAATACAAACTAAAACTTACTGAAATCGCTGTCGGTCCAAAAAGTAAGGTTTACCCTCAACTTTCTTCAACTACATCCAACTCTTGCAACAGAGCCACTCTCACCAGAAATGGTATCACCTAAGTAACAGAACGTTTTCCCACTCTCCTGAGACACAATGTCAACAATCAACACAATTGGACAAGTCATTTAACACAAAGTTTCCCTTGCATAAACTTTTGTCAATTCTTAATTTTTTGGCAGAGATCAGTTTACCCTACTACACTTTCACAACAAACACTACAAATAATTGGGTTGCTGACTTTCCTACAGACTGTAGATAGGTAGCCACCACTTTTTTTGTCTTTGCCTAACCATGACTTTAATTTTATTTATTTTTAGTCTAAATCCCAAAATTACTTTGCACTCCCTCTGCATATTGAATTTAGCCTCAGCTTCCTGCAACCTATCTGCAATAAATACTAAGCCATCTGCATTTAATAGCTCCCATGGGATATCAATTCTAAAATCTCTAAGGGGTCTCTCTCCAGAGTTAAGAGAAATGGTAGTGATCTTAACAGAGAGCCCTGCTTGACTCCCAACATGTACTGTACTGGAACATTTTCACTCTTACTGCCGTCTGTGAACCCTCCTACATCCTCATTATCACACGAACCAGTATTTAGTTTGAAAGTTTTAAATTTTAATTTCTCCTACACCAAGTTTTCTCATAGCCCAGTAAGCCCACGGAAAAACATCGCTTGGCACACTATCAAAGGCTTTCTCAAAGATGAGATATAACTCCCTGCCATTTTTGTTTTGCTTGACAAAAATAATGGCATTGGTTGAGCCACATCCCGGCATGAAACTAAACTGCATGTCGCTGATAACAATGCTTTCCTTAAGTATACCTTCAAAGACTCTCTCACAGACCTTCATAACTTTGGCAAGCATTTTTCAGACTCCTATAATTTCTCCTGTTTTATGAACCATCTTTCCCCTATTATATATATTTACTACCTATGATTATATACAGTACATGTATATATATTTACTATCACACTTGCAAGCTAAATATCAGTGCTTTGTTCCTCCCTTATGTATATATGCATATACTCAGGCACATACCCCATAGCTGAGGGTTGCCAACTCGAGACAGAGCCCGAACAGAAACAACATTTCAAGTTCCAATTCTTAGGGTCCGGGACCACTTTCAAGTTCCCTCGCCCCATACACTGTCTTGTTTTATGTTCTTATATTTCAATTATTTTATGTTACTAAAGTGTTGTTCCACATAGCAATTTCTATAAGTTATTTTATCTTTAAATTGTGTCGTCCCTGTTTCGGTTTGTTTGTTTTTCAAGTTTTACATTATAATTATCTAGTAGGCTACGTGAATTTTACAAGGGGAGGAGGAGTCCTAGCCCCCTGCCCCAAAAAACAAAAGTAGGACAGTAAAAGACAGACAGAAATGGCTAAGGTTGGGTAGAGGATGCCAACCCTCACTCTGGATAGGAGCAGCCCTCACAGGTAGCATTTATTATTAAGTTCAATGATGCAGTGACTGCATTGTTAGTGTATGTGTTTGGTTGTTACTTTATATATATATATTTTTTTTTAATATACATTTTGTATTCTTCTTGTATTGTTTGCTTGTGTATTTTTGTAGTACAGGTATTTTCTTTACTATTAACGTAGTAGTTTAAGATTTTTCAATAAATCATTGCTCCTTATTACAAAGTGCCTCTCTATGATCCACACGTCCAAATTTCTCCTGTGATATTGACGAGAGCGCCTAGGTCGGTAGAGACCATTTCTATGACAGGGATAGTAGAGGTGCTCTCCATGGAGCTTTGTGCTGGCCAGGTGGCGGCCTGAGTTTTTTTTATAATTTGTTTAACATTTTTCATTATTTTTATGCCAATGTAATTGCAATTCTTCACGTAATGTGGTTCTGTTTTACTAGTTTTTGTTTTGAGACTTTAGTTCATGTTTTGTTTGACGTGTTCAGCATGCATTTCAGTTAAGTTGTCGAGTTTCATAATACAGTATACAACTCCAACATTCCCGAGATTTTCAGCATATCAGCAACAATGACAGCTCCCCACGGATTTTCCATACAGTACAGTACTGTACATTATTTTATCTATAGCAATATTCACAGTACAGTATCTGACTTTATTATAGGGGGGAGGGACAAGGGTTACAGGCTCTACAATACCGAGCTGCTCTTTATTCCACTTGAAATTCAGTTAGTAGTACAGTACGGTACGGTAACTTATAATGCACACTCCATAAGTCTCTGATTTCATCTTATGCATAATTAAGGGGGGGTCACCTTCTTTTTTTATCTTTCTCTGACTTGTATCCATTTGGCCCCATTCAGCCAACTGTTTTAAGACGTTTATCCCCATCCAAGTGTCGATTTTTTCCTGGCGAGCGTAAGCGAGCAAGCAATGTATAGATACATCCGGCTTCGCCGGAGAAATTTTTCTATCGAAAAATGTACAAATCTAGCTTGCTGTAAAACAAAAATATGTATATGCTGGCTCGCTCACGCTCGCCAGGAAAATATTAACCCTCTCATGTCCTGACGCAATTTTTGAGCCTATTGGGGATACTTTAAAGTCTTTGTTACCGTCAGGGGTATTTATAAACCTTTAGTTTATTTACTTCAACCTCTGCAGTTGTCTTTGAGTTAGCTGTGGGCAGAAAACTAATTTTGGAGAGGTAATTATAAGAGTGAGAGTAATCTATTTCTTATTGCTAATCTGGCAACCTCTGCATCATAAGGATGTGAGAGGGTTAACACCTGGATGGGGGTAAACGTCTTAAAATAGTAGGCTGAATGGGGCCGAATGGATACAAGCCAAAGAGAGAGGGAGAGAAAGAGAAAAAAGCGAGGTGGGCTCCCTTAAGTGCATCACTTTCTTTTTTGATAAACTGTTCACCCACCATTATCTGGTGCCATCCTAAGAAACTCCTACTAAAGGATGGCCATGGAAGAATCACCTAGATGTTACTTTTTTGTTTTACATATGCGTCTTATACCCATGATACAATGGCTTGTAATGCTGCCATAAGGTGGATAGTGGATACACAAATTAACCTACTCATTGTAGATCAGTCATTAATGTATGTATGTATGTACAATGGTCCTCAATAATAGTAACAGAAAATAATAATCAGTTTATTTTGAGATGACACCCAATTACATGTAGGCTGAGAATACATAATTCCCTAACCTATTATATCCTAAGTGGTCAACAGACTGACCTTGCCTGCCACAAGTACACTGCTGTACTCCCAAGGGGGGTAGGACATGGGCAGGAACCAAGTGGTCATCTGAGGCTGGCACACACACAACTATCCTTAACGTCCTGGAAAGTTTTTCTTCATGTTTCTGTTGATGGATGATCCTAAGTCTATATATCGGTATCTATCTGCAAAGGAATATGACAAGTTAGAATTATTTTCATCAATAACATATCAATCAGTTAAATATGCAATATATCAAGTACAGTATAGCCTATCTCACAAATACACGTCAGCTAATACAGTCAGGACCCCCAATATGCGAGTTAATGGGCGACACACGACCTCGTGTATTAGGAATTGCATTATCGGAAGGCACTTCCTGGGCCTCCCTCACTCTATTAAGTGCCATGTGTCTCGCTAACATTAGACCACACTCGCTTACTAAGGGTTAAATGGCGGATTTGGCCACTTCTTCGCTCTTGATTCGCGTATTAGTTGTACCCCTCGTGTATGCAAATTTTGTGGTTAATTTCGACCCCCCCTCGCGTATTATGGAATTCGCGTATTGGGCGACTGTACATGTTTAAATACTCCCATCCAGGATCGAACCTCCGACATTCAGAACGAGTGTCCAAGCTGTTAATCCACTACACCACACTTATAGCTTGGAACTCGCAAGTGGTCAATGGCTAGTCTACCCTACTTGACCCTCAGAAGATCCGAAGACGCATTTCTTTTCTGATTTCTAGTTATTATTAGACAATTTTATTCAGATTAGGAAGAGTATATTCAAGTCTGAGGGTTTATCGAGATAGTCTATACCCTCATAATTCCCACAGATCCTTCCTAAACTGCATAAAATCATCTAATGATAGCCAGAATAAACTGTCAAAATGCGTCATAATCTTCAAAGGGTTAAGCAGCAGTGAAGGAGTAGCATAGTAGGAGTTATGGCCATTAAAAAAAAAAAAAATTCTGGACCCCCTTTTCCCTGACGTTCAGACCCATTAATTACAAGAATAGAAGATGTTCGACCCATTGGTTTGGCAATTTTAAGACCTTTTGCCACATATCTTTGTCCATTTTAAGATGTGATCTGAGTTACTCTTAAAAAAAATTGTGCTTTTGAGAACTAAAAGGCAAGATTATTTGTATTATTATTACCTGTTACATGTTGAACGAATGGAAGATGAAAGTCTTACAAAAAGAATATGTGAGTCAGATACAAGGGGAGTTAGAGGGGTAGGAAGACCTCCATTGAGATGGAGAGACTGTGTAGGATAAGAGTTAGAAGATAGAGGAATGACTATAGATCAGGCAAGAGAAGTGGTAATATATAGGAATGAATGGAGAATGCTAGTGAATAGATGAGTGTGCACGCGGTTGTTTGGGAGAGAGGGTCATGAGCCAGTTGGACTGGATAAGTCCGTCAGGCACCTGGTCCGGGGAGCCGGTGGTAATGAAGGGTGCGCCTGTAACCATGGTGGGCGGGCTTGTGGTGGTACAGCTTCACTGCGGGTCTGCCTGCGGAAATCGGAGCCTCTCCAAGGGATCTGGGACCTGAGAATGTCTCTGGGTAGTTCTCCTGGATGACCAAGATATGTGTGATTTTGTGTTTCTGATGTGTTGTGATGTCCCTGTTTGGGCTCTGTCTCGAGACGGCCACCCCCACAAAAATAGGAAAACTGGGGTAAGTGCCAGAGTATATACAGTACATACTGTACATACATACATACATTACCTGTACTGTATTATTATCAATACTGTACCTTATACAGTACCGGTATATTACCTTTTAGAATATGGACAGACCTACATATACATACTACCAGTAAGACTACAGTATAGGTAAGGTTTTATATCAGCTGTTAGATCAGTGAAGGAATATTGTATGCATTATGGGTGGCCTCCACAAACTATGGTGACCTTTTGTTACTGATATCTTAGTTACATATTACGGTACATTAAGAAAAGTGTACCGGTACAAATGTTATACATTTACCTAAGCCAAGGGTAGTCTACTGTGGAAATCAACCCCATGTTTTGCCCTATTAGTTTGGTAATTATAAGACATTTTGCCACATTCAGGTGTCAATAGTTTCCTGGTTAGCGACAGCAAACAATAAGGGGAAACCGGACTTTGGCTAAGACATTTTTCTATTTAAAAATTTAAAAATTTAATTTGGGGCATTAGACTAAGGGCATTTATTTTTTTTTAGCTTGAAAGAGGTCTAGTGAAAACAAAAAGTAAAAACAGGAAGGATGTAGTATCCGGGCGTATCGCCAGCTTTGTTTACATAATTACTTGAACGCTCGCGGTTATGTTCCCATTATTTTGACTGTTTCTGTTATTTGCCCCCTACTGGCAATATATATGCTGATGACAATAAGTTACCGCCCCCTCAACATATTATTGTATCCCACGAGTCAAAATAGACGGAAACGTGATCGCGAGCATACGAGTATGTAAACGAAGTCGGCGATACGCCCGAATACTACATCCTTACCGTTAAAACCCTTAACCCGGCAAGCGCGCCAATGACCTGTGACGAACGTAGTTATATGCGAATTAATTACCTGAGATTCTGACAGAATTTGTTATATCTTATCATATAAAGTATAATTTATTTTCCATGAGCACTTATTTTACTTAGGGTAAGACGGGGTAATTTAGCTGAAAATCGCGTATTTTGACGAATAGAAACTGCCACAAATGGAATTTTAATTTTTTTTATTTTTTATCTATACATTCAGCCTTTCTGCTATAGATGCCCAAAAAACGAAAAAAAAATATAATGTTTTGGTCATCCTGCCGAATTTTTGAAAAAAGTCACTCTCGCGGCGAAATTACCCCGCCCGGCGGGGTAATTTCGCCGCGACCTATTTTACGCATCATCTAGCTAGTAAACTAGATAACATTATATGATTAATGGCCAGACAAAACACTAGCGCGCAGGTAAAAGCAATGAAAACATTCACAAACCCAAACTGTCACTAAACATGCCAATAGAAATACAAACACAACTGAACAGGGCGGGCAGAGGTGCAGGTGTGTCACACGTGTAGGCCTAGGCGCCACTGTGTCTAGTGCGGGTGTGGAGTTGTGGACATGTAGTGCGGGTGTGGGCGTGTCTAGTGCGGTTGTGGATGTATTTATTAGGCCTATGGGTGTGGAAGTATTTAGTGCGGGTGTGGACATGTCTCGTGTGAGTGCGGCGTGTAGGTTGCTAGTACAAAGTACCAGGCAGCAGCTGACGGCTACTGCCAACACTGTGTCACAAGCAAACATACAAACCACCCACAAACACCTGACCATACCGTCAGACGCGCCGCTAGCCCCGGCTCCAGGCCCCGCGAAACTGCAACAAAACCTAAGCCAAACTAGCTATACATCCTAAACCAAACTTGCTCTACAACCTAAACCAAAACTGCTTTACAACTTAAGCCAAACTGCAGCCGAATACATGCAATAGTTTCGGAGATATCGGCGTTTGAATGCACATTATTAGCGCCGTGGCAAAATTAAGAACATAAGAAAATAGGAGTCTGCAAAAAGCCGATCGGCCCATACAAGGCCCAACTCACTAATACCTTGAGTACTGCCCCCACCAAAATGGTCAGGGATTAACACAAGATTACGGGGGTCTGCTGAACGCCAATTGGCCCACACCTGGTAGATCCCCCTCACACCCAACCCATCTCGCCCATATGCCTATCTAATTTTATCTTAAAGCTCCCTATCGTTCTTGATCCCACTATATCACTTGGTAGCCTATTCCACCCATCTACAACTCTGTTACCAAACCAATATTTGCCTATATCTTTTCTGAAACGAAATTTATCTAATTTGAAACCATTTGTACGAGTTCTTTCGCTATCACTGAGCTTTAGTACATTTTTCATGTCCCCTTTATTAATCCCACTAACCCACTTGAATACCTCTATCATATCCCCTCTAACTCTGCGTCTCTCTAACGAATGTAAGCCTAATTTTTTCAACCTTTCTTCATACGGAAAATTTCTAATATTATGGATAATTTTTGTCATTCTACGTTGTACTCTCTCCAATGAATCTATGTCCATTCTGTAATAAGGACATAAAAATTGATCAGCATAATCCATATGGGGTCTCACTAATGACAAGTAGTTTTAAGATAACATCAGCAGTTCTGTTACTCACACTCCTAGATATGAACCCGAGAATCCTGTTTGCCTTGTTACGAACGCTTATACAGTACCGTACTGTACATTGTTTTCTAGGCTTCAAATCATTGCTAACAAACACACCTAGATCTTTCTCACAGTCTGAGTTTTCTAATTCCATAGTAGCTAGTTTATATTTAACATTTGTATGCATCTTCCCTATCTTTAATACCTTGCATTTGTCAATGTTAAACTTCATCTGCCAATTTACTAAATTACCCCGTCTTACCCTATATAATGAACATATGAACCTTGAAGAGCGATAAAACCAGTGGGAAAAGCATTTGGGTGGTGAAAAACTAATATATTCACCGCCCGGTCGTATGAGAGAGAGAGAGAGAGAGAGAGAGAGAGAGAGAGAGAGAGAGAGAGAGAGAGAGAGAGAGAGAGAGAGAGACTCCCATCACAACATCTCGTAATACACTGAGCGGTGCGGGAGAGATTTCAGTGTTGCATAGGATCTGTAAATGACTCGCTGGTGTGTACGAAACTGCGGGAGGGGGGTGTTGAGAAACATATGGATGAGTGGTAAGGAGGGGAATTATCTCACTTAATGACATATTCCTTAGTTTTGAGAGCCCCTGGGGCATTTAAAAAAAAAAAAAAAATCATGATCTTGCTTCTGTGAGGCCTATGGCATTCGCTATACACATACTGTACTTCCGTGACTTCTATCGTACTTCTCGGGTTAAGGGGGGATGGTTAACTTTTTGGTCGATTTTTTTATCTACCGTAAAGTGGGGTAACTTCGTACTGCGGTGATAACTTCGGACATCGGCGATAATAAGTAATTAGACATTGTCATTATATAATGGAAACGTTTTTTATTTTATTTTTTTTGTTGGGTCCGTTTAGAGAAATGGCAAAGGAAGAGCATGTAAAAGTCCTATGGAACTGACATGAATATATGTACACTAAAAAAATATTATATATACTGTATGACGAAAATATGTACATTTTTCGCTACCCTGCCAAACTTCTATCACCCTGAAATTTTTTTTTTGTATGAATTATGTTGTGACTGATATCATTTTGTAGTAACATTACCAGAGACAATATCCACCAAAGGAAATTTGTTACACTTGTATAACGCTCTAGCTAGAACACTATCATTTAACCGATTGTGTTTAAAAAAAAAAACATGCTAACTTCGGACATGGAACAAAACAATCGTCTGTTATTATTTGCCCTATGAAAATCATTCATAATACTTGTCCATCATTAACATGGTGGTACAAGATCAAATAATCATTCTCGGAGTCCAAATACGTTATACCTATAAAAATGCTCAAATTCATAAAAGTGTATATGCAGTGATATAGTATACATACCTATATATTTTCACTAGGCCTAGTTAATTTTCGAGTTATTGATTAGACAGCATTGGTTATTTTTTCTGCTCAATATTTTCTAAGAGTGAGCTCAATGCCTAACGAGAACAGATCCAAACAGAATATATGTTAACCATCGTATATAACCCCCTCCTGGGCGGGTGCCCGACCCCGAAAGGGGTTGAAATAGGGGAGCTATCCCCCCGCCAAAGGCGGCTTTCTAGGGCCTTTCCTAGCTGATGCTGAGAGGATTGGGTTCTAGTCATGTGGTGATGGGCTGGTCTATCAGAGTGAGAACTGAGCGATCTCTGCCATACCCATAGCTTACTCTGACTGTTCCTTTAACTAATATATTTTCTAGATCTCAAGTGACGGCGTCTTTTCCGTGGATTGACCTCCCAATCTACCAAGATTGGAAGCCAAAGCGTCACATTTTTCCCTTGCCCCTCAACTTTCTCTTCATAATTGCTGAGGGGCACAGGGCCCTGGGTGGGGCTTTGGTTTCCCGGGCGTTTCTGCACCCTCCTCAGCTCCCCGCCATGGAGTGGCTTCGGTCACCCAGGCTTTATTGTGGTCGTCAGGGAGGGTTCTGTGGGGGCGCTCGGTTATGGCCTTGGAATTGCTCGGGGCCTTGGGGCTGTTCGGCCAGGCAGCTTGGGGAACAACAGGAACAACAACAACCCCCTCCTATACTGATTATACAGGCCTAAAAGTATTGACTGTGCATTTTCCACTAAAACATCGGACAGGAATAAGCAGCAATAATAAAATATTCATATAAAATAGTAGGAGCCGAAAAATGAATGAAATAAGGCCACGAACGTACGTCCGAAGTTCTCCTCCGTTTGTCCGGAGTTATCCCAGCTTTCTTGGCAATCATTTTCCATAAGAAATCACCGTATGTCCGAAGTTATCCATACATGTCCGAAGTTTTCAACTTTTCAAGGAAACTTCAGACATCATTTAGGATAAGGATAGCTCTCTTATTATGGTGGATAATTTTAGGAGGCTTCCTGGATTACGGCGCACTATCACCATACATCACTTGACCTAGTTAAATCTCTATAATGTGTTTACACTCAGGAGAAATTGTTAAAAAAAACTCGAAAAATATCTGAAGTTACCCCATTTTACGGTTTTCATTATTTTCCTAGTTTCCTCCATAGATCTCCATCAAACTTAAAACAAACATCCATGAGATCCCCTTGTAGATTAATATGTACATTTTTTGGCAGAAAAATGTTGGTTCTTCCAAAATTACAGGCTCACTATCATTTGCCAGGAAACAAATTGACACCTAAATAACACGAAATGTCTTAACACTGACAAAAAAATGAGGCGAAAGGTCTTAAAATCGACAAACTAATGGGGCAAACATCTTAAAATCTGAAAAATAATGGGGCTAAACACGAGGGAGAAGGGGGCCAGAAAAACCAGCCCATCCCCCTCTTAATCATAACTGTAAAACCACAATAACTCACCAAAACATATTATGAACAAAAGTTAATGAAGAGCCAATGATAAACCAGGTTACTGTGATAAAGAGACAGTGGGTATGTGATGCCAAGTCAACAGCTGCTGGTATCTCAAGCCTCACCACTCTGCACCATCCCTATGCTACAACCACCATCTGAAATGTGTTGATACTCGTTACTAGTGTTTACGTAATTATTATTGAGGGCATTTAATAGTTTCTTTCAATTCTAGAGCATTTCATTTATATTTTGACCCCTCAGACCCTAAATTTGTAAATGTCCCGACCAAAGGCTGTTTTTCCTTTTTTCCATAATGTACAGGTTCACTCTCGCTCGCCAGGAAAATATCAACACCTGAATGGGGCCAACATCTTATAATTGCCAAACTAATGGGGTGGGGATGAGGAAAAAAGAGCACCCCAGTTTACCTTGACAACAGACAGTGAGCGAGGCTGCCTTCAGGTTATGGGGGGTCCGAAGTCAACAGCTGCCAGTGTATCCAGCCTCACTACTCCGCACACTCCCCGTACTTCACCCACCATCTGAAATATATTAAAGCTTTAGTCAAGGACTCGAGGGTAAATTTGGCTTTAGTCCTGGCATCCATATTAAGCTACAAAATAGTTTTGCATTGTTACTCAGTTACTTGTTCGTCAAGGGGAATCCACGCAATGCGAGCTAAGCTCATTATTATCGCGCCTCCTTAACTGGGAATGTATTGCGTGAAATGCATGTTAAGTGTTTTATGTACTGTTGGAATGGCTGTGGATGTGTGTGTAGTCTGTATTTTAGCCAATTGGCGACATTGGAAACGAAGGCTTAGGGTGGATCTGTATGGTACCATTCTCACTATAGACGGTACCGTCTCGCCCGAAGGCTTAGGTAGCCATCAGCTTAGGTGAACCATATGATACCCATCTCGCCTTGTACCATTTTTGCCAACCCCAGATGGGACGTCACAACGTCGTCCACTTATTCCAGGTACCTATTTACAGCTAGGTGAACTGAGGCTAACACATGAAAGGAGACAAGCCCAATTTGTCTCCGCCCGGCCGGGGATTGAACCCCCGACCCCTCGTGTGTGAGACGAGAGCTCTACCTACTAGGCTACGGGCTGTGTGTATGCGTGTGTATGTGATCCTAGGCCAAACTGTATCTAACTTATCAAACTTCGGATTGGATGTAGTATCCGGGCGTACAGTCGTCATGTTTACATAGGTCGATCGCCGCAGTTAAGTTCCCGTCTATTTTTTGTCTGTTATTTGCCCCCTGCTGGCAATATATATAATGATGACAATAAGTCATGGGATGGGAGGGTGAGTATCCCACGGGAATGTGATTGCGAGCGTCCGCATAGTGTAAACAAGGCAGGCGGGCGGTACGTCCGAATACCACATCCTTGCTCAAACTTTTTATAACTAATTACCAGTAGATAATATATATATTATTATGGTTATATTCAACGACACTAGTGCAGCATAACGAGAAACAATTTATTAGAGAACATAGGCACCAATAGATTCGCCATATTTTTCTCCATATAGTCCGCATGGAGGATTTTCGTTATCAACAAATTGAAAAATACCCACTTCACAGACAAATACACCAAAAATCTAAGTCAAAGCAGGGGTGTGGGGGCGGCAGCCCCCACCTATAATACTAGGATAGGTTAGGTAAGGTTAATGTCCTTTCAAAGGGGTATAGGCTAGTAAACACTAGGATAGCCTATACCCGGTAAGAAGAAGAAGAAGAAAAGTCCTGCAGTGGTCTCCTTGAATGCTACCAAAGATATTTATTGCAATAAGTAAGATATTTATTGTAACAATTATGTTACTTATTGTAACAAGTAAATTAATTATTGTAAAAAGTAACTTAACCCCTTCAGACTCATATGATGCAGAGGTTGCCAGATTAGCAATAAGAAATAGAGTTCTCTCACTCTTATACTTACCTCTCCAAAATTTGTTTTCTGCCACAGCTAACTCAAAGACAACTGCAGAGGTTGAAGTAACTAAACTAAAGGTTTCTAAACACCCCTGATGGTAACAAAGGCTTTAAAGTATCCCTAATCGGCTCAAAATCGCGTCATATGTCGGAGAGGGTTAATTATTGTAACAAGTTACTTATTGTAACAAGTAACTGTGACTTGTTATAATAAGTAACTGTTACATAATGTAACCAGTAACTGTTAGTTGTTGTAACAAGTAACTATTGCTTAATAATCGTAAAGTAACAAGTAACTGTTACTTATTGTAACACTCAACTATCAATATTGTTACCTACTCAAATAAATAGTTACTTATTACTTACAAGCCAAGGTAAAATTAGTGACCAGGCTACTGAACTGGAGCCACAGGCCTAGGCCTTTTCCAGAAAAGCATCTGTGAGTAGTTACCAGTACCGGTACTTACTAGAATAAGTAGAAATAGTGATAAATAGGTAGCAATAGTGAAGACAGTTACTTGTTACTTATTCAAGTTAGCAACATACTGTTAATTGACCACTTGAGAGTTTCGTTCTATAAGGAAGTTGGAGCTGTAGACATCGATATTTAGCAGAATAACCAGCTATAATACGGCTTTAGTACATTTATAAATACATAAAACCAAATTCAACATACTATATATCCATCAGAAACCTACATAATTAATATATTTGTGTTTATTATCGATGTTCACAGGCCGAACTTCCTTATAGCCTGAAACACGCAAGTGGTTAATTGACCACTTGCGAGTTTCAGGCTATAAGGAAGTTGGAGCTGTAGACATCGATAGCAAATAGAAATGCAATAATAATGTAGGTTTCTGATGGCTAAAAAGTATGTAACATTGGGTTTTATGTATTGATAAATGTACTACTGTACTACTACAACCGTATTTTAGCTGGTAATTCTACTAAATATCAATATCTACAGCTCCAACTTCCTTACAGAACGAAACTCGCAAGTCGGCAATTGAAAATAGCCTAGTTGCTAGGCTAAAATAAATAAGTTACTGGTTACAAGTAGGTTACTTGTTACAATCAGACTAACAGTCACTTGTTACAATAACTGATAAATCTACAGTTATACTACCCCTATTTTGTCGCTATTCTGTTGGTACTAATGCGTTAATATTATTAGTAGCAGACTTAGTAAAGAAAAGTACACTGATAAGATATAGAAGCAAGGGGAGACCGAGAAAAGAGGAGTTCTATGACGGAAGTTGGGGAGCTGAACTACTGTTTAATGCTAGGGCAGGAGCATACAGGAGCAACTCCTAGACAAAGTTGAAAGGAAGGCCTTTCGTATCATTAACTCACGTCCACTCACCAACTCTCTCTCTCCGCCGCAATGTTGCATCTCTCTCGCTATTCTATCGCTACTATAATAATCAGTGTTCCTCAGAGCTATCCCAGTGCATACCACCTCCTTTACGTAGGGCACGTGGTACCCGTCTTGCAACTCAATCCCACCCCTACTCTGTGCAACTCTCCAACCCAAGAGTGAAACGTTACTCTCAAACTTTCTTCTACTCAATATCTGAGCTCTGGAACTCTCTCCCAGAATCAGTCTTTCCCTCTTCCTATGACTTAAATTGCTTCAAACTCTGTGTGTCCAGGCATTTTGGCTCGAACGTCCCTTGATTTTGGCCCTGTCACTCTTTCAACTATGGGGGAGGCACTCGCTATAGGCAGTTATGCCTTTTGCCTCCCTCAATCACATAGAAAAAAAAAAAAAAAAATAGAGACAAATAGGAGAACATGGAGGTGGAATGGGGGGGGGGGGGGGGGTGAAAGAGTGTCTACAGTGTGAGGTGGGAGGGAGGAGAGTGGAGGAGACAATAGAACATATAGTGACAGAGTGCCAGGGGTATGCAGAGGAGAGAGATGGGTTGGAAAATGAGTTGAAACGGGTGGTAGGGGAGAGGGAATGGGAAGAGCAGAAAGAGGAGGAGGATGAGGGTGTAAAATTTGTGTTAGGTCTCGGGACAGAAGAGGGGGTAGATGGGGAAATTGGGATAAGAATGAAGGTAGTGAAAAGATTCCTGGAGCAGGTGTGGCAGAAGAGAAAACGGAATAGAATAGAATAGGGTGAGGGGGGAGAAGGGGACCAGAGCGGGGGAGGAAGAAAAATGAGATTAAATAGTAGAGAGGGGAAAAGTTAAATTAAGGTAAGGAGAGAACAAGATATTGGGGGGTGGAGGAGGGGGTACAATAAGGAGAGGAGAGTTCTGCTTAAGCTATATACTTCAATTGTTTGTCTTTAAACTATCCTTTCTACAACTACATAATTTCTAAACTAATTCTTAAATCTAGCTCTAGCTGTTTCTGGAGAAGTCACCGGTGCATAGGTGAGCTGGCTTTGAGAGGGGACAGCAACTCCACAAAAAGAAGAAGAAGAAGAATGGTTTGATGATGCGCGGAAATGTATATTTGACTTGAAATAGATACATTGAAGTATTACAAACCTTCGCAAACCCATAAACAGGGAACGTGAGCTAGGTTTAGACCGTCGCACACCTTTAAACAGGGAACGTGAGCTGGGTTTAGACCGGTCGCGAGACAGGTTAGTTTTCGGTTAGGTTAGGTTAAGTTAGGTTATGCTAATGTTAAAAATACTAAAATGCGGTATTAAACAACATTGTATAGCCTAGGCCTATATATTAAAAAAAAAAAAAAAAAAAAAGGCCTAGGCCTACCTAAAAAAAACTCTTATCTGGTTGGTGATAAATGTTTATCAAAATACGTTTTTTTCCAGTTTCCGCGTCTGCTGAACCATCCAAAAACACGCTAAAAGGCGTGTTTTGAAGGGGGGAGGTGGTGGGGGGTAGTATAACTGTAGATTTACCCAATAAATAAGGGATGGATGTAGAGTTCGGGCGTACGGTCGTCATTGTTTACATAGGGCGATCGCCGCGGTCGCACTTACGTTCCCGTCTATTTCGACGCTATATTTTCTGCTATTTGCCCCCTGTCATTACTACATGAATACTAGATTAGGTTATGTTAGGTTAGGTTAAAAATAGACGGGAACATGATGGGAAAGGTCCGACGCCACTACGCGTAATGTAAACAAAGATGGCGGTAAATAATATCAGTTACAATAAGTAACTGATACTGGTTGCAATAAGTATTTGTTACACTAAGTAACTTACATGTTTATCATTATCTAAGTAGGCCTAGTAAGTACCTGCATATTTGAATAAGTAGCAACAAGGGTAGCAAGTAACTTTTCAGTCTTTCTTTTGTTACTTAGGTTATTCAATAAGTAGGCCTATGCGCCTATTAGCCTAAGTAACTGTTCAGTAGACTGCCAAGTGCCATAACCTACTAGCCTAGTAGCAAAACTGAACAACATATTCAATAAGTAATAAGTAACTGTTCTGTAGACTTGCCAAGTGACATAACCTACTACAGTAGGCTAGTAGCAAAACTTGGAAACAATGTTAATTAGATAGTAGGCTAGGCCTAGGCTGAATAAAGTATCCAGTGATACCACAATTGTAAATATTGGCTGTGCGGAGCAATACAATATCCACATAGTCTAATATAATACTCTTTATTCAAGTTACAGGTATTCCGCCAACTGGGGCGCCCGGTCGCTCTCCCGGCAGCCATACTCCCGACACTATATACCAACCCCCGGCCCCCCCCCCCCTCCCCACCACTATCATTATCAATACTTCCTCCTCTAATACCACCGATCCACGCCATTATTTAGCGCGTATCGTGAACCTTAGAGCACAGAGAACAAACTGGTACACAATTTGGTCTGGAGGGAGGCAGCATTTACGTCTAAAACTCGGGAAAAACACTTGCGTTTTGACGAGTAGTGACTATCAGCTGATACTTGTTTACCAGGGAAGACCATAACATTCCAATGATACTTGATATTATCTTATGGAACATATATTATACACAAACGTATATACTCTCTTGAAATATATTAAGTACACCAATCTAAAAATATATGCTGCGTTTGGAAGGGAGAGAGAAGGTAGTAATAACGATAGATTTCAGGGTTTAAAAGACCATGGTTTACTGGGCAAAGTTTCCTACTCGCCGCTGATTGGTTATGGCGAGGCAAACACTGTGACGTCACCATCCTCTCAAATTCGTTGTTGTGCATTTTCCATGGCGGATGTGTCTCTGTGTAACTCCCAGTTTCATCCTCCAACATCTCCTTCATCTGCTGACGTGAAATGGTGAGTGTTGACTTATGTGTGCAGGAAGGCTTTGGGACAAATATAGGCGGGTCGACAATGTCCAGCCTCCTCGATATCCGCTAAAATCTGGGCTGAAAATAGGTACACCCACTAGCTTCGGATTTCTAGATTTTGGTTGATTTCCGTAACCAGTAGGTCAATCTAGTAGTTTGAGTTTGTGCATAGAATAGATTGAATCGAAATCTAGGGTTCGAAATATGCTGGAATGTCATAATTTGACCTCAAGAGCCCTCTGAAGTATCAAAGTCTCGTAGAGCTTCCCAGACTCGTAATAAGTTCGATTTATATGTGTTTTATGATGATCGTGTCTCGTTGCAATGAAAGTAGCCTATTATCAAAGTGTTCAGAACACCTGGGATCAGAATGTCACCCATTATATGAGTGAAGCCAAAGTCCTCGGATCAGTCATGTCTAGTTTCTTTCCCTGGTGAGATATCTTTTAATCGTTTATTTCATGAAGTGCACTGGGCGTGTCTGTACATGGAAAGGTAGGCATATCGAAGATTGTATGTGTTTTAAGTACTATTTTTGGGTGTGTTTGTGGTAGCGGGGTCGGTGTGCCAGTTTGGTGTCCGCCACAAGTTTGTGTGTTCGGGCGAGTCCACTGCGGCCGCCGGGGGGAGTCCATGTCTGCCTTCTCTCGTCCCCAGCTCCTGTCACCATAACCACGTAGGCCTAATAGAGAAAAGGGGGCGAACGAGTGAGCTGCTCCGTAGTTTATTCAAGATTTTGAGTGTCTAGAGTACAAAGAGTGAGTTGCAGGTGTGAGTAATTGAGTAACTAGTGTTGGTGCAGGGAATGAGGAGGCTGGAGTAAGTTCAAGTAGCTCCCGACGCTCAGAAATCGACTGAGATGGGGAGTCCGGTTGTATGACAAAGTCCGGCGGTGTGGCGTGGCGTTTTGAAGTGAAACAGGCGAATCAAACTGTCGAAAAACGCTTTATCCATGCAGATTGTGATCAGAAAGAGACCGAGACCCCGTGTTGAAAGTGTGAAGAGTGGTGTGATCGACGTGTGTTAGTGTTGGTGTATGGTGGAGGGTTGTGAGGGAGTTGGCTGCTGCTGCCATCACTCCCAAGCGTCCTCTTACTTGTTGGCAGACTACTAATCGCCTCAACCTGCACATAGAGACAGGGCTAGACCACACCTAACCTCTTAAACTCACACACACCCGGGGGAAAGGACAATGAAATTGAA
This sequence comes from Paralithodes platypus, assembly GCA_032716605.1. Taxonomy (NCBI): domain Eukaryota; kingdom Metazoa; phylum Arthropoda; class Malacostraca; order Decapoda; family Lithodidae; genus Paralithodes; species Paralithodes platypus. Next base: position 44,487,972 of record CM064508.1, read on the forward strand.
GAATTATATTGGTCTTCGAGAAGGTAAGTTTGAGCCAGCACACCCTTTCCTACTACATATTTCTATCTCTCCGCTCAATCCCATCCCTTGTTTGTAAATCTTGGCAGCTTTTAATGGGTTACCAAGCATTATTGTGCAAAGTAGAGTTTCCCATCATTATATTCTCGGAGGTAGCGAGATAGTGATTAATATTATGTTTGCAACGGAGTTTGTTCGTTTTAGAGGGGTTAAGTTTAAAAAAAATAATGTTCGTCTATAATTGAGTGCTGTTTAGTGGATTCGAATGAGTTTAGTTTCCCAACATTATCGGACTCGTACTCGTGGTGGTGTGGATACCAACTCTTATCTCATTTGGTGTGGTTGCCTCGAGATTGGCTTGGAACCGTAAAATGGTGGGTGAGGTAACATTCGTACGTCGGTTGCATATTCCCTCTCGATTGATTGATTACTTGCCCGGGGTTGTTCTTAGCTTACTGGGTTGCTTATATTATGTGTGTATGGAATACGTAGCAAAAAAATTGAGTTTAAGTAAAAATGGTCATACTGATGTGAGTGTTAGCAGTACAGATGGCGGGCAATGGCCGCAGAGTTGGGGTGACATGGCATTTGGAAACTTGACAACTCCTGAAGAGCAGCGAAAAACAACTTTTAAAGAAAACCATTTCAAATTGTGCAGTGCTATCCTTGAATTCAGTGTGATGGCTCGCAGTGTCTCGTAAGCGTATTGAGTTCATAATATGAAGACTTCGTGAGAGGAAAAGAGAAAAGGAGCATAGAACTGTATTTAGCCAATCCCTCCATCGAAAGAGTACTATTTTCTGCTATCCAAGAAAGAGCATGGGTTCTCGATGTCCCATATTCTTGAGGTTTTCACCGCGAATAGTTTTTAATGCAGGCTACAATCCTAATACATGGATACAAATCTGTATTTGTTACTCTCACCGGTTAGGTATGAACATTTATTTTATGGTCATAAGCAATTCACTAAAGTGGAGGTTGGTTGGTGTTGACTGAAATCGGGGTTGATTGGTGTTGACTGAAATCGGGGTTGATTGGTGTTGACTGAAGTCGGGGTTGATTGGTGTTGACTGAAGTCGGGGTTGATTGGTGTTGACTGAAGTCGGGGTTGATTGGTGTTGACTGAAGTCGGGGTTGATTGGTATTCCATTGCATTTGCCTATATTCTAAGTAAATAATAGGTATAGCCTAGGTGACAATTCACAACTTCACCGGTTGTAACGTTCGTGATCTGCTCTATTTCGTCATCTTGTGTAGGGTCGATTTTGGTGAACTGGCGGCCATATTTTTAAATCTTTGGGCCTAGCCTAGTGAAACTTTCGAGTAAATGAACGAAATAAATACTGTAGATATATAATCGTTACCTTTAGAAGCTGTGAAGGACAGTGTCTCATTCCCATAACTTTCGTTCGTTATGGGAAAGTAAACTAACTTCCCAAATGTTTTAAAATACGATCCTGATAATCTTATATTGACGTTTTAAGTTTGAAATACAAAAATAGCAGATTCTTACTTATGAGGATAAGTTGCGTAAGACAAATTGGTCAATATACAGGAGGCGCTACAATATAGGTAGCAAAATGCTAATGGTAGTTTTGGGTTCCTATCATCATATGCTTCATTTCTATATACTTTTTATCCCCGGGAAAAGAAAAAAAAATCTTGGGATTTTTCATTTATTTTCTTGGGATTTTTTGTTTTGGTCATTAACCTAACCTAACCTAATAGCCCCCAAATACATTTAGGTTAGGTTAGGTTAGGTTTTTTGGTTAGGTTAATAAAAAATAAAAAATAAATCCAAGAAAAAAATTAAAAAACAAGATTTTTTTTTCCGGGGATAAAAAGTATATAGAAATGAAGCATACTGTATGATGATAGGAACCCAAAACTACCATTAGAATTTTGCTACCTATATTGTAGCGCCTCCTGTATATTTACCTACAAATTATATATACCGGTATATATAATTATACAGTATATAGGTCTATATATATTTTATATATTTGCGTGTGTGTGGTTTAGTATGTCAAGGAAGTGTAGTGCAATATACGTTACGGTGAACATCGCTACTGCTACTAACATTAATTTCATTGGCTTGATTTAGCCGAGATAGGCCTACTTCTTAAGATGAAGAAAATTAGCCGGAATGAAAGGCAGTGAAACGTCATTGTACTGAAGGGTTAATTCTAGAATACATAAAGCCATATACCTAAATATGTGGGAGGAGGTTTGCCGTCCCATAAGTAGGCTACGTACTAACTTGTGAAAGAAAACGTGATATCGCCTAATTTCTTGAAACTAACATTATAGCCTATTTCAACATATTTCGTATATATGGTCACAAATGTTCGTTTATATCATGTTAATTGTGGCCCAGTTGAATAAGTTTGTGTCATAGGTTAAACGTTGGATTTGAAGTCTTGTAGATGGCAACTAATTGCCGTAGAGTTTATGGTTATACTGTACATTGAAAACAACTATTTATATGTGATTTAGGCACGCTTGCGTGCGTGCTACGGTAGATATTTGGGGTTTGCAAAGCTTTTCAATACCCAGTATAACTATTTCAGGTGTGTTGAAAATAGGTTAACATTGATGATAAAGTGACTTTACAATGCGAACTATGAAAACTTTTAACTATTTATATTGTAGGCCTATGGGTGTGTTTTGGGGAGGCAAGCGTGCTACGGTAGATATTTTGGGTTTGCAAAGTTTTTCAATAGCACTTTACGAGTGCTTCAGTTTGTCGCATCAACAGGCGATGCAGTATAATAATAATATGGGGTGCTGGACAACTCGTACCTGGCGAAACGAGACAACTCGTACTCACTTGCCTAGTCAACTCTATCAATAACCTTGAAAATGGCCCCTCCTCTTTATCATAATATACTAGTATTAGGCTATATATCTTTTTGGTCAATATTTACGAGTCGCACCACAGCTGGGATCTCATTTCTAATGGTAGTTTTGGGTTCCCATCATTCTATGCTTCATTGCTATATACTTTTTATCCACGGGATTTTTTTTTTTCTTGGCTTATTTATTTTTTTAGCATTAACCTAACCAAAAAACCTAACCTAACCCAATAGCTCCCAAATACATTTAGGTTAGGTTTTTTGGTTAGGTTAAAAAAAAAAAAAAACAAAAAAAAAAACAAAAAAAAATCAATCCCGTGGATAAAAAGTATATAGCAATGAAGCATAAAATGATAGGAACCCAAAACTACCATTAGAAATGAGATCCGAGCTGTGGTGCGACTCGTAAATATTGACCATTCTTTTGTTATTTCTTTGATATAATTTGGTTAGATTATCGTCTTGTATCTAGCTATAATACGATACTCTATCTCTGGTTGACTTTTCTGGACCACCAATAGAGGTAGGCAATGTGGCCCGGTTATTATAAAGTGGTGTCCTCTGGAGGTCTAAGTCCACTGTCCCAAGCTATCATTATCAAGGAAGTACGATAGTACTAAAGTCGAATCTACATATTTAAAAGGGGAAACAAGTTTTTCGCAGTTATTTGCCCGAGACCTAAGGCACTCAAAGGCATCGGGGATATGACATCTTGGTAGATAATGCAGGGCCAATAATTGTTTTATTAGTTTATATACTGGTCCCTTTTGGTGGTATGTACTCAGAAGTATGAGGATTCCAACCTGTCTATAAACTGCCTGGCACCAATTAAAGGAACAGCCGTGAATGACATGTATCCAATAATATGTACCCGGTAGGCCTATATAAAGTTTTGCAATTGATTATATTAGTTGCAACAAGTGAGCTTTGACTAATTTTTGCCTCTTTACTATCACTAAGGTAAGCAAGTGGAGTATGATTGATGTTAACTTGAGCTTGATTGAATTGGGGGTTGATTGGTGTTGACTGAAGTGGGGTTGTTTGGTGTTGACTGAAGTGTGGGTTGATTGCTGTTGACTGAAGTGTGGGTTGATTGCTGTTGACTGAAGTGGGAGTTGATTGGTGTTGACTGAAGTGGGGTTGATTGGTGTTGACTGAAGTGTGGGTTGATTGGTGTTGACTGAAGTGGGAGTTGATTGGTGTTGACTGAAGTGGAGGTTGATTGGTGTTGACTGAAGTGGAGGTTGATTGGTGTTGACTGAAGTGGAGGTTGATTGGTGTTGACTGAAGTGGAGGTTGATTGGTGTTGACTGAAGTGGAGGTTGATTGGTGTTGACTGAAGTGGAGGTTGATTGGTGTTGACTGAAGTGGAGGTTGATTGGTGTTGACTGAAGTGGAGGTTGATTGGTGTTGACTGAAGTGGAGGTTGATTGGTGTTGACTGAAGTGGAGGTTGATTGGTGTTGACTGAAGTGGAGGTTGATTGGTGTTGACTGAAGTGGAGGTTGATTGGTGTTGACTGAAGTGGAGGTTGATTGGTGTTGACTGAAGTGGAGGTTGATTGGTGTTGACTGAAGTGGAGGTTGATTGGTGTTGACTGAAGTGGAGGTTGATTGGTGTTGACTGAAGTGGAGGTTGATTGGTGTTGACTGAAGTGGAGGTTGATTGGTGTTGACTGAAGTGGAGGTTGATTGGTGTTGACTGAAGTGGAGGTTGATTGGTGTTGACTGAAGTGGAGGTTGATTGGTGTTGACTGAAGTGGAGGTTGATTGGTGTTGACTGAAGTGGAGGTTGATTGGTGTTGACTGAAGTGGAGGTTGATTGGTGTTGACTGAAGTGGAGGTTGATTGGTGTTGACTGAAGTGAAGGTTGATTGGTGTTGACTGAAGTGGAGGTTGATTGGTGTTGACTGAAGTGGGGGTTGATTGAAGTGGAGGTTGATGGGGGTTGACTGAAGTGGAGGTTGATGGGGGTTGACTGAAGTGGAGGTTGATGGGGGTTGACTGAAGTGGAGGTTGATAGGGGTTGACTGAAGTGGAGGTTGATAGGGGTTGACTGAAGTGGAGGTTGATTGGTGTTGACTGAAGTGGAGGTTGATTGGTGTTGACTGAAGTGGAGGTTGATTGGTGTTGACTGAAGTGGAGGCTGATGGGGGTTGACTGAAGTGGAGGCTGATGGGGGTTGACTGAAGTGGAGGTTGATGGGGGTTGACTGAAGTGGAGGTTGATGGGGGTTGATTTGTGTTGACTGAAGTAGAGGAAGCACACTTGGATTTGCCTTAATTCAACTTTCGCATTCAATCTCGTTAATCTTCGACCTTACTGAACTTTGACCTAACTCCACTTCGATCTCCCTTCACTCTTTTGACCTTATTCAACCTCGACCTCACTTGAATGACCCTACTCAACTATGACCTCACTCAATCAATATCGAACCCAATTTCACAAAAGAAAAAAAAATGAAATAGGAAGTAATCAAGCGCACGCTGAGGTAGGGTGCGTGCTTGTGTGTGTGCGTTGAGAGCATTATGTAGGACGAGAGGTATCCAGTGCCCACCAACCACTACCACCCCCACTGGCCTCCCTGATGGAAAAGAAAGTGGTGGTGCAGCTCTCCACCACATTGACTAGAGGGCTGCATTAGGTTACGCTCCCCATCAGTGAACACAAAATGGGTAGGCTATCCTGTTGCGAGTGGAGGTCCGAGGGTGATTAAATCTGATGATTACCATTGCAACTTTTATTATTATTTAAATTATTATTAGTATTAGTTATTTTGTTTACATAAAAGGAAAACCGTAAAAGGCATTCCTAAACTGAATACAATCGCCTAAGGTGCCCTGATACTGAAAGGGTTAAGATATCTGGACTTGACTGTGACTCGATAATCAAAACGGACAAATTGTATAAGAGTCCACGGTCCAGGGTGTGAAGGTTGCCGGAAAATGCTCGTGTGATTCATCTTGAGGATTTTTTTTTTTCTGCTGGACTCTCTCTCTCTCTCCCTCATGTTTAGCCCCATTAGTTTTGCTATTTTAAGACGTTCGCCGCATTAGACCTAGTTTGGTGATTATATATAGGCTACCGGTATCGAATGGTGGTGGTGGGGGTATTTGTTTAGGCTGCTACCGGTATCGAATGGTGGTGGTGGGGGTATTTGTTCAGGCTAAAAAAAAAAAAAAAAAAAAACACACACACAACCCCCCCTTCAGTTTCGTTTTTATCCCATTCACACCCATTGTTGTCTTTCCTGTTCATGCCTGTACGTTAATTGCCCACCAACCTGGCTTTTCCCCCCCCCCCATTCTACTACCTGAGGACAACGGTACTGTACGATAAGGTCAGGTCAACGCAAGGTCAACATGAGGTTAGGATAAATTAGTGTGTAGTACCGTACGTGCACCTGTTAATGTAAGGGTTATCTTGGGAATTAACTTATCATTTTGTAATGTTTTTATTGTTACTAATATTTTTTAATTAGCACGTAATTAAAATAGTGATAAATTATATGGCCGTAAGACAATGGGAGTCGCAGAACGCTGACTCGCCCACACAAGGCAGATCCCTTCCACACCCAGCCCATCACATCCATGTGACTATCTAGTTTTATCTTGAAGCTCTATATCGTTCCTGATCTTTGGAAAGGTAAATTAGAGAGAAAGAAAGAGAAAAGTGAATGCCATTAATAACGCTGTATAATGTATACAGCTTCAGTTGAGCAAGGTTACGTTCGTACAAGCAAGATAGTTTTATGAATGGGTGCAGGGACCAATTAGTGAGCAAATTTGGTACTGGTATCATAAAGTTATGTAATATAGTATATTTAGATGAATAAATGTAGTATATAGCCTATATCAGTATTGATTAACAATTAGCTCAGGTCCATTTTGACACCACCGGTATATTAAGGGGAGATGGGTTTATTTTTGGTCGATTGTTTCATATATTTATTTAGTTTTCTCCCTAGACCATCAAATTTAAAGAAACATCCATTAGATTCCCCTTCTAGATTAATGTGTAAATTGTTCGGTAGAGAAATGTCCCGGCCGAAGGCCGATTCTTCCAAAATTACAGGCTCTATCGTTTGGCAGGAACAAAAATTGACACCTAAATAACACGAGGGGTCTTAATATTGACAAAGAAATGGGGCAAAAGATCTTTAAATCGCCAAACTAATAGGTCAAAAGTCTAAAAATGTCAAAATTAATGAGGCTAAGCATGAGGAAGGAGGGGGACCAGAAAAACTACCCATTTCCCCTTAATATATGATAACTAGTCTTTCTCTGGATAAATGTTTATCGTAACCACTAATTGGACCGCCACGTATGGGTTGAAGTGGGAAGGGGGGGGGGGGGGGTCTTGGCTTCTCCCACATGTTCATCCCAGTAGTTTTGGAATTTCATAAACCATCGACCCATTTCTTTGTTCATTATAAGACATATCCTATGATTTAAGTTTTTTTTTTTTTGTTCCTGGCGATTGATAGCGAGCCTGTAATTTAAGAGACACTGCCTATTGTTTTCTCCCAAAAAATTACGAATTTGTCTCAAAGGGGGTATTTCGGGGTGTTTTTGTACTGTATATATATATATATATATATATATATATATATATATATATATTTATTTATAGACTTGGATGGAGGTCTATGGAGTTTTACAAAGAAGATACAACCTTAGTCTGCCGTATGTGTGTGTGTGTGTGTATATTTATGTATGTAGTATGTGTCTGACTATCAGTACACGATTATATTTAATTTAGGAAGGATTTTTGGAAGTCCGTGTTAGTTTACATACTTTATCTCTTTGATGCTTAAGGGGAGATTTCCACCTGGAGGATTTTTTTCTGAACCTCTTTCTCCCTCATGTTTAGCCCCATTGCTTGTGAGATTTAAAGACGCTTGCCCCATTAGTTTGGCGATTTTAAGAACCCTCGCCCCATTTCTGTCAATTTTAAGACCATCCGTGCCATTTAGGTGTCCATTTTTTCCTGGCGAGCGATAGCGAGCCTGTAATTTAAGGGGAACCGGCCTTCGGCCGGGAAATTTTTCTACCGAAAAATGTACACATTTATCTTGATAGGGGGGTCAAGGGGGAGTAATTTTAAGCTTGATGGAAGTCTAGGGAATCAACTAAATACCTCCCCTTAAGAGAGCCTTCCAATGTTGAGGATATTTTCCAAAGATAGCCTGAATACAATGTCCTAATATTGAAAGGGTTAGAAGATTTGGACTTTGACTGTAGTTCGGTAAACAAAATAAGGATTAAATGCACTGGGTATACTATTGAGTCAGGGTGTCAAAAAGCAGAGTCCTCTATTTTTAGTATTATTATTGTATATGTATAGCTAAAATGTTGGTTTATAGATCACATTATGTCTTTGGAAGTTATATATTGGCCAAAACAATGTTATTCCATGTCAATTTTCCAGTATTCTTCTCATATTCATTCAAGTCTTCAAACAACATGGCTCCGGTTGACTATACTGTATACTTCCTCAAAACAACATGGCTCCGGTTGCTCTACGGTTGACTGTACTCCGGTTGACTTCCTCAAAACAACATGGCTCCGGTTGACTATACTGTATACTTCCTCAAAATGTTACCATGACGTAAGAGTGGGTTGTCAAATATTCCCCCTGGTAGTGTGATAATGGCCAACACGGAGAAGCAAGTGTTGCTTACTGTGCCAATAACTACCTCCGAAGTTGGACGGAGGTTCTGTTTTTGCCTCCGTTTCTTTGGCTGTAAACAAGATATCTCACAAAGTTATACCCGATTTTCACGAATTTGGTGGGCATATAGGATATGCGCCAAGAGGTGATCCAGAAATGTTTAGGAACTTGTGGGCAGGTAGGATATGCGCCAAGGAAAGTAAGTTATTATCAAATTTTAATGAGACGATCCGGATGTTATCCCTGGAACCCAACTGTCAAAAAAAACCATTAGGCTTATGATATAGAACCACAGTTCCAACGTATTGGTAGGGGACGGGCTATGAAACTGAATTGCTTAGGATCTTGGTGATTGGTTATATATATATAGGATTTCACTCATGTTTATATATTTATATTACTAATTTTATATGAGAATTATTACTCCTTTATAGTATTTTAAAGCTAATAACTTTTTTCTGATGTTCCATAGATACACCAGAATTGAATGAGTATCTAAGGTATAATTATGACTGGTAAAAAAATGCCCTTAGCAGTAGAAGTCACTGAGATTTTTGACTCCGATGGGCTGGTTGTAATGGGCTGGTTACCTAGAAGTGGAATCCCGAGTAGAAGGAATCCCCAGAGAGGTCCCAGGATGATGGGGGGTTGGTAGTAGGTAGAAAGAAGAAGGCATTGTTAGTCTGGTCACGTCTGATACTACCCTCGCCCTGTGCTTATGAACCATTCCATCCCTCCACCAAGTACTTCCATCTCGCACTCTTCCACCTCCACCCCCCCCCACCCACCTCCACCCCCACCCCTCACCCACCTCCACCCCAACACTTCCACCCCCTCACCCCCCAACTCTTCCACCTCCCCCCCTCAACCCCCAACTCGTAGGGATTCCACCTCACCCGCGACCCCAACTCTTCCACCTCCACCCCCCTCACCCCCAACTCGTTCCACCGTTCCACCCTTCACCCCCCACTGTCCTTCCACCTCCATCCTTCCCTCCCATTCTTCCCCCCAATTCTTTCCACCTCCATCCTTCCCCCCAACCTTCCACCTGCCATCCTTCCCGAACTCTTCCAACCTCCACCACCTCCCCAACTCGTTTCCACCTCCACCCCTCCCCCAACTCTTCCGACCTCCCCCCCTCTCCCCCCAACTCTTCCACCTCCCACCCCTCCCCCCAACTCTTCCACCCTCCACCCCTCCCCACAACTCTTCCACCAAATCCCACCCCTCCCCCAACATCTTCCACCTCCACCCGCTCCCCCAACTCTTCCACCTCACACCCCTGCCTCCAACCTCTTCCACCTCCACCCCTCCCCCCAACTCTTCCCCTCCCACCTCCCCCAACTCTTCCACCCTCCACCACTCCCCCC
>CM064508.1:44497985-44953181 GCA_032716605.1 Paralithodes platypus
AGGTCAACGCAAGGTCAACATGAGGTTAGGATAAATTAGTGTGTAGTACCGTACGTGCCCCTGTTTAATGTACGGTTTATCTGTGGGAATTAACTTATCATTTTGTACTGTGTTTTATTGTTACTAATATTTTTTTAATTAGCACGTAAACTTAAAATAGTGATAAATTAGATGGCCGTTAAGACAATGGGAGTCGCAGAACGCTGACATCGCCGCACACCAAGGCAGATCCCTTCCATCACCCATCCCATCACATCCATGTGACTATCTAGTGTTATCTTTGAAGCTCTATATCGTTCCTGATCTTTGTAACGGTAAATTAGAGAGAAAGCAAGAGAAAAGTGAATGTCCCATTAATAACGCTGTATAATGTGATACAGCTTCAGTTGAGCAAGGTTACGTTCGTACAAGCAAGATAGTTTTATGAATGTGTGCAGGGACCAATTAGTGAGCAAATTTGATACTGGTATCATAAAGTTATGTAATATAGTATATTTAGTATGAATAAATGTATATATAGCCTATATCAGTATTGATTAACAATTATCTCAGGTCCATATTTGACAACCACCGTTATAGTTAAGGGGAGATGGGTTTTATTTTTGGTCGAGTTTGAATTGTTTCATATATTTATTTGTTTTCTTCTCCCTAGACCATCAAAAAACAATTTTTTTTTAAAGAAACATCCATTAGATTCCCCTTCTAGATTAATGTGTAAATTGTTCGGTAGAGAAATGTCCGCCGAAGGGCCCATTCTTCCAAAAATTACAGGCTCTATTCGTTTGGACAGGAACAAAAATTGACACCTAAATAACACGAGGGGGTCTGTAATATTGACAAAGAAATGGGGCAAAAGATCTTTAAAATCGCCAAAAACTAATAGGTCAAAAGTCTAAAAATGTCAACATTAATGAGGCTAAGCATTGAGGAAAGGAGGGGGACCAGAAAAACTACCCATTTCCCCTTAATATTCAATGATAACTAGTCTTTCTTCGGATAAATGTTTATCGTAACCACTAATTGGACCGCCACGTATGGGTTGAAGTGGGGAAGGGGGGGGGGGGGGGGGGGGGTCTTGGCTTCTCCCACATGTTTCATCACAAGTAGTTTTGGGAATTTCATAAATAACCATACGACCCATTTCTTGGTTCATTATAAGACATATCCTATGATTTAATTTTTTTTTTTTTTTTGTTCCTGGCGATTGATAGTCGAGCCTCGTAAGTTTAAGAGACAACTGCCTATTGTTTTCTCTCCAAAAAATTACGAAGTTGTCTCAAAGGGGGGGTTATTCCGGGGTGTTTTTTTGTACCTGTATAGATATATATATATATAATTATATATATATATAAATTTATTTATAGACTTGGATGGAGGTCTATGGAGTTTTACAAAGAAGATACAACCTTAGTCTGCCGTATGTGTGTGTGTGTGTGTATATTTATGTATGTAGTATGTGTCTGACTATCAGTACACGATTATATTTAATTTAGGAAGGATTTTTGGAAGTCCGTGTTAGTTTACATACTTTATCTCTTTGATGCTTAAGGGGAGATTTCCACCTGGAGGATTTTTTTCTGAACCTCTTTCTCCCTCATGTTTAGCCCCATTGCTTGTGAGAGTTAAAGACGCTTGCCCCATTAGTTTGGCGATTTTAAGAACCCTCGCCCCATTTCTGTCAATTTTAAGACCATCCGTGCCATTTAGGTGTCCATTTTTTCCTGGCGAGCGATAGCGAGCCTGTAATTTAAGGGGAACCGGCCTTCGGCCGGGAAATTTTTCTACCGAAAAATGTACACATTTATCTTGATAGGGGGGTCAAGGGGGAGTAATTTTAAGCTTGATGGAAGTCTAGGGAATCAACTAAATACCTCCCCTTAAGAGAGCCTTCCAATGTTGAGGATATTTTCCAAAGATAGCCTGAATACAATGTCCTAATATTGAAAGGGTTAGAAGATTTGGACTTTGACTGTAGTTCGGTAAACAAAATAAGGATTAAATGCACTGGGTATACTATTGAGTCAGGGTGTCAAAAAGCAGAGTCCTCTATTTTTAGTATTATTATTGTATATGTATAGCTAAAATGTTGGTTTATAGATCACATTATGTCTTTGGAAGTTATATATTGGCCAAAACAATGTTATTCCATGTCAATTTTCCAGTATTCTTCTCATATTCATTCAAGTCTTCAAACAACATGGCTCCGGTGAACATGGCTCCGGTTGACTATACTGTATACTTCCTCAAAACAACATGGCTCCGGTTGACTATACTGTATACTTCCTCAAAACAACATGGCTCCGGTTGACTATACTGTATACTTCCTCAAAATGTTACCATGACGTAAGAGTGGGTTGTCAAATATTCCCCCTGGTAGTGTGATAATGGCCAACACGGAGAAGCAAGTGTTGCTTACTGTGCCAATAACTACCTCCGAAGTTGGACGGAGGTTCTGTTTTTGCCTCCGTTTCTTTGGCTGTAAACAAGATATCTCACAAAGTTATGAACCGATTTTCACGAAATTTGGTGGGCATATAGGATATGCGCCAAAGAGGTGATCCAGAAATGTTTAGGAACTTTGGTGGGCAGGTAGGATATGCGCCAAGGAAGAAGTTATTCAATTTAGGAGACGATCCGGATGTTATCCTGGAACCCAACTTCAAAAAAACCCATTAGGCTTATGATATAGAACCAGCCAACGTAGGAGGGGATATGAACTGATTGCTAGTTGGTGATTTTATATATATATATTACTCATTTTATATATATATATTACTAATTTTATATATATATTACTCCTTTATATTTTAAAGATAAAACTTTATTCTGATGTTCATAGATACACCAGAATTGAGTATACTAAGGTATAATTATGACGGTAAGAATGACATTAGAAGTCCAACTGAGATTTTGACTCCGATGGGCTGGTTGTAATGCATTTACCTAGAAGTGGAATCCCGAGAGAGGTCCCAAGGATTATTATGGGGGGTTGTAGTAGAGAAAGAAGGGCATTGTTAGTCTGGTCACGTCTGATACTACCCTCACGCTGTGCTTATAACCTCCATCCCTCCACCAATACTTCCATCTCCACTCTTCCACCTCCACCCCCACCCACCTCCACCCCCACCCCTCACCCACCTCCACCCCAACACTTCCACCCCTCACCCCAACTCTTCCACCTCCCCCCCTCACCCCCCCCCCACCTCACCCCCAACTCTTCCACCTCCCCCCCCTCACCCCCCAACTCTTCCACCTCAATCCTTACCCCCAACTCTTCCACCTCCATCCTTCCCCCCAATTCTTCCCCCCAATTCTTCCCCCCTCCTTCCCCAACTATCCACCTCCACCCCTCCCCAACTCTTCCACCTCCACCCCCTCCCCAACTCTTCCACCTCCACCCCTCCCCCAACTCTTTCACCTCCCCCCCTCCCCCTACTCTCCACCTCCACCCCTCCAGCAACTCTTCACCTTCCACCCCTCCCCCAACTCTTCCACCCTCCAACCCCTCCCCCAACTTCTTCCACCTCCACCCCCTCCCCCAACTCTTCCACCTCCACCCCTCCCCCAACTCTTCCACCTCCACCCCTCCCCCAACTCTTCCACCTCCACCCCTCCCCCAACTCTTCCACCTCCACCACTCCCCCCAACCCTTCCACCTCCACCACTCCCCCAACTCTTCCACCTCACCCCTCCCCCAACTCTTCCACCTCCACCCTCCCCAACTCTTCCACCTCCACCCCTCCCCCAACTATTCCACCTCCACCACTCCCCCAACTCTTCCACCTCCACCCCTCCCCCAACTCTTCCACCTCCACCCCTCCCCCAACTATTCCACCTCCACCCCTCCCCAACTCTTCCACCTCCACCCCCACCCCTCACCCACCTCCACCCCTCACCCACCTCCACCCCTCCCCCAACTCTTCCAATTCTTCCACCTCCATCCATCCCCAACTCTTCCACCTCCATCCATCCCCAACTCTTCCACCTCCACCCCTCCCCCAACTCTTCCACCTCCACCCCTCCCCCAACTCTTCCACCTCCACCCCTCCCCCAACTCTTTCACCTCCACCCCTCTTCCACCTCCACCCCTCCCCCAACTCTTCCACCTCCTCCAACTCCTCCCCCAACTTCCACCCCTCCCCAACTCTTCCACCTCCACCCCCACATCGCCCCCACCTCCAATCCTCCCCTAACTCTCCCCCCTCAACCCCAACACCTCCTCCACCTCCACCCTCTCCCACCTGCACCCCCACACCTCACCCACCTCCACCCTCTCCCCAACTCTTCCACCTCCACCCATCTGTTCAACCTCCAGCTGCTTCCCTCGACTCTACCACCTGAACCCTTACACCTTACTCTTCCACCTCCCCCCTCCCCAGGCTTATTCAACCTCCATCCCCTTCCCCCTCCTCCCCCTCTCTCATTCACCCCACCCCTTAACCTCCACAGTCCACACCTCACTCCTCACTCAATTCGTCAACCCTCCCTCCCCCACTCTTCCAGCCCTCCCCTCCTCTCCCTCACCCCAACCCCACACTTCACTCCCACTCCTTTTTGTTTCTGTTCTTCGTTCCCCTTTGTCCTAATTCATTCTATCCTCTCTCTCTCTCTCTCTCTCTCTCTCTCTCTCTCTCTCTCTCTCTCTCTCTCTCTCTCTCTCTCTCCTCTCTCTCTCTCTCGTCTCTCAGTCTCTCTCTCTCTCTCTCTCCTCTCTCTCTCTCTCTCTCTCTCTCTCCTCTCTCTCTCTCTCTCTCTCTCTCTCTCTCTCTCTCTCTAACTTCCCTCTCTCTCTCTCTCTCTCTCTCTCTCTCTCTCTAACTTCCCTCTCTCTCTCTCTCTCTCTCCATTAAACCTCTCTCAGAAGCCTTCTCATAATTTAAACATACCAGTATCGACAACTGAACTCCGCAAACAAAACTTGAAATTATTGTCTCAACAAAAAATAATCGCAATACGTAATAAAATACAATATGTGTATCTCACAAAAAAAAAAAAAAAAAAAAAAAAGAAGGTCCAAAGAACACAGTCCGCCACCTGGCCAGTGCAAAGCTCCGTGGAGAGCTGCACCTATACTACCCCAGTCATAGAACCTAGACGCTCTTGTAAGTATAACTGAGAAAGTCAACCTCGTATTATCGTTCAGTGCGTGCGTATCCATCCGTAATGTTTATGAGTGTACGCGTGTAGCCTGTATTTCTATGTTTGAGCTCGTGTGTTTGTGAGTAAATATCTGTGTGTGTACAGTAAGACTGTACGTGTCCGTGTGTGTGTATATGTGCGTGTGTTACCTCAGAGTTGTGGGGAAAGTTGAGTCAGCGAACCAGCTAGCATCGTCGTACGCAAGCCTAGCCTACTCCAGTTGCCAGATAAACCCCGAGCTGTCTCGTATATTTTATTCTAGTTTACTTTATTCTAGTTTACTTTAAGCTCGTTACTTCACACATTTGTACAGGTTTAAGAGCTGCATAATTGTCGGTTCGTACAGGTGTCGTATTTTCTTTACGGAAGTTGGTGGGTTTTTGGTATGGATGGGTTTGAGAATTGCTGTGTGGTAACTGTTGCCCTATTTTACCTGTACTTACCTGTTAGAGAGAGGGAGAAAGAGATAGTTGAGGTGAATCACATAATTTATAATGTATCTTGTCATTTATATTATCTATAATGGTGTAACATACGCGTTAGATTGTGCTGATCAGATATTAAGAGTACAATAGAGCCGTGTATATGCGTAAGGTCAATGTGTGTGAGTGGGTGCTGGCGTTGTGGTGAGTCACTGATGTAGCCTGGAAGAGAGTGGGTATGGGTATCCTGGGATTGTGAGGCAGTGTGGGTTTGGATTTATGAGGCGAGCTAACTTAAATTCGAGAAAGGGGATTTTTTTTTTTTTTCAGGGTGTCAAACCAGAGACCCTTTTCATTGTTTTTAAGTCATCAATGTTATTTCTAAATACCCGGTATACAGAGATACATTAATGCTTCACAGTTCTATTATGTCATTGGAAGTGATATAATGGGCATAAAAAAGGGCAACTCCATGTATATTATCTGAAATTGTTCCTATTCATTCCAATTTTCAAAACTAAATGATACCCGTTTGGCACCTTGCTTTTATATATGGGTAAAATGCGTAAGGCCAGCGTATATATGAGTGGGTAGTTACTAATTGTCTTCATATTATTGTGTCGGGTGAGTCACTGTTCTAGGTTAGCCTGGTGGAGAGTGGGTGTGATTATCCTGAGGGACTGTGTGTGTGTGTCTGTCGGATAGTGCCAGTGGGGCTTAAGTGATGGTATATAAGTGTTGCGTGATATATGGCAGGGAGAGTAAATAGGTTATGTGGTTCTGCATAGATCTGGCCAGTTAAGGGGAGATGGGCCGTTTTTCTGGTCCCCTTCTTCCTCATGCTTATCCCCATTAGTTTTGAGATTTTAAGACGTCTGCCCCATTAGTTTGTCGATTTTAAAACCATTCGTCCCATAAATGTTTCAATATAAAGACCTTTCGTGCCCTTTAGGTGTCGATATTTTTTTTCTGGCGAGTGATCGCCAGCCTGTAATTGTGGAGGAATCGGCCTTCGGCTATGGCACTTTTCTACCGAAAAAAATACAAGTTACTCTCGTAGGGGGATCTAATGGATGTGGTTTTTTTCCTAAGTTTGATGGAGGTCTAGGGAGGAAACTAAAAAGATAATAAATAAATGTTAAAATCGATCAAAAAGAAAAACCCGGCCCATCTCCCCTTAAGTGCATTGTGATTAATGACCGAGCGAGAAAGGGTGTTAGTGTGGGTAGATGAGACCAGGCTGGTGAGTACATTCTATTACATGACAGTGTGAGGGCGTAGATGGGTTATGTGCTTCTGCATACATCAGGCGAGTTAAGTGTGTTTTGATTAACCCCTTCTGTACCGGCAACGTATCAAGTCATTATATTCTGGCAAGTATTTGACGATATTATTCATCTTAGGAAGGGCGTCTACCAATCAAAAGGCTACAGACTATCTCATTTAATCCTTTTTGTTACCATATATCCCTCCGATACTTCATAAAATCGGCTAAATGAAGCTGAATAACAATACAAAAATACGTGACCGGTACTGAACGGGCTAGAATGGGTTAGTGTGGGTAGCTGATACGAGACAAGCGAGTGCATTCTGTTATATGAAAGAGAGAGAGTAGATGGGTTGTGTGTTTGTGTGCGTGGGGCTAGTTTAGTGCATTCTGATTAATGGGAGAAATAGGAACGCGGATTCTTTATCATGCTCCTAATTTCATGGATACAGTCAAGCCTTTGCACAATGAATTACGTGCGCGAGAAAAAATTGGGATTGTACCGGGAAGTTGCTTATTATACTTTCAAAGTGTGTGTGTGTGAGTGAGATATGGCCATGAGTGGGCGGCAGTGGTCGTGTGTGAGGTTGATGATAAATACATCATTGCTTGTGTGCATGTTTATATAATCCTCTTCCCTTTGTCACTGCCTTAAACACATAGGCTACCGGTATATTATGTCGTATCCCATCCAGCCTTTCACGTGCATCATTTGACAATTTAGCTCTTTTTAACTATTTGCATTCCTGTTCAATAATTTATGTTTGATTTAATCTAGGGTACCGGTATACAACATGGCATGAAAAAGGTATATACGATGTTTGGGTTTATTGATATTTATTTACCTTTCTAATTAGTATAACATGGGTTTATTACCACCAATATACAATTAAATTGTTTTATTACTACGGGCACGTGTTATACCCTGCCATACCCGTCATTGTTTTAGAGTGTATAGGAGTTTCTGTAAGTTTGAATCATATTGGGGGATAATCACACGAGTTATCGCTAAATTCCAATGGTCAACAATTTTCCGTGGCAGTTGTATCAGTCTTTGCATTGTTAGCGAAAACTAGAGTGAAGATAGATTAATTTAGGTGATCAACTTCTTGATGAATTTCGAAAGTTGCCAGACCACTGTTGACAAAGTTGAGATAACACTAGTGTGATACGGACTGAGGTGAGCAACCCCCCCCCCCCTCCTTCCCTAGATCTCCATTTAATATATGCCCCCTAGAGTCCCCTTCGAGATGTATTTTTTACATTTTTCGGTCGAATAACATCCCAACTGAAGACCGGTTCCTCCTAAATTGCAGGCTTGCAATCACTCGCCAAGAATAAAAAATCGATCAATTGTTTACACCTGATATTTGTGGGGTTGAGAATCCATTTTGTAACTGCAATATAACCTTGAACTTTGTGGGTGATGTGGAGTGTGTGTGGCATCTCTCGCACACCCGGCATCAACACACAGAATGATGAAGTATGATAATTTGGAAGGTGCAGGTGTGGTTCGGATTGTAGGAATAGAAAAGTATGATCAAATAGACTAATCTACATTTTAAGCACCTGTAAACACGCCAACCCTATACTATAGTGTATTGATAACATTTCCTTTACAGCTTTAATCAGGCCATTAACCTGATGAAGCTCTAAACGAAATGTTAATAAGGTGCTCCTCCTCATATTGTGTTTATTAATTGTCAACTTTTCTGAGTAGTTTGTTCACGCCAATACTTCAATTCTTTTAACACAGTATAATTAACCTGAGAAAACTAATCCTTAATCAATCCAGGTAAAATAGGACTATCCACACCGTAGTAAAGCCTCGTGTGGTCATTACTACGGTAGGGGTATACAGTATATGGGCCTTGACATTGAAGTAGAAGGACGAGTGTTAGTTGGTGGGTCAAGGTCTGTATAACCTCCCACCACCCCACCAACTCCCTGGAGTGTGCAATCTGATACCGGTACCATAGTCTCTACCCCACTTGTTTATATATATATATATATATACATAATGCAATTTTAACTATCTGGATTTAATTTTGAATATAACTTGCGTCTTAATAAATAGTATATAGAGTTTTGTAGTTGAAGTATAGAAAGTTATACTCATAAATTTGTTTCCAGATATACCGGTATGCTTCCAAAATTAGAAATAGGTAAAGTCCACGCCTATTTATGTGTAGGCTAGAGACTATGGTATCCGAGTGTACCACAGTGGAGTAACATTACATCTAACTAAAACAACTAATAAATCACCTTGCAAATAATCACAATAATACCCGGTACTTATTTTAGCACACCGTGGATAATAGAAATATGTATAAATCCTCAGTAAACCCATATAAATCCACTTCCGAGTATCCAAAGCGTAATAAAACCTCGTGACTAATACTACATGTGGGCCTTGACCTTGAAAGAGAGAGAGAGAGAGAGAGAGAGAGACTGGTGGAGTGTTTGGTGGCTACGGTACGGTCAGGGTTACTACATCGAGTCCGCTAGATAGTAAATAAAAGCTGAAAATCGCTAGAATAGTGCCACAATCTCGACAATATCGCTCTAAAATGGCTCAAATCTCCAGAATATCCTTAGTAGCCTATTCATATACCGGTAGCTAGGTGTACAAATTTGCCTCTAGATCGAAGGGAATATATGCATGTGGAGATCTCTAACAGATAACCTCTAAATCTAGCGGGAAAGTACCGTAGGTAAATTGGCAACACTAGGTACGGTATATAAGTCTCCCACCCCGCCAACTGTGTGTATTGAACGAGAATGGTCACTGCCCCGGTCCCTCTTAAAGTTTCCCCCCCCCCCCCCCCCCCCCCCGCCCCCCCCCCCCCCCCCCCCGCCCCCCCCCCTCCCTTCCTGTGTCGTAACTTTGGGATTTGACTGTGCTGCCTCTTGCTTGTAACCCTTTTATGTACATACGTCACGATGACATCTTTCGTATTCTGACAACTCTCGAACACCAACCCCCTCCCTTCCTGTGTCGTAACTTTGGGATTTGACTGTGCTGCTTGCCATACTTTTGGAGATCGTAAGTTGTAACCCTTTTATGTACATACGACACGATGACATCTTTCGTATTCTGACATATCTCGTACACTCAACTGCTTGCTTGCTTGCCATACTTTGGGGCTTGTAAGTTGTAACCCCTTTATGTACATACGACACGATGCCATCTTTCGTATTATTCTGGCTATTCCTTTTAGTACACCCACCCCCTCCCTTCTTGAGTAATAACTTTGGGATTTGACTGTGCTGCTTCTTGCTTGCCATACTGTTGGACTCTTTACCCCTGTAGCACGGGTAAGGCGATGTTACACGAGCTGGGTTTTTTTTTTTTTTCGATGAGCAAGAATTTCTCGCGATGCAGTATTTTGGGATTCTTTCTCATTTCTGAAACTAGACTGAGTGTAGGTTGCGTTAGGTGACTGAATCTTGGTAAAACTTCAAATCTAAAGTTGCCAGACCATAATTGCTGAAAAATGCACTCCTGTGGCAACGTCTTATTATTCTGAGAACCATTATGCCTTTTTTATTGAGCTTAGGAAGTGTATCTTGTCAAGATAGTTCAAAGCAATTTCTAGTTTAGGGTGTCAAACCGGGACAATTTGGTTTTGCGACTGGAATTAATATGGAAAGGAATGTCGAAAATTGATAGGTCTATGCAAGTACTGGTCATCTTATACTTTCGTAAATTGACAGTATTCTATTGCTTGTCCTACTGTTGTGATCGTAACGACTTTATCCTCGTCAACTGCCCGTCTTCAGTTCACCCACCCCTTCCATTCATGTAGTGTCATAACTGGTATATGCCTGTACTGCCTCATAACACTACCATAGCTACCCCTTCCATTCCTGTAGTGTCATAACTTTGGTATATGCCTGTACTGCCTCATAACACTACCATAGCTACCCCTTCCATTCCTGTAGTGTCATAACTTTGGTATATGCCTGTACTGCCTCATAACACTACCATAGCTACCAATTCCATTCCTGTAGTGTCATAACTTTGGTATATGCCTGTACTGCCTCATAACACTACCATAGCTACCCCTTCCATTCCTGTAGTGTCATAACTTTGGGATATGCCTGTACTGCCTCATAACACTACCATAGCTACCCCTTCCATTCCTGTAGTGTCATAACTTTGGGATATGCCTATACTGCCTCATAACACTACCATAGCTACCCCTTCCATTCCTGTAGTGTCATAACTTTGGTATATGCCTGTACAGCCTCATAACACTACCATAGCTACCCCTTCCATTCCTGTAGTGTCATAACTTTGGGATATGCCTGTACTGCCTCATAACACTACCATAGCTACCCCTTCCATTCCTGTAGTGTCATAACTTTGGGATATGCCTATACTGCCTCTTCCTTGCCGTACCATTGGGCTCATAATAGTTTCGTAACTTGCGAGTATGATCTTGTCCTATAGCTGTTGTGATCGTAACTTGACTTTATATTGGCCACTTGGCCTGCCTTCAAGTTTACTCTTCTCAATCTCAAAACTTGGGCTAATTTGATGGAACATTTTTTTGATGTGTGACCCGATTTCTCTATTATTCTACTGTTTGGCCTGTAGCTTGGCTATATATTTGTTATTGTATAGTTGCCCACGGGAATTGGTACCCACTCTGTGATGTCCTGTATATATAGCAGTAAAAGTAGTAAAGTGCCGTCTCCCTTGTGTTGGCTTCCTTCCTTATGCATTACCAGTATACTATCTTACGATTTCTTTGAGAAATCTGTAAACATCACTCTCAAACTTAATTTATTTTATTTCAACAGGTAACAATTTTAATTTGTTTTTTATCGAATTCAACACTGTTTTCTTTGTTCGCCTACACCTCATGCCTACTTTCCGTTTGAATCAGCTTGGCAGCAAATTTTCTCGCCATATGTATTAATATGAATGAATTTTATTGGTTTGGCAGTGGTGTCCCTTGATATAAGGAAGATCTGCTATGTCCAAAATATGACATTAATTGAACCAATGTAGAACATATGTTAAAAGTTCATTCAAAGATAGCATGTATGTTTGTATAATACGTTCAAAATGTGAATATAGTATACCTACCTATGTTCACCTATGTGGAGTTCGCCACTCTTGCTAGTGGCACCGAAGAGCGCAAGAACATTATACATGCCATCTTATACAAAAGCGTTCCGTACCAGGTCCAGTATATATATTTTCATCTTGTGACTAGACTACTTATATTGTTTATTTCCGACGGGACTACTGATTTATTTTATTTCAACATTGCGAGTAACTTGATATATTTAATTATTAATATCCGATAACGAACGTATAATTGGTGTAAGGTATTTCGTCCCATGGGTTCTAGTTATTCGTTGCTTGTACATAAAAAAAAAACACACACACACACACACACACACACACACACACACACACACACACACCACAAGTATACACATAACATTCTCTCTCTCTCTCTCTCTCTCTCTCTCTCTCTCTCTCTCTCTCTCTCTCTCTCTCTCTCTCTCTCTCTCTCTCTCTCTCTCCTCTCTCTCTCTCTCTCTCTCTCCCTCTCTCTCTCTCTCTCTCTCTCTCTCTCTCCCTCTCTCTCTCTCTCTCTCTCTCTCTCTCTCTCTCTCTCTCTCTCTCTCTCTCTCTCTCTCACACACACACACACACACACAGCTTAACTTGGGTAATCTGGTAAGTTAACTCACCCCTTCACAACTGAGTGTGTGTGTGTGTTTGACGCCTGTAGCTTTTAAACCGGGAATAATTCTGGGTTCATTGTTCACACTTCCTCATAGCTTACCTGAATGTAACGTTTGCTCTCGTTGGTGTTCTCATTATATAATAATTCTATACCCTGTTCATTAGAGGTAGGCCAAAAATCCTTACCCTAGCTCCTCATAACTCAAAAAGGACATGAATAATCGAGTTAATTTTTTACCAATTTGGAAGAGTCAGCTAGGGAATAGGTGTGCAAATTTACAGCCCATTTGCTCAACAATATATATACAAAATACGAATATAAGCAATATGGAAACCTGCAAAAGGCCCACTGACCCATACGATGCAGACACTTCCCTGTTGATGTTGCTCTTATTGTTTAGTAGACCACTGGGCCTAGGCCCTCTTAAGGCTAGTGTCAGACTCTTCTTTAATAATCATCATCATCAAATAATTATAATAATGGTAAAAATGAAAATAATCATTCTCCATTAAGGAGGGTGACTTGCTTTTTGTAATTTCTGTCCTTTTCTCTCTTTCTCTGGCTTGTATCCATTCGGCCCCATTCAGCCAACTATTTTAAGACGTTTATCCCCAGCTAGGTGTCGATTTCTTCCTGGCGAGCCAGCATTATATGAAGAACACCGGCTTCGCCGGAGACATTTTTCTATTGAAAAATGTAAAAATTTAGCCTGCTGTCAAACAAAAATAAAAAATATGCTGGCTCACTACCGCTCACCAGTAAAAAATTGACACCTGGATGGGGATAAAAGTCTTAAAACAGTAGGCTGAATGGGGCCAAATGGATACAAGCCAGAGAAAGATAGAAAAGGACAGAAATTACAAAAAAACAGGTCACCCCCCTTAAACTAAATCTGAACCAGTAAGCTGTAAGAGCATTATACCCTGTCACCCATTACCAACCCTTTTCTCCGGTGCTCGTCTAGGCAACTGCTCCTTATCATAAACATCGGTATTAAGGGGAGGTATTTAGTTTGTTCCCTAGACCTCCATCAAGCTTAAAATTACACCCCCTTGAGTCCCTTTCAAGATAAATTTGTACATTTTTCGGTAGAAAAATTTCCCGGCCGAAGGCCGGTTCCTCTTAAATTACAGGCTCGCTATCGCTCGCCAGGATAAAATCGACACCTGAATGGCATGAAAGGTCTTAATATGGGGTGAAAGGTCTTAAAATTGCTAAACTAATGGGGCAAACGTTTTATAATATCAAAAGCAATGGGGCTAAACATGAGGGAGAAAGGGGTCACGAAAAAAATCCCTCAAGTGGAGATCTCCCCTTAACTGAAATTCAATAGTAATGTAGGTTGCTTATGGGATAGAAAGTGTATCCCATTTATGTTGAAGTACCTACAGTAGATGCACTACAACCACATTTTAGCTGGTCATTCTGCAAAATATCGAGGTTTGCAGTATCATGTTATAAGGAAGTTGGAGTCATAAACATCACTATTGAACAAACATGCAATAATAATGCAGGGTTCTTTTTGTATGGATAGAAAGTATATTGAGTTCGAGTTTATTTACCTGGTCTATCTATATGTACTGGCACATATTTATTTTAAGCTGGTGATTCTGCAAAATATCAATGTCTACAGCTCCAACTTTCGTATTGCCCAAAAACTCGCAAGTGGTAAATTTAATTATTTCTCGTTTAGTTGTATTTAGTTGTAGTTGTGTGTGTATTTTTGTTCCTAATTAAATACCTGGGGCCAACCGAATGTATGCCGACCTTCTAGTCCGTCCTTAAGTTCATTAATGTTTGGTATCGATATTTGTTCACTTACCTACACCTCTCTCTCTCTCTCTCTCTCTCTCTCTCTCTCTCTCTCTCTCTCTCTCTCTCTCTCTCTCTCTCTCTCTCTCTCTCTCTCTCTCTCCTCTCTCTCCTCTCTCTCTCTCTTTTCTCTCTCTCTCTCTTCTCTCTCTCTCTCTCTCTCGCTCTCTCTCTCTCTCTCTCTCTCTCTCTCTCTCTCTCTCTCTCTCTTAATTGATAATTCAGATGTTCTAAGCAATATCACCGTTACAGAGAGAGAAGTATTGAATTGTTTAGATAAACTCAGGGTAAATAAAACGCCTGGACCTGATACAATCTCGCCTAGAGTTCTAAAGGAAGCTAAGGATGAGCTCTCCAAACCACTGACATTGCTGTTCAATGAATCCTTGCAGTCTGGGACTATGCCTGATCAGTGGAAGCAAGCCAACGTAACACCGATATTAAAAAAAGGCAGCAAATCCCTACCCAGTAACTATCGTCCAATTAGCTTAACCTCAATTGTATGTAAAATGCTAGAAACGGTCATAGGAGACAGACTCGTAAATCACTTAGAGGCAAATAACTTACTTAAAGATACTCAACACGGCTTTCGTAAAAAACGTTCCTGTTTAACAAACCTCTTAGACTTCTTCCACGATATCCTCAACCTTCTACGATGAGAGTAAAGCTGTAGATATTATATACCTTTATTTTCAAAAGGCCTTTGACAAAGTTCCCCACAAACGTTTACTGCTAAAACTAAAAGCGCATGGAATACAAGACGGTGTGTTGAAATGGATAGAAAATTGGCTCAGCTACAGAAAGCAAAGAGTAGTCATAAACGGTAAGGCATCTAAATGGACCAATGTAAGTAGCGGGGTACCCCAGGGATCGGTACTAGGACCAATTCTCTTTCTAATTTACATCAACGACATAGATGAGGGTCTCACCTGTACAATCTCAAAATTTGCTGACGATACACAAATTGCAAATAGCGCACTCTCAAAAGAACAAGTTGCAACACAATCTAGATAAATTGTCATGTTGGGCCCAAATTTGGCAAATGAGTTTCAATGCGGATAAATGTAAAGTACTACATATCGGATACCTAAATGAGAAAGCAAATTATTCGATGAATGGCACTCAGCTTAAGAATGTAAACCGAGAAACCGATCTGGGAGTAACAATATCGAGTAACCTAAAACCGAGTCAACAATGTTCAGAAGTTGTTAAGAAGGCAAACAAAATAATTGGCTTTATAGGCAGGTCATTTGAGCATAAATCCAAAGAAGTTATCCTAACCCTTTACAATTCCTTAGTCCGCCCTCATCTGGAATACTGCGTTCAATCCTGGTGACCTTATTACCAACAAGATATAAACAAGCTAGAACGAGTTCAACGTAGAGTTACCAAAATTATACCTAGCCTGAAGAACAAACCATACGAAGAGCGTCTTAGAGAATTAAATTATTTCCTTTAACCCAGCGCAGATTAAGAGGTGACTTAATTCAAGTGTTCAAAATCATCAAAGGCATCGACAATATGAACTGTAGTAAGTACTTCACTATCGACCAATCTAATTACACGCGGGGAAACGGTTGCAAAATTATTGGTAAATCTTTTAACTCACACGAATCTAAGAATTTCTTCTTCAATCGAGTTGTCAACTTGTGGAATGGGCTTCCCCGAGACGTTATAGACTGCTGCACCGTTGATTCATTTAAACTCCGTTTAGACAAATATCTCGCATCAAACCCGCGACTGACTGCGTTTGTAAATGAATAACTTTATTTTATCCCCCCCCCCTCAGTTACTAACCCATCTGTCCCTTACTAACTTCCTAATCCTGCCACGGACATTAGTTCCAGGGCAGTAGTTCCCTTTCCAATGTTCCCTTACCCACTCTAAACCACTGTTTGGACACTTGATCCTCAGTGTTTTGGAGGACAAGCAGCCTAGAAGGGTCACTAGATCTGTTGTTGCTTGATTTCCTTTGTACTCTCTCTCTCTCCTCTCTCTCTCTCTCTCTCTCTCTCTCTCTCTCTCTCTCTCTCTCTCTCTCTCTCTCTCTCTCTCTATCTCTCTCTCTCTCTCTCTCTCTCTCTCTCTCTCTCTCTCTCTCTCTCTCTCTCCCCCCCCCCCCCCCCCCCCCCCCCCCCCCCCCCCCCGCACACACACACGCACACTAGCCTAGTGATAAATGATAACGCATGATTGTAAACTGCGATTATGTTTGTGATATTTAGAAGCCTAGGAAGGTGTTTGGTGAGATAGTGTAGGTGATTAATGTTTGTAAAGTGAGATAGTGGTGTCCATGAAAGTGATAATAGTGGTTACTGTGTAGTGTATGTAGGTAGGCTATGATATCGGTAATAATGGTTTATGTGTGTGTATGATTGATGTGCATGTTTGGTGGGACACTATGTATGTTCATTCATATGTGCGGTGTGTGTGTGTGAGAGAGATTGATGTGCATGTTTGGTGGGACACTATGTATGTTCATTCATATGTGCGGTGTGTGTGAGATTGATGTGCATGTTTGGTGGGACACTATGTATGCTCATTCATGTGCGGTGTGTGTGTGTGAGATTGATGTGCATGTTTGGTGGGGCACTATGTATGTTCATTCATATGTGCGGTGTGTGTGTGTGTATGTTAAGTGTGAAATTAAGTTAGTACCGGTATGTTGCTTTGCGTGTGTTCTTGTAAGTGTGACATTTAGTATGTTAATATAATACGATGACTGTAAGTGTAGCCTAACATCGTAACGTTAGCATGCTATGTGTCTGGTAACTGTGTTGGTGGTGTAATGGTTTAGATGTTTATGTTCCGGGTGTGGTGTCTCGAGTTCGAATCCCGGGAGGACAATATGATTTGATTAGTTTATTCAAGTACATCGAGGTTTGTAATTGATGAATAATGTTAAGAACGGGCTGTTACTTAAGTTATATTAAGTTCAGATTAGAGATCCTCTAGTTCGGATGTTTGGTACCGGTGTGACATAAGTTAGTACGTAGATGCGTGTGAGCTTCTAGTTAGTGTAACCTGTAAGTTAGTATGCAGAGATAAAAGAAGTGTTAGCCTGTAGTAAGTGTGAAGGAGTTATGATCATGAAGAACTGACATTGTTGATTATTGAGTATGACGTTAGTGTGCGTATGTAATAAACATATGAACCTGTGGTAAGTGTGAAGTGGTTATGATCAGGAAGAACTGACATTATTGATTGGTTAGTGTGACATGTTAGTCTTCAGATATATAAAGGAAGTGTGAGTCTGTGGTAAGTGTGAAGAGGTATATGAACAGGAAGAACTGCCATTATTGATTTCACCTCATCACCAGTATGCCCCCCCCCCCCTCTTTTACCTTGCCCCTCCTTACTTTGATACCTTCGTGTGTGTGGGGGGGGGGGGGGGGTCAAGTTTTAATTGAGATGGAGAGGTAGGCTAGTAGAAGTAGGCTACACTTGTCAGACTTTCTAAATGTTTATAAACATTGATGTGGTGGTAATATTATGAGTAGGTTATGCATTTTGAATATGAGTGTGGAGGTTAGGTTGTGATAGACAATGTGGTGATGACTTGTTTTTCTATGTATGGAGACTAAAAGCAAAGATGCCTGTGCAAAGTGATAGGGAGCCAAATTCAAGGTACGTTCGAGTCAAAATGTCTGGTTAAAGTCAGAGGGCGAGGGAAAGATAGATTGAGGGCGAGAGGTAGCTGTGGTAGTGATAGTGGTGATGCTGTATCTGGTGGTAGTGATGTTATGGTAGCTGTGTTGGGTGATGTGATACATATATGTAGCTGTGGTTATGGTAGGGGTGAGGCTGTGGTGGTGAAGTTATAGTATCTGTGATAGTGATGATGCGGTGGTTGTGGTGGTGAGGTTATGAGCAGATGGACCTACCTTATTGATCTGACCTCATCACCACAGCGCCGCCTCCACCACCACTACTCCTCTTCCACCTATCCTCCTCCACTACCTTCCACATACGGTAGCCAGTGCGATCTCGTATAACTCTTCCACCTCCCTTCCTGTTCTAACTTCCATTCCCTTTACCTCTTCTTCCTTTCACCTCCCTTTCTCTTCCACCTCCCTTCCTCCACTACCTTCCACATAGCCAGTGCGATCTCTTCCACCCCCCTTCCTGATTTATCTCTCCTTCCCTCCACCTATCCTTCTCTTACACTACTTTCCACATAGACAATACGATCTTTCATAATTCTTCCTCCTTCTCTCTTCTTCCACCTCTCCTTTTCTTCTTCTACCTCCCATTCTCTTCCACATTCCTCTCTCACCTACCCTGCTCCACTACTTTCCACATAGCCTTCACGCTCTCACATTGCTCTTCCACTTCCACTATTATTTCACCTACCCTTCTCTTCCACCTTCACACACATACATACAGTGTATCTCCACATAACTCATCTATGACACATACACACACATTTCTCCTCAGACATATTCCATGAGTGGATGGGACTCGTCAGTCTTGGTTGGCAACCCATCTATGGGAGACAACCTTATAAAATCCGGGTGGATGGGATTCGTCAGCCTTGGTTGGCAACCTGTCTAGGGGAATATACCTTATACAAAATATTGAAGGGCGGCGCGCTCATCAGTGCCACTTGCAGGTGGCTGAACTCTACAACAGTTGCAGATGCATACACATATGTCCATATCATCCCACGTATCACATAAATACATACACATACATCTCATACACCTCCACCTCATACACCTCCACCTTGTAGTAGCTTGTACACAGGCGCGCACATGTCTTCCAAATAACCCTTATTGGTTTCCAGTTTTTCACACTGACTTACATCCTCTTACACCCTTCATTAATGTATTCCTCGTGGACTACTTACACATACACACACACATACACACACAGTTACAGAGACACACTTACACCCTTCTTAGATATATTTCCTCGTTGACTCTTTTTCACACATACAGTTACTGAGACATACTTACACCCATCATAGCTATTAGGTATACTTACACCTATTATATATATACTAAGCCCCTTCACAGATATATTCCTCGTTGACTACTTTCACACACACACACACACACACACACACACACACACACACACACACACACACAGTGTCACACAGTGTCACACACACACACACACATTAATATTTCTCTCATCTAACTCTTTCTTGTAGGTCGTCTGCCATTTTCCACAAAACACTCCATTCAGACTGGTGAACATGAAGCTATTCCATATCAGTCTTAAATCAGAGTCCCTACTTTTTAGTAATTATTAAAAGATATGCACAGTCAAATGTATGCTTGACAGTGCTTATGGCTTGGAAGTGATACAATGGCCAAAACTTTGCACTTTTATGTTATTTTCCTGGATGCCTTCTCCCAATTCCGATATTAAAACCAAGTAGCCCTGGTTTCCCCCCTCCCCCACACACCTAATACATTCCCAGTCCACCACCATCCACATCTCTCACCTGTCTACTGTTATTTCACTGTTATTTCACTGTGCTCCTCTGTTCCTTTCTTGCTTTCTAATGTGTTACCCCATTTCCTGTCTCCCTCATATATACAATATCTCAGTTATATCTCCCATTCTTCTTGTTCTCTCATTTCCCTTGTTTTCGTTTTTCTCTCTCTCTCTCTCTCTCTCTCTCTCTCTCTCTCTCTCTCTCTCTCTCTCTCTCTCTCTCTCTCTCTCTCTCTCTCTCTCTCTCTCTCTCTCTCTCTCTCTCTCTCACACACACACACCCACCCTATCTCACCCCCCCCCTCTCTCTCTCCCCCCTCCTCTATCTCTCACCCCTCCTCTATCTCTCACCCCTCCTCTATCTCTCTCTCACCCCCTCTCTATCTCTCACCCCCCCCCTCTCTATCTCTCTCTCGTGGAATGTGTGGGGGTGCAATAATGTGTTTTTTGGCATTTCCCGGGCTAAAAGGGTCGGTCGGAGGTGTATTGGGGCAGATTATGTGAGCCTCCTTTAGTATCGGCGGGGCTGAGTTAATAAGAAGTTGATTGTATGTAGGCACGTATGTATCAACACAGAGAGAGAGAGAGAGAGAGAGAGTGTGAGTTGAGTGAGAAGTGAGTTGTGGAGGTGATGTAGTGATTTATTTTATTTTTTATTTTTTTTATTTTGTATTTATTTTTTAGTGAATGAATTAGCAAGTGAATTACATAATGCGCAAGGTGGGGTTAATATAATGGGTGTGGGCTTGATTATGTTGATCCAGCGTATTTATGTGTAATTTTAGCCTAACATATATGTATACAGTATAGGCCTATGCTTAGAACCTTAGACTGTGGAATGGATTAATGTGTGACTGGTGTATCTTTGTTTTGAGTACCATATTGCTTGGGATGACAATATACACCTTTATATTGTTGTCAAGAGTGCATTATTTAACGGTACCACTATATGTAATACAATAATGAGAAACAAATTGTTGCGTAGACTATTTTTGGAGTGTTTGCAATGAATAAGCATAGACATACTGACTGTACAAGTACATAAATGGCTAAATTCACTAATATTTCTTGCAGTTAATGCAAATGTACCGTACTGGTCAAGTGTGAGAATTATGCCCAAGGGTATGCCCTCGTTACAGAATTGCTATTTCCGATTAAAAAAAAAGAAAAACCAATATAAAAAACAGCGTTTTATAGCCTGGCAGCTAAAAAATATAGCTTGATCAGTGTTCGATCACCTAAAATCGTCTACCGCAGTGTGAGAGAGAGAGAGAGAGAGAGCGCGAGCGAGCAAGCAAGCAAGCAAGCAAGCAAGCAAGCAATATGTTGAAAAAACAAGCGTTGCAGTAGCTGGTTGAGATCGTAAGGCCTCCTCCACTGAATTAGCCCGTCGGGGATCAGTGTGCTGATGGTGCTGATCTTAGTGTGTGTGGCTGGGAAGGAGAGGATGTGAGGTGGGGTTAAGGAAGTGGTGTAAGAGCAGTGCTACCGCGGCTTGAATACTGTAGCGTATTAACATCCCCATACAAAGCAGGTGAAATAAATGACGTAGAGAGTGTACACAGAAATTTCACTTCGCATATAAGTTCGATAAAACATCTACACTATTGGGAGCGTTTAAGAGCACTGAATCTGTACTCACTGGAACGTAGAAGAGAACGTTACCTAATAATATACACGTGGAAAATCGCAGAGGGTTTAGTACCAAACCTACATACTCCGATAGTCATGAAATTCAGTGATAGGAGAGGCTGGGAATGCGAAATCCCCCGGATGAATAACAGGGGTGCTATGGGCTCTCTGCGAGAGGGCTGGTTATCACACAAAGGCCCACGTCTCTTCAACAAACTCCCACGGCGAGTAAGAGACATGAGGGACATCTCGTTAGACAACTTCAAGAGAGCCCTAGATGTCGAACTGAAAAAAGTGTCAGACGAGCCCATCCTCGCAAGGGAACGAGCTGTCGCTTCAAACAGTCTACTGCACCAAATCACCACCCATAACGAGGGGCGTCGCGCTCCTTGGTGCCGCTAGAAGAGCGGCGAACACATCCAAAGGTAAAGGTAGGATTATAACCTTATATTCTTAGACAATCCTAAGACGTGTGAAAGGGAATCGTGGGTATTTTCTCTAATCTTTAGCTAAGCCATTGGATTTACCTGTTTATTAAATTTCGAAGAGAACTATTTTTCTCATAATATTCTGGGGTTATTTTGCATCGGTATCGGCAACTGGACTGGAGGTAGATTATATTGGACTGCCTAATTATGATAACACGTACATTTTGAAGCTGCCAGACTATATTTGCCCGGAAAAAAACCACATTGACGGAAGAAGAGCTCGTATGACATCGCCTTTATTGACCCTAAGTTTACAAAATTACTTACATATAATTCCAATAGATATCGATGGGTTATTAACCTTTGTATTTTAATCAATGGTATGCTATTCAAATAAAGTGTGTACTGTAGAGAACATAAACCAAGCACCTGAGGGGAACAATGGTATTATGAAGTTTAAGTCGAGGAGTTCGCCTAGGTTTGAGGTCAGCTGGACTAAACTCACCCCTTGCTGTCTCTCCCCTCCTCCCCACACACAACACAACAACCCCTCTCCCCCACCACCACTACCCTCTCTCTTCCTTTATGCCATCTCCCCTCCCCACAGACACACATAACATACACCACAACCCCTCTCCCCCACCACCACTACTCCCCTCCCTCTTCCTTTATTCCATCTCCCCTCCCTCCCCCGCACAGACACACCTACAGTACATACAACCCATCCCCCCCACCACCACTACTCCCCTCCCTCTTCCTTTATTCCATCTCCACTCCCCCCTCCCCACAGACACACATACAGTACATACAACCCATCTCCCCCCCCACCACTACTCCCCTCCCTCTTCCTTTATTCCATCTCCCTCCCCCCCTCCCACAGACACACATACAGTACATACAACCCATCTCCCACAACACCTCTACACCCCTACTTCTTCCTTTATTCCAACTCCCCTCCTCGCCTCTCCACAGACACACATACAGTACATACAACCCATCTCCCCCACCACCACTACTCCCCTCCCTCTTCCTTTATTCCATCTCCCCTCCCCTCACACACACATACATACATACATACATACACCATAACCCATCTCCCCCACCACCAGCCCACTACCTTTCCTCTCTCCCTTCCCACTTTCCCCAGACACATAACTTCCCCCCCCCCCCTCACAACTCCCCCACCACCTTTCCTCTCACTCATCTCCCTCCCCCTATCAGACGGTGACACACACAAATACTCATACAGACTGGCATAATAGACTGTACTGCAGGGAAACTAATATGTTATTGTTAGAAAAGTATCCTCGTATGTTACGTCGGACATGCCCAGTGAGTAAAGGATAGGAAAGCTTGCGTAATCTAGGAAACCTTTCATTTAGAATTTGTCCTACGCACTGTTGGTATTCACAGAGTCATGTAACTCATCCGTTTCAGTAGTATAACGTCTTTACTTGTGTTCAGAATTATATTAGACGATTATGTTCATGGTGTAAAACCGGAGCAAT
The DNA here is from genome assembly GCA_032716605.1 of Paralithodes platypus. Taxonomy (NCBI): domain Eukaryota; kingdom Metazoa; phylum Arthropoda; class Malacostraca; order Decapoda; family Lithodidae; genus Paralithodes; species Paralithodes platypus. Next base: position 44,521,353 of record CM064508.1, read on the forward strand.
TTTGTTTGAAGACTTGAATGAATAGGGAAGGAATCCTGGAAAATTAACTTTAAATTGCATTGTGTTGGACATTTTATCACTTCCAAAGACACAATTTGAACTACAAATCACAATTCTATCATTACATATACAATAATGAAGAGTATTATATAATTGACTCTGCTCTCGTTTGACACCCTGAATTATTATTTGTATTTACCTAATGCATAACTATATATTTTGTTCAGTTTTAATAGCTATTTCAACTAAAGGTTTTAGTTCACTAGTGGCTTATTTGTATTGGATTTTTTTTTAATAGGCTTATAAAGGGCCTCCCCTAGCCTAGGTGGGGATTAATTAAGCAAGTGATTTTCGACGTATTGATTCACTTGTCACATTCTCCAATAACTCTCTTATAGTCCATTCATTATAGGTAGGCCAAAAACCGTGACCTCTATCCTTTGTAACTACAAAAGAGGGTAGAACAAATGGGTTGTAGATTTCCACATTTATTCCTTGGATGGCTTCCCAAGTGGTAGGAACAATTAGCTCCCAATATAAGATGAAAGAAGCCGTCCACGTTTACCGAAGGATTTTGACTCTATTGTATCTTGTCATTTAGTATTACCACCAATGCCTTTACAATGTTAATCTGCATCAATGTGTTAAGATGTCATCCCGAGTCCGCATGTTCAATAACTGTCGTAAGTGTCACGGTAAGGGTCATAGCAGACATACGTTATTAAGCCAGTGTCACATGAGCGCTTATTTCGACATTTTTCGATGAGCAAGTTCTTCTCTTACTGTTTTGAGGCCCTCACATTGGAATTGGAAAGTAGATCGATGGTAGATTATATTAGGTAGGTTAATTATATTATGAATATATTTTGAAGCTGCCAAACAACAATTGCCCGCAAAAATTGACGGAAAATCGGTGTGACATCGCCTTTATAGTAGCATTTTTATGACCATGTAATACATTTACCATGTTGAAAAAACTAGGCAGCATGGATTTAACTATCATACACATATTATTGGCTATCACTGGCTCCTGAGTTACGACCTCGGCTGTCAAGATACGACGATCAGAGGGGGATGGGAGTGATGTAGCATTTTTTTTCCCTATGTATTATGAGGAGACAAAAGGCAAAGTTGCTGTAAACCCCCCCCCCCCCACCCCCCACCCCAGAAAGAGTGATAGAGAGCCTAATTCAAGGTATAGGCGTAGTACATTATTTGAGTCTCCAGGCCCGATCTTACAAAACACAGGACATATCAAGGAGACTGGTGGACATACCTCCTTTAAGGCCCCGTGTAGAAGGAAGGACTTGGGAGCCTCATAGTCCCTAGTGATCCGTGTGTGGGTGTGGGTGTGGGTGTGTTATGACCTGCGTGTCTTACAAGGCTACTAAAAGGGGGATGGCGTAATTATGGACCTGTGGATAGCATGTAGGCTATTGCTGTGGTGTGGATAACACTTAGCCAATATCAGCCATAGTGATGACTTACAAAATTTGGTGGGTAGATAGGATACCCAAAGAAGTGATTCAATTAAGGAGGCAATCCGTAGGCTATTAGTTTGTTTGTTTGTCTGTAAACAAAATATCTCCAAAAGTTATGTACCAATTCCTCGAAATTTGGGGAGCAGATAAGATATCGCCAAGGAAGAAGTGATTCCATTTAGGAGGCGATCCGTACATGATCAACTTTTTAGCTCATCTCACGTTGGTGTCATTGTTGCGCATTTAAGGGGGGAGACCTGCTTTTTGTTCTCTCCTTTTCTCTCTTTCTCTGGCTTGTATCCATTCGGCCCCATTCAACCTACTGTTTTAAGACGTTTATCCCCATCCAGGTGTCAATTTTTTACTGGTGAGCGGTAGCGAGCCAGCATATTTTAAAAATGTTTTTGACAGAAGGCTAAATTTGTAAATTTTTCGGTAGAAAAATGTCTCCGGCGAAGCCGGATTTCTTCATATAATGCTGGCTCGCTATCGCTCGCCAGGAAGAAATCGACACCTTGATGGGGATAAGCGTCTTAAAATAGTTGGCTGAATGGGGCCGAATGGATACAAGCCAGAGAAAGAGAGAAAAGGAGAACAATATAAAAAGCAGGTCACCCCCCTTAAGTTTATTATGTGACAAAGCCAGTGTAGCCGTAGGTATGTGGTCTGTGGAGTGTTACTCTAAATACACTTTCATGTAAGGTATCGATGGACTCTAAATACACTTTAATTTTCATTATATTATTTTGTATTCATTATTTTCGATTTTCATTACTAATTTATTTGTTTATCTCACGTTATTGACAATTCTCAACGGCGCCGTATTCGTGGCTCGCTCCAAACAAATGTCGATCGTCCCTGTGAGTGTTCCTAAGGTGCCCTTTATCCAGGCCAGCAAGAAAAACGGCACGGGGATATGTAGCCGAACGCTGCTCAAGGATACGTTTATTTTATTCGTATTTATTTAGTTTATCCTTTTTTAAGCTGAATGCTGCTGTATATTATCTTAATTTGAGACAGCTTTAAGGGGAGATTTCCACTTGAGGGATTTTTGTCTTGACTCCTTTCTCCTTCATGTTTAGCCCCATTGCTTTTCTAGTTTTAAGACGTTCGTCCCATTATTTTGACGATTTTAAGAACTTTCGCCCCATTTTTGTCAATGTTAAGACCTTTCGTGCCATTTAGGGATCGATTTTATTCTGGCGAGCGATAGCGAGTCTGTAATTTAAGAGGAACCGGCTTTCAGCCGGGACATTTTTCTACCGAAAAATATACAAATTTATCTTGAAAGGGGGTCTAGGGGGTGTAATTTTAAGCTTGATGGAGTTCTAGGGAATAAACTAAATACCTCCCCTTAACCCATACAGTACCGGTGACGTCCTTGTAACTTTATTCTGGCTACTATAAGATGATATTATTCAGCTTTAAAAGTAAATAAGAGGCTTCGTACTATCTCACTTAACCCTGTTTACTACCACAGATCCTTATTAACCCCTTCAGACATATATGACGCAGAGGTTGCCAGATTAGCAATAAGAAATAGAGTTCTCTCACTCTTATAATTACCTCTCCAAAATTAGTTTTCTGCCCACATCTAACTCAAAGACAACTGCAGAGGTTGAAGTAACTAAAATAAAGGTTTGTAAAAAACCCTGATGGTAATAAAGGCTTTAAAGTATCCCTAATAGGCTCAAAATTGCGTCATATGTCGGAGAGGGTTAAGGGGAGGTTTTTAGTTTGGTCTCTAGATATCCATCAAGCTTAAGATTACACCCCCTTGAGCCCCTTTCAAGATAAATGTGTACATTTTTCAGTAGAAAAATGTCCTGGCTAAAAGCCGGTTCCTCTTAAATTACAGGCTCGCTATCGCTCGCCAGGATAAAATCGACACGTAAATGGAACGAAAGGTCTTAAAATTGACAGAAATGGGTCGAAGGTTCTTAAAATCGTCAAAATAATGGGGCGAACGTCTTAAAATTAGAAAAGCAATGGGGCTAAACATGAGGGAGAAGGGAGTCAAGAAAACAAATTCTCAAGTGGAAATCTCCCCTTAAGCTGCAGAAAATGGTCTAAATATAGCTAGTATATATATATGATGAAAAGACGTGGCCGGTACAGAAGGGGTTAATATTAACACGTGTAGACATTAATATGGTTTCATCCGATTTAACATCTTTACTCTTTGGCTCTCTGGTCGTGCAACAAGGATCTCGTTTGAATCTTAAGATATGCACTAACATTCTTGACATTACCGGTACACATGCCTTCCGGTGACTACAGGACCCATCCAGTAGATCTCAACCAGTGCCAACTCATCCTTTACTAATATGTTACCGTGTAGGTTAGGTTAGGCTTTTAAATCCCTTTGAAGATTGTGACGCAGTTTGACCGTTTACTCTGGCTATCATTAGAAGATTTATTCTATTTAGAAATGATCTTTGGGAATTGTAAGGGTAAAGACTATCTCGATTAACCTTCTGATTTCCATATACCCTTCCCAATCTTAATAAAATCGTCTGATAGTATCCAGAAATAGAACCAAAATGCGTCATCGGATCTTCTAAGGGTTAGGTTGACACTGGTTAAATTGGCACTGATTGAGATATGTTGGCTGAAATAATCTACTTGTTGGGAACCTCGTAATGCACATATCATGTGATGCTCATCAATTCCTTATCGCTAATAGTTTTAACCCTTTCACGCTTTTATGACGCAGAGGTTGCCAGATTAGCAATAATAAATAGAGTTCTCTCACTCTTATAATTACCTCTCCAAAATTAGTTTTCTGCCCACATCTAACTCAAAGATAACTGCAGAGGTTGAGGTAACTAAACTAAAGGTTTCTAAATACCCCTGATGGTAACAAAGGCTTTAAAGTATCCCTAATAGGCTCAAAATTGCGTCATAAGCGTGAAAGTGTTAATTAACTCAGTGGTGTGATTAAACTATGTATCTCGTTTGTATCACTTGCAACGCATTTCTAGCAATTTGTTATCATGATTTCACATCTTGAGCAGTGTCAAACAAAAGCCGAATTCTTTCTTTTTACTCTTTATTATTGTATACTTAAAGATCAAATTGTGGCTTATAGTTCTAATTATGTCTGTAAAGTGATAAAATGGCGTACACAATGCTATTTCGTGTTATTTGTCTTGTAATTTATTCTCATATTCATGCAAGTCTTCAAACAAAATTGCTCCGGTTTGACACCCTGAATTATTTCTTGAGAGTAAAGCCGGTATCACACGAGAGCTTTTATAGTCAACATTCGATGATCAACATTTTTCTGGCGACATTTCTGGACTATTTTACACTAGTATCGGAAACTAGACTGATGGTAGATGAGTTCAGGTGACCGAAATAGTATAAATGTTGACCTCATAAGCTGCCAGACCAGTGTTGAGGATAAATGTTGAGGGAAAAAGCGCTCGTGTGATACCGGTTTAATGCAGCACCCATAATCCCTGTGGTGGTGTGGGTCATGCAGGAACTATTCTGGGTGGTGATGTCTGACAGCTACAGCCTTGGCACTGTCCCACGACACCTGTTGATCTTGGTATGGCCAAGGTATGTGTCGACTGGTGTATCTGGTATATAGAGCTGTCTTAGAGAGCTGTGCCTCAGAAAGTGTTGTCTATGCTTGCCTGGTGTTAATTTGTTGGTAATAATATGTGGCATTGACTTGATTAGGACGGTCTCTCAACCCCTTATGTACCGGCAACGTCTTAATAATGTTATTTTGGATACTACTAATCGATTTTAGTCGGTTTAGGAAGGATCTCTAGCAATAAATGGCTTCATATTATCTCAATTGACCATTTTAACGACCACACATCTTTTCTAAGCTGCTTAAAGTCGTCTAAATATAGCTAGAAGATTAAAAAGACGTCGCCGATACAGAAGGGTTACAGAAGGTGTATAGTTGTTGCTGTGGTGGTCACGATTTGTTTATGATGTTCTGGAGTAGTGTAGCAGCCGTCCAGTGTGGTGTTGGTGGTGGTGGTGATGAAGGAATTATTACTGGTGGTGGTGTCATACAGCTACACCCTTGGCACTGACCCCCTGCGACACCTGTTGATCGCGGTATGACTAAGGATGTGACTGGTGTATCTGGACCAGGATATTTACGACGCCTTATCTCCCTCTGATCGTTGTATCTGAATTTCCGACATCGTAATTTTGACACCACTGAAACAGAACTTAAGAAGTGATAACTGGGTATTATAACCTACGATAGTCTAGTTATCTCCCTTTGATCGTTGTATCTGAATTTCCGACATCGTAATTATGATACCACTGAAACATAAGTCATAACTGGGTATTATAACCTACGATAGTCTAGTTTTTCCAAGTATGAGGAAGTTTGGGTCGTGGGCAAAGAATAAGCTGTTATATCATTGGACTGTTATGCCTCTCACCTCGGCTTCACCTCCATGGGTGTATTCAATATAAACCGATTATTATTATTCTACATTCTGTTTCTTTTCAGCTGACGGTAAATTGAATCCCTTAGCAGCTAATATATCGATTCTTAATGGAAAAATATGTGTATGCATTATATTAAGACCAAGTGTATATAATTTGCACCCTATTTCACTACACAATCTGCAAAATATCTGATAAATCTTGATGGGAACTTTGCAATTTACCGTCAGTTGAAAATAAACCGAGTCTAGTAGTGTTTGTACCGTGTAGGAAGTATTCTGGGTGATGGTATGTCTTGACAGGTACACCCCTGGCACTGGTCCCCCCTCCACACCTGTTGATCACGGTCTGGTCAGGCTGTATCGCAGGGTGTTTCTGGTCTGTGTTGTCGAGGGTGTTATCTGTGCTGGTCTGGGGTTCGAGTTGGTTGTTTGGACATATGGGGTTGAGAAGCAGGGTGTCAAACTGGAGCAATTTTGTTTGAAGATTTGAAGGAATACAAGACAATTAACAGGACATCGTGTTCCTTTTGACACCTTGTTGAGAAGGTTGTCTATTAGGTGGTTTGTATGCTGGGTTTGCGTTTTCTTTGAGGTGTTAGTCGGAAATTCTTTGTTAGCAGTAGTGTTTGTACCGTGTTATAAATGGATAGATGGTATTGATAAGGGTTGTCTATTAGGTGGTTTGTATGCTGGGTTTGCGTTTTCTTTGAGGTGTTAGTAGGGAGATGTTTGTTGTTTTTAAAGGTGTTAGTTGGAAGATGTTTGTTAGCAGTAGTGTTTGTACCATGTTATAAGTTTTCTGGTGATCTATCTGAAAGTTACACACCTGGTATTGGTCCCCGCCACACCTGTTGATCACGGTCTGGTCAGTTTGTGTGGCTTGCAGTTTCTGATGTGTGTTTGTATTGAGGAGTGGTGTGATTGATAGTATAGTTTATGGTGTGCTAGTCTTGGCCTGGTGTTTCTGGTGTGTAATTGTTTTGAGGAGTGGTGTGATTGATAGTATAGTTTATTGTTTTCTAGTATTGGCCTGGTGTTTCTGGTGGGTGTTTGTATTGAGGAGTGGTGTGATTGATAGTATAGTTTATGGCGTGCTGGTGGGTGTTTGTATTGAGGAGTGGTGTGATTGATAGTATAGTTTATGGTGTGCTGGTGTTTCTGGTGGGTGTTTGTATTGAGGAGTGGTGTGAAAGATAGTATAGTTTATGGTGTGCTAGTCTTGCCCTGGTGTTTCTGGTGGATGTTTGTATTGAGTGGTGTGATTGATAGTATAGTTTATGGTGTGCTGGTGTTTCTGGTGGATGTTTGTATTGAGGAGTGATGTGATTGATAGTATAGTTTATGGTGTGCTGGTGCTTCTGGTGGGTGTTTGTATTGAGGAGTGGTGTGATTGATAGTATAGTTTATGGTGTGCTAGTATTGGCCTGGTGTTTCTGGTGGGTGTTTGTATTGAGGAGTGGTGTGATTGATAGTATAGTTTATGGTGTGCTAGTATTGGCCTGGTGTTTCTGGTGGGTGTTTTGTATTGAGGAGTGGTGTGATTGATAGTATAGTTTATGGTGTGCTGGTGTTTCTGGTGGGTGTTTGTATTGAGGAGTGGTGTGATTGATAGTATAGTTTATGGTGTGCTAGTCTTGGCCTGTTGTTTCTGGTGGATGTTTGTATTGAGGAGTGGTGTGATTGATAGTATAGTTTATGGTGTGCTAGTCTTGGCCTGGTGTTTCTGGTGGATGTTTGTATTGAGGAGTGATGTGATTGATAGTATAGTTTATGGTGTGCTGGTGTTTCTGGTGGGTGTTTGTATTGAGGAGTGGTGTGATTGATAGTATAGTTTATGGTGTGCTAGTCTTGGCCTGGTGTTTCTGGTGGATGTTTGTATTGAGGAGTGATGTGATTGATAGTATAGTTTATGGTGTGCTGGTGCTTCTGGTGGGTGTTTGTATTGAGGAGTGGTGTGATTGATAGTATAGTTTATGGTGTGCTAGTATTGGCCTGGTGTTTCTGGTGGATGTTTGTATTGAGGAGTGGTGTGATTGATAGTATAGTTTATGGTGTGCTAGTATTGGCCTGGTGTTTCTGGTGGATGTTTGTATTGAGGAGTGGTGTGATTGATAGTATAGTTTATGGTGTGCTAGTATTGGCCTGGTGTTTCTGGTGGGTGTTTTGTATTGAGGAGTGGTGTGATTGATAGTATAGTTTATGGTGTGCTGGTGTTTCTGGTGGATGTTTGTATTGAGGAGTGGTGTGATTGATAGTATAGTTTATGGTGTGCTAGTATTGGCCTGGTGTTTCTGGTGGGTGTTTGTATTGAGGAGTGGTGTGATTGATAGTATAGTTTATTGGCCTGTTGTTTCTAGTGGATGTTTGTATTGAGGAGTGGTGTGATTGATAGTATAGTTTATGGTGTGCTGGTGTTTCTGGTGGGTGTTTGTATTGAGGAGTGGTGTGATTGATAGTATAGTTTATGGTGTGCTGGTGCTTCTGGTGGGTGTTTGTATTGAGGAGTGGTGTGATTGATAGTATAGTTTATGGTGTGCTGGTGTTTCTGGTGGATGTTTGTATTGAGGAGTGGTGTGATTGATAGTATAGTTTATGGTGTGCTGGTGTTTCTAGTGGATGTTTGTATTGAGGAGTGGTGTGATTGATAGTATAGTTTATGGTGTGCTAGTCTTGCCCTGGTGTTTCTGGTGGATGTTTGTATTGAGGAGGAGTGTGATTGATAGTATAGTTGATGGTGTGCTAGTCTTGCCCTGGTGTTTCTGGTGGATGTTTGTATTGAGGAGGAGTGTGATTGATAGTATAGTTTATGGTGTGCTGGTGTTTCTGGTGGATGTTTGTATTGAGGAGTGGTGTGATTGATAGTATAGTTTATGGTGTGCTGGTGTTTCTGGTGGGTGTTTGTATTGAGGAGTGGTGTGATTGATAGTATAGTTTATGGTGTGCTGGTGCTTCTGGTGGGTGTTTGTATTGAGGAGTGGTGTGATTGATAGTATAGTTTATGGTGTGCTGGTGTTTCTGGTGGATGTTTGTATTGAGGAGTGGTGTGATTGATAGTATAGTTTATGGTGGGCTGGTGTTTCTGGTGGATGTTTGTATTGAGGAGTGGTGTGATTGATAGTATAGTTTATGGTGTGCTGGTGTTTCTGGTGGGTGTTTGTATTGAGGAGTGGTGTGATTGATAGTATAGTTTATGGTTTGCTGGTTTTTCTGGTGGATGTTTGTATTGAGGAGTGGTGTGATTGATAGTATAGTTTATGGTGTGCTAGTCTTGGCCTGGTGTTTCTGGTGGATGTTTGTATTGAGGAGTGGTGTGATTGATAGTATAGTTTATGGTGTGCTGGTGTTTCTGGTGGGTGTTTGTATTGAGGAGTGGTGTGATTGATAGTATAGTTTATAGTGTGCTAGTCTTGGCCTGGTGTTTCTGGTGGATGTTTGTATTGAGGAGTGGTGTGATTGATAGTATAGTTTATGGTGTGCTGGTGCTTCTGGTGGGTGTTTGTATTGAGGAGTGGTGTGATTGATAGTATAGTTTATGGTGTGCTGGTGTTTCTGGTGGATGTTTGTATTGAGGAGTGGTGTGATTGATAGTATAGTTTATGGTGTGCTGGTGTTTCTGGTGGGTGTTTGTATTGAGGAGTGGTGTGATTGATAGTATAGTTTATGGTGTGCTAGTCTTGGCCTGTTGTTTCTGGTGGATGTTTGTATTGAGGAGTGATGTGATTGATAGTATAGTTTATGGTGTGCTGGTGTTTCTGGTGGGTGTTTGTATTGAGGAGTGGTGTGATTGATAGTATAGTTTATGGTGTGCTGGTGTTTCTGGTGGGTGTTTGTATTGAGGAGTGGTGTGATTGATAGTATAGTTTATGGTGTGCTAGTCTTGCCCTGGTGTTTCTGGTGGATGTTTGTATTGAGGAGTGGTGTGATTGATAGTATAGTTTATGGTGTGCTGGTGTTTCTGGTGGGTGTTTGTATTGAGGAGTGGTGTGATTGATAGTATAGTTTATGGTGTGCTAGTCTTGGCCTGGTGTTTCTGGTGGATGTTTGTATTGAGGAGGAGTGTGATTGATAGTATAATTTATGGTGTGATAGTCTTTAAAAGCGAAAGTTAGTATGAGGATGTGTTATAGGCATGTATGGAAGATAGAATGGGGATATGTTATGGGCATGTACGGTGGAAATAATGATCGTAGTGAATGTGATAGGATATGTGATGCCAAGTATGGATGTGTCAAAGAAATTCCAGGGTGTCAAACGAAAGCAGAGGTTATTCTTTGTAGTCTTATTATTATTTATAAAACAAATCAAATTGTGGATTATGGTTCAAATTGTGTCTTTGGAAGTAATACAATGGCCAAACACAGTGCTATTCCATTTCAAATTGCTTGTACTCCTCATATTAATTTAAGTCTTCAAACAAAATTGATCTGGTTTGGCACTGGTATGTAGAGTGTTTGCTCTTAGGGTAGGTTGTAAGTGTGAAGCCCGTATCACCAGGGTTTATTGGACGGTTTTATCGAGTTTTGAAAGGGTCTGTGGTTGATGAAGGGATGCTTGAGATATTGTATTAGCTCTGTGATAAGCTAGAGGTCCTTCCTAAGCTGAACCAAACCGTATTGCAAGAGTTACACACACACACACACACACACACACACACACACACACACACACACACACACACACACACACAAACATGTGTATTTTCAGCTCATGAGGCTGCCATTCTTTAATAAACCGTTTATTATTATTATTATTATTATTATTATTATTATTATTACACACACACACTGATACTGTAAGAGGTAATAACGAAAAGCTCTAATATCTGTAGTTTCTTGAAAGTAACCTATGATTTGAAGTAAATTTAATCAGTTCGTTTCGTAACTTTCGTCTCATTGTACCGGTACTATAAGAGTTTCGCCGGAAACTATGGGCGAGTTGATTTCCGAGGCTTATCTTATCTCTCCCAACTCCCTCCCTCCCCCCATGCCTCCCTCCGCGCTCGCTGGCTTGCTCGCTCTCGCTCTCGCTCTCGCTCTCTCGCTCTCTCTCTCTCTCTCTCTCTCTCTCTCTCTCTCTCTCTCTCTCTCTCTCTCTCTCTCTCTCTCTCTCTCTCTCTCTCTCTCTCTCTCTCTCTCTCTCTCTGTCAAGGCGCAACTTTTGAGTATGACTATAGTAAAAGTGATAAAACAAGGCGAATACATTGAATTGTGTTGGTTGAGATGTGTGTGTTTGTTTGTCCTTTGCCTACCTAGTGTGTGTGTGTGTGTGTGTGTGTGTGTGTGTGTGTGTGTGTGTGTGTGTGTGTGTGTGTGTGTGTGTGTTCTTTGCCTAGCTAGTGTGTGTGTTAGTCCTCCACCAGCGACACCCGTCTTCTGGTAGAGTGGGCAGGGCGGGCATCAGGGTGTGTGTGTGTGTGTGAGAGAGGAAGTTATATATAGAGGAGGCACTAGAATAGCTGGCTCAGTAGGCGTGGGGGTGGTGCTAGTAGTTGTGGTGCTTGGGGTTGTAGTGGTGATGCTATTAGTTGTCGTGGTGGGGGTGGGGGTTGTAGTGGTAGTAGTTGTCATGGTGAGGGTTGTAGTGTCATGGTTGTTTTGAGGTAGTGGTAGCTGTCATGGTGGTATGGTTGTTATATAGGTATTGGTTGTAGTAGTTAGGACAGTAGTGAGAGGAAGTTATATATAGAGGGGGCACTAGAATAGCTGGCTCAGTAGGTGTAAGGGTGGTGGTAGTAGTGCTGTTAGTGTCATGGTTGTAGTGGTAGCGGTCATGGTATTTGTAGTGGCTATGGTTGTTATATAGGTAGTGGTTGTAGTAGTTAGGACAGTAGTGGCAGTAGTGAGAGGAAGTTATATATATATAGAGGAGGCACGACAATAGCTGGCTCAGTAGGTGTAAGGGTGGTGGTAGTGTCATGGTTGTAGTGGTAGCGGTCATGGTATTGGTAGTGACTATGGGTGTGTTATAGGTAGTGGTGGTAGTATTTAGGGTAATAGTGACAGTAGTGAGAGGAAGTTATATATAGAGGAGGCACGACAATAGCTGGCTCAGTAGGTGTAAGGGTGGTGATAGTAGTTGTGCTGTTAGTGTCGTGGTTGTAGTGGTAACGTGGTTGAGGTAGTGTTGTGGTTGTAATGGTAGTGGTTACGGTTGTTTGAAGGTAGTGGTGTGAGTGAGTTACCGGTATACTGTATATTTAGTGCCGCAGGGTGTCAAACTAAAGCAGAGTCCTTTCTTTTTTATCTTTATTACTGTCTATGCAAAGGTAAAATTATGGTTTATAGTTCTATCTCTTTGGATGTGATAAGATGGTCAAAACAATGCTATTTCATGTTAATTTTCTTGCATTTCTTCTCATATTCATTCAAATCTTCAAACAAAATTGCTCCGGTTTGACAGCAGGGTATTAACATAACTGGCTCAGCAGGTGTAGGGTTGGTGGTAGTCGTCATGTGGGGGTGGTTGATAATGGGGGTTGTAGTTGTTAGGGTGGTATTGGTGTGAGGGAGTTATATATAAAGTGGGCACTATACTCCGTTTCATTTCAACTGACGACAAATTGAATACTTGTACCTTAACAGCTAATTTCTCGATACTTAATGACAAATTTGAAACTACTATGTCTCTGCATCATATTAAGACCAAATTTGTATAATTAGCACCACATTTCAATACAAAATCTTCATAATAACTGAGAAATCTTAAGGAGAACTTGGCAGTTTACCGTCAGTTGAAAATTAACTGACTATAGCACTGCTGGCTCAGTAGGCTTGGGAGTGGTCGATGTGTGTGTGGGGGGGGGGGGGGGTCACTGGAAATAGAAGTAGACCGGAAATGCTTGAGGATCAGAGCATCATCAGGCACAAACAACTCTTATGTCGTGAATTGACACATATTAATCAGGTCAATTAACCCCTTGAGGATTATGCCGCATATTGACTTTATTCTGGCTATCATTAAACAATTTCATACAGCTTCAGAAGGCGATGTGTGGATGGAAAGGGTAAATACTATCAATTGTCCTTCTGACTATACTCATATACCCTTCCTAATCTGAATAAAATCGTCTAATAATACAGAAAACAGAAAATATATAAGTCCTTTAATCTTGTAAGGATGAACTGATTCTGCGCGATAACAAATGTCTTGAGCTTAACAAATTTCTTGAGCTTAGCATTCTCAGTACACGTTTTCAGAAGACTTTAACTTTATTTCGGCTAACATAGAAGATTTTGCTCAGCTTTGGAAGGCTCTCTGGGAATCAGAGGCCAAGTCCATCTCGATTAACCCTCTCATTCCCACAAGTTCTTCCTAATCTTTCAGTCAGATGGCGTTTATTTAATTCTTATTAAGTGTGTATAAATGCACTGCAACCATATGTCGGCTATAATTCTGCTGAATATGCTTAACCCCTTCTGTACCGGCGACATCTTTATTAGTTTTTCTAGTTGTATTTAGCTGATTTTGTGCAGTTAAAGAAGGTTCTGTGGCAGTAAAAAGAGTTACGTGAGATAGTTCGAAGCCTGTTTATTGTTGGAGGCCCTTTATAAACTGAATATAATCGTCTAATGGTAGCCAGAGTAAAGTTAAAAATACGTCTCGGTAAAGAAGGGGTTAATAGCCTTAAACTTGCAAGTACGGTAGGCAGTTAAACGATTTTGTTAAATTGTTAGTGGGTTTTCGTTAACTCTAGATGGTCAATATTACTTCCTGTAATATTTGTGATGTTTTGTACTGGTGTGGGAAACAAGACTGGAGATTGATTAATGTAGGTTACTGTGCAAAATAATGTAAGTTTGCACAATATAGAATAATTTTGGTTACTGTGCAGAATAATTAAGCTTGCACAATAGGCTGCCATAGATAAGTATAATATCAAGTTGAGGGAAAATGCGCTCGTGTGATAGCAGCTTTTAAAATAAGTATATAGCGAAAAAGACGATATTGAAAAGTTTATGATTTCAGTTATGATAAAGCTGCGAGAGATAACAGAGATAACATGGGGGTAAATATAGTGCTGTAACACGAATAATGATTAAATTTGACTGCTAAACCATTAATTAAAGTGACGCTTTGGTTCACTTTTTGGTCGATTTATTCATTTATTTATTATTTTCCTAGTTTCTTCTTTAGACCTCCATCAAACTCTAAGAAACACAATCACAGGATCCCCCTTCAAGATATATTTGTAAAAAAATTGATAGAAAATGTCCCGGCCAAAGGCCGGTTTCCTCCTAAATTACAGGCTCGATATTGCTCGCCAGGAAAAAAACCAACACCTAAATGACACGAAAAGTCTTAATATTGACAAAGAAAAGGGGCGAAAGGTTTTAAAATCGCCAAACTAATGTGCTGAACGTCTTAAAATCTCAAAACTAATGGAGCTAAACGAGTGAGAATGTGGTTCAGAAAGCCGGCCCATCTCCCTTTAATTAAAATAAGCAAATGGAAAGTGTCAAATAACTGTCAACAAATGAGATAATATACAAAGGCATGTATGGTATGCAGGCAGAGATAATTATAAACTACTATACCCCGTTCATTATAAGTAGGCCAGCAATCATGACTCCTAACCTCTGAAGAAACTCCAAAAAGGGCTAGAGCAAATGGGCTGATCAGATATTATACAAAGTAATGATATGCAGGCAGAGATAATTATAAACTACTATACCCCGTTCATTATAAGTAGGCCAGCAATCCTGACTCCCAATCTCGGAAGAAACTCAAAAAAGGGGCTAGAGCAAATGGGCTGTGAATGTCAACACTTCTTCCCTGGCTGACTCTTCCCAAATGGTGGATATATTAGCTTGAATAGTGTAGTCTTGTCTTGTCTTGAGTTATAGAGGTTATTGGTCAAGATCTGTGGCCTAACTATAATACATAAACTACTGGCATAAAACAGAGTTGGGCCAGGATAGATTTGACAGGCAGGACATATGTTCTCAATATTTGGATTGACATGAGTAAATAAAACAGAGGAAGCGATATACAATTTATTTGTAAACATCATACATTTCTTATTGGAATAAACATGAACACCAACACAGGTGGAATCGTATTTAATGTACTAGTAAACATCATATTACATTTATTAATTAGTCTCATTAACACAGGTGGAATCGTATTTAATGTACTAGTAAACATCATATTAAAATGTATTAACTAGTCTCATAAACACAGGTGGAATCGTATTAATGTACTAGTAAACATCATATTACATTTATTAATTAGTCTAATAAACACAGGTGGAATCGTATTTAATGTACTAGTAAACATCATATTAAAATGTATTAACTAGTCTCATAACCACAGGTGGAATCGTATTAATGTACTAGTAAACATCATATTACATTTATGAACAAGTCTCATAATCCAAGTGGAATCGTATTTATTGTACTAGTAAACCTCGTATTACATTTATGAATAAGTTTCATAATCCAAGTGGAATCGTATTTTATGTACTAGTAAACATCATATTACATTTATTAAAAAGTATTATAGTGCACTTAATAGTAAGCCTGGAATATACAATATACTCCTATTTAACGGTTAGTTGTCGTAAACATTTTCATAATCAATATTTTATACAGTTATTTATTTAACATTAAAAGTTATTAGTACGGTACTCTAGTCCTCGAGTAAGTAGCTGCACACATGTTAAATGCTTGACTGATTGATGAATAGAGGATAGCTTGATTATAAGGGAAAAAAATGGAATTAACTAATGATATAGTCTTTAACGTTTCGGTCTATCTACATCTAAAGAGGTGTGTGTGTATGTGTATTCAACCCACACCTGTTCTGTACTCACTACTCAGGCTAATGATATAAAAGAACAGATTTTGATGGATACAGGTGGGGTGGGGAGAGATGAATATGCAAGTGGTTCACACAGCTGGGCAGGCTGGGGAGGTGTGTAGGTGTATGTAGAGTTGGTATGTGAGTGTGAGGGGAGGTGTAAGTGTGTGTTTGTGGGGAGGTGTGTATATGTGTGGGAGTTGGTATGTGTGTGTGGGTGGGGGGGGGGGGGGGGGGTGATTTGTTGGTGTGTTTTTGTGGGGAGTTGCCGGTGTGTGTATGTGTCAAGGTGTTGTGTGTGTCAGGGTGTTGAATGAGTGTGTGTGCGCGTGTTGTGATTATTGATGTAATTTATATTTGTTTACTTATATTTTGTGAAGGGCACCATATGTAAGACATTTGGGCTCTGAGAGGGGTGGGTGTGTTCATGTAAGCGAAGTGACATTAACTTAAATATATTTGTTCCTTTGCGATGTTGATTTGTGAAGTATGAAGAGAGGGATGTATAGGGGGAGGAGAGAGGGGAAGGGATTAAGAGAGGGGTAGGGAGGGGTGAAGGGGAATGAGAATGAGTGGGGGAGAGGTGAAAGGGGAAAGGGGATGAGAATGGGTGGGGGAGAGGAAGGAAGGAGATGAGAATGGGTGGGGTGGGGGAGAGAGGAAGGAAGGGGAAGAGAAGAGTGTAAGGAAGGAGGGAGTCGGGGGGGTGTTTTAAAATTGTTATGTTCATACGAGTAATAGCTATTTTGGGATGCTGAGAGAGAGAGAGAGAGGCAGGCTACACATACCTTGCGACAGATATTAAATGTGACGTTTGTAATTACCTAATTGACTTGTGCCGAAAAATGACAATGTTCGAAGTGTCCCATCAGCTGTTTGTTGATTCATAGGTGTATAACTTTAAAGAATGTGTAATGTGTGTGTGTGTGTCAGAAAATATGTACAGGTCACTTATATATTTGCATACCGGTGTAGAAAGGTGTGAATATTTATCCACACTTGTATGGGGCTTGAATATGTGTTGTTATTGTTGTTGTTCTTATGGTGAATACTAGAGGTTCAACTGGTACGATAGTCGACAGTTTAAGTGGTGGTGGGCGTGGGAGGGAAGGAGAGAGAGAGAGGGGCGGGGGAGGGTAGGGGTGCAGAGAGAGGGGAGAAGAGGTGCATAGAGAGAGGTGGGGGAAGAGGTGCATAGAGAGAGAGGGAGAGGTGGGTGGGTAGTACATTTTGAGAGTCAGTGTGTGTGTGAAAAAGAGATAGAGGACATACAGAGGGGAGGGGGTACGTAGAGAGAAAGAGATAAAGAATATAAAGAGGGATGGGGTGCATAAAGACAGAGAGAGAGAGAGAGAGAGAGGCAGACAGACAGACAGAGAGAGAGAGGGGGGGGGGGTGCATAAAGAGAAAGAAAGAGGGCATTAAGAAGGAAGGGGTTGCATAGAGAGTGAGAAAGAAAATGGGTGCGTAAAGAGTGTATAAGAGAGGGTGCGTAAATAGTGTATAAGAGAGAGAGGGTGCGTAAAGAGTGTATAAGAGAGAGAGGGTGCGTAAAGAGTGTATAAGAGAGAGAGGGTGCGTAAAGAGTGTATAAGAGAGAGAGGGTGCGTAAGCGAGAGAGGGGGGGGAGAGGGTGCGTAGAGAGAAAGTGAGAGTGAGTGAGTGTCATGTAACAACCAATAGAGTGAAGCAATAAAAGTCGGTAAAATTCCAACCAAAACTCGAGAACAATTTGGCTAGATGGTTAAATTCCCTTTGTATATACCGGCACCAGTCTATCCTCTTTCTCCGGAAATATGTATAATTGCTATCAGTTTCTTAAGTTGTTTACGTTGATCATGAGAGATCCTATCGTCTGTGCATTCTAAAGTGTCATTGCGCTATAATTCACTATACTCTTAAAAGAATATGGGTATGAAAAGGGTGCTTGAAGTGTCCATAGTAATCTACCTATTTAAAGGACTGTATTAGTGGTAATAAAAAATGTTTATGCAAAGATAGAAAGGTAAATTACAATCACTATACCCAATTATTTTATATATCTTCATAACCTTTATATTTGTTTACAGTTTACTGTTCGATACCTAATCATATTGGTTGTTGTCTAGATCCTCATCAGTGTCAAACAAAGCAGAGGCCAATATTATTAGTCTTTGCTATTGTCTATGTAAACATCAAATTGTGGCTTATAGTTCGAATTATGTCTTTGGAAGTGATCAAATGGCCAAAACAATGGTATTGTCATATTTATTCAAGTCTTCAAACAAAATTGCTCCGGTTTGATGGTTTGATACCCTCATCCTCGTCTATCCTGAGTTAGACGAGAGTGTCAGACCTTATAGCTAACCTAAGCTGTATAAAATCGTGCAAGGAGAGCCAGAATGCAATAGAAAATGGCGTCATTATATTCTAGGGGCTAGATAAGAATTGTGAATGAAGTGTGGGTATGAATGGGGAGTTGTAGTGATAGTAACTGGTTGGAGTAGGATGGTTGTGGTTAGAGGAATGAGAATAGAATGGAAGCGAAATAGAGAGAGCATTGGGCTAAGTAGGAGTGGCATTGTAATAGGAGAGTGAGAGAGAGTCTGTCTGTCTTCTCTCATCTTCCACCTCCTCTTCTCTCTCATCTTCCATCTCCTCTTCTCTCTCATCTTCCACCTTCTCTTCTCTCTCAGCTTCCACCTCCTCTTCTCTCTCATCTTCCATCTTCTCTCCTCTCCCATCTTCCACCTCCTCTTCTCTCATCTTCCACCTCCTCTTCTCTCATCTTCCACCTCCTTTTCTCTCATCTTCCATCTCCTTTTCTCTCATCTTCCATCTTCTCTCCTCTCCCATCTTCCACCCCTTTTCTCTCATCTTCCATCTTCTCTCATCTTCCATCTTCTCTCCTCTCTCATCTTCCATCTTCTCTCCTCTCTCATCTTCCATCTTCTCTCCTCTCATCTTCCATCTTCTCTCCTCTCTCATCTTCCATATTCTCTCCTCTCATCTTCCATCTTCTCTCCTCTCTCATCTTCCATCTTCTCTCCTCTCTCATCTTCCATCTTCTCTCCTCTCTCATCTTCCATCTTCTCTCCTCTCTTATCTTCCATCTTCTCTCCTCTCTCATCTTCCATCTTCTCTCCTCTCATCTTCCATCTTCTCTCCTCTCTCATCTTCCATCTTCTCTCATCTTCCATCTTCTCTCCTCTCTCATCTTCCATCTTCTCTCATCTTCCATCTTCTCTCCTCTCTCATCTTCCATCTTCTCTCCATCTTCTCTTCCTCTCTCCTCTCTCATCTTCCATCTTCTCTCCTCTCTCATCTTCCATCTTCTCTCCTCTCTCATCTTCCATCTTCTCTCCTCTCTCATCTTCCATCTTCTCTCCTCTCTCATCTCCCATCTTCTCTCCTCTCCCATCTTCTCTCCTCTCTCATCTTCCATCTTCTCTCCTCTCTCATCTTCCATCTTCTCTCCTCTCTCATCTTCCATCTTCTCTCATCTTCCATCTTCTCTCCTCTCTCATCTTCCATCTTCTCTCCTCTCCCATCTTCTCTCCTCTCTCATCTTCCATCTTCTCTCCTCTCTCATCTTCCATCTTCTCTCTTCTCTCATCTTCCATCTTCTCTCCTCTCTCATCTTCCATCTTCTCTCCTCTCTCATCTTCCCTCCTCTCTCATCTTCCATCTTCTCTCCTCTCTCATCTTCCATCTTCTCTCCTCTCTCATCTTCCATCTTCTCTCATCTTCCACCTCACCTTCTCTCCTCTCTCTCTTGTCTCCTATCTCACCTCCTCTCCTCTCTCTTGTCTCCTATCTCACCTCCTCTCCTCTCTCTGGTCTCCTCAACTTGGACACCATTTAACATTCTCCCTGGCTGGCAAGATTTTAGCGGCGTGTGTGTCTTAGTTTGTTTGTGTGTGTGCTTGTAGTCTGCCAGCCTAGGTATTTAAATCCCAACACCGCCACCTTGTTAATTGCTCTCTTGGCCTGGCCCCTTGTTTACGGCCATGTGTTTACGGAGTTAAGTTCCGTTGTAGTATCATTTCATATTTCAATACGTATATGAACAAACTATAATGTATGTGTGTGTGTGTGTGGATATGTGTGTCCGGTTAGTATCGTGGGTAGTCATGGCAACCAGAGTAACAAAACTGGAGAGTGAGAGAAAGAGAGCGGGGTTGATTTAAGTATGTAGATTAGTTTTCCAGTTTGTGAATATATGAGAGTCCTTGCCATCACAGACTTCACCTTAAGTCAGAGAGCAGTGTACAGTCGGGGGCAAGAATTATGTTCCACCTCCTAACCCATTCAGTACCACGGACGTCTTTCGTATGCTATTTTGGCAACGATCAGACGATTTTATTCAGCTTAGCAAGGACCTTGTATCAATAATAAGGCTTCAAACTATCTCTCAACCAACCCTTTTAACTACAACAGATCCTTTCTAAGCTGCATAATATCGTCAAAACATAGCTAGAATAAAATCTAACACGTTGCTGGTACTCAAAGGGTTAATGATAAACACAAGACGGAGCATTAAACCCTTTCAAATTTACCATGACACATTTTTCCCCCTTTATTCGGGCTATTAGTAAACGATTTTCTTCAGATTAGGAAGGCAGTGTGGGAGTCACGAGTTCATTGAGATAGCCTTCACCTCTTTCATTCATCGAGGGCCTTCTGAAACTGAATAGAAATCGTCTAATGTTAGCCAGAATAAAGTAAAAATGCGTCCTGGAATGCTGAAAGGGTTAACTTGTGAACCCCAGTACTGTAGTTAAATGTGCGATTCATACTGTTCTGTAAGTAATTCAAATAATTCACCTGTATCACAATTAACACTCCAAAGCCTGTTCTTCCTATACTCCTCTTCACAGTCGGGGTTATTCAGGCCATATTCCTTAACTTTAACAAGGTAGTAAACTTGTGAACGAAATAATTGTTGTTTAACCCTTTTTGTACGGGTGACGTCTATTTAATATATTGTTCTGGATATATTTAATCGATGTTAAGCAGTTTTAGAAGGGCGTGACGTCTTTTGTATTGTATTCTGGCTATATTTAGTCAATGTTCTTTAGTTTTAGAAGGTTTTGTTGGGGTCAACGGTTTATTGTGGTAGTTGTTCACCCCTTTAGTTTATAGAGATCGGTTTAAGGCTAAAACATAGTCTACTGACAGCCCAAATAACAAAAAATAAATTAGTTATCTGAAACTGAAAAGGTTAAATGGTTTAAATAAAAGCTCCCTTTCCTTTAGCCTAATTAATGTATGAGAGAGAGAGAGAGAGAGAGAAGGGGCGGGGCTGAATGGTCAGTCGGAGAGGTTTGCTGCGTGTATGACGTAGTAGCAAACCCCCCCCCCCTCTCTCTCTCTCTCTCTCCCCCGTTGTAAGAGCTCTCAATAAACTAACCTACATCGATATCCTTAATTCATAGAAGAGGCTGCGATAACCGTAGTCATGACAAAGGAAGTCAAAATTTACTCACTCACTCATTCCCCAGATGCTAAGGGTGCCGCGAATAACTACCCCACAAAAGGCTGATACCCAGGACTTGTAGTAAGCTTCCGGTTATAATTCACACACACACACACACACACACACACACACACACACACACACACACACACACACACACACACACACACACACACACACACACACACACACACACACACACACACACACACACACACACACTTACTTCCAAAGGTGACGCCAAAATCTACCCCACCAAAGAATGATTCTGATACGCAGGAGTTGTAAGCTTCCGGTTATAATTTTCAAGACCTCTTCCTTCCACTTACTACGCCGGCGTATTTCTTCGACTTCTATCCTTCGCTATTTCAGGCCGGTAGCTTCGATGTTAAAACCCCTTGAGGATTATGATGGGTTTTTGGCAGGTTATTCTGGCTATCATTAGACGATATTATACAGCTTAGGAAGGATCTGTGGGGGTTAAAGGGGTACAGACAATCTCAATCAACCCTTTGATTCCATACACCCATCCTAATCTGAATAAATCTTCTAATAATAGCCAGCAAATAGAAATGTTATGCTCTTGAAAGTGATAAAATGGTCTCCCTTCCTAGTCGCCAATACTAAATCAAACGAGCTCCCATTGTTGCCAGAATATAAGAAAACAAAAATACATAAAATAATTAATAACATATAATACAAAAAGGCTAGAAGATTATTCCCGGAAATAGTGATCGTATGTCTCCTTTCTACCCCTCCCATAATTCTCACCTCCCCCCCCCCCCCCCATTTTCCTCACTACGCACTAAGTTTCCTTTCCTTGTGTCGGTCCCTACTACTCCCCTTCTCTCCCCTCCCTGTCTCCCTCCCTTTTTACGCGCCCCCCCCCTCCCCCCCCCCCTCTCTCTCTCTCTGTGTCAACAATTATGCAGTCAAGAGGCCTATGGTTCGCCTTCGTAATGTGCTTGTGTTCATAGGGAGTATAATAAAATATTAAAGAATATTCATATAAAATATTAAAGAATATTCATGTCTTACACACACATTATAATATAATAAACATCACACGCGCGCACGCACGCACGCGCGCACGCACGCACGCGCGCACGCACACACACACACACACACACACACACACACCTTTTCCGGTCACATATCTTTACCGCGTGTATATCTCTCAACTTCGTATATTATCAGCTGTTCTCTGCTCTCTCTCCACTCCCCCCCCCCCCCCTCCTCTTTCTTCCCTACATGCCGTGTGTCATACTACTCACACACACACTCTCTCTCTCTCTTTCTTTCTCCTGCTATATTATCCTGTTCCACTTTTCTACTTTCGACCACTGTACCACTTCGCTTGGTTCGTAAGGTCTGTATGATCGATGTGTCTGTGTAGGTCTACTGTTTATATTATTTGTTCTTCCTATTTGCCTTACTCTTATCTTGGTATGAAGGCTTAAAGTTGCTCTCTCTCCCCTATCCTTCCCTGCATCACATACCTTGTTGCTACCCTCCATAACCCCCCCCCCCCCCCCAACTCTCCTATCCTCACCATCCCTTGGGCACTATAGTTATACCTCCTTCCTACCACCGACCCACGCTCCTAATATCCTCGCATTTTGGGGGCCCACCTTTCCATTGCCTCTCCCTCTTTGTGTGCCTACCCATCTCTCTCTCTCTCTCTCTCTCTCTAGCATCATGCCTTGAAATAATGCACTGTCTAGCTTCATGAGTCCCTTGTTTCTCATCTTCCTCGTATACCCATATTATCAACACACAGACACTATCAGACACACACGCGCTACATACTCCACACATACACACTCACACACTATCAGACACAACCACACACTACATGCACTCACACACACCCTATCAGACTCGCACACATATTCTATCAGACATACAAACACACGCCACATACAAACTCAGACACATACACACGACAACCTTGAGATGCACTCGGTCCCCTTCCTCCCCCAAAGTTCTGAAGCGCCGCCCCTTCTTGCTTTACTTCTTTCCCGTCCCTCCTACTACATCTGTTGCTCTCTCTCTCTCTCTCTCTCTGGATTTTCTTATTACTAAACACTCACACTCATCAATCCTCATTCACTCACACTCTCAAACCCTCCTACTCTTTACTATCAACTTGCCCTATAACTTGAGAGTTTTCTATACCTATTACCTTACTTTTAATATGCTATCATTGTATGTATACTCCCCAATCCAATGTTCACAACTTCCAATTTCTATGCTTTCCCTTTCCGCGAAAAACTAATAAAAATAATCGACCTGACATTTGATCCTATTTTACCTGACTGACTTTCACACATTTGATCCTATTTTACCTGACTGACTTTCACACATTTGATCGTATTTTATCTGACTGACTTTCACACATTTCATCCTATTTTCTCCTGAGTTTCACCTGCTATATATTCCTTACAATTGTTTTCACCTTGCTCGACCTCCTCCTTGTATGCGTGCCTTCAGCTGTCAGGGTAATGAATATATATCTGACTGCTTTCGCTTCTTGGATTTCCTTTGACTCCTTTTTTACTTGCGTTTCCTCTTCCTCATATCCGTATCTTCACCCACCCTTTCTCATTTTCCTCCCTGGCCTTATTACTTAGCGTGTATATATATATATATATATATATATATATATATATATATATATATATATATATATATATATATATATATATATAATCTGACTTTGGTTGATTAGCTTGGGAGGAAAGGTAAGGCGAGTGAGTGTTGACCCATTCAGTATCGGTACCATTCAGTTCAGTACCATTATATTATGGCAACTAATAGACGATTATATTCAGTTTAAAAAGGGCCTCCATCAATTAATAGGCTGCGAACTATCTTACTTAACACTTTTTACTACCACAGATCTATCTTAAACTGTCTACAATTGTCTTAATATAGCTAGAATAAAAGTTAAAAGACGTCGCCTGTAAAGGAACTGTTTCGTGTGGGCCAGTAGGCCTGTTGTACTTGTACATTTTTGTATCAGGTTCACCTTCCATGGTATGTTGTCCTTTCCTATCTTGTAAATATAATCAGGTAAAATGTTTATCTGCGGCCCCCTCCTTCTCTAGACAAGTATTCTGATAAGCAATGTAAACATGGGGTAAGGTGAAGGAACTTCTACAGGCAAATATACCATTTACCCTTCCCCTGTCTATGGTTGTTATCTAGTTATCTTCAGGTGCTCTCGTTATTCTTCCTGGACTTCTCCCTATCAGGCACACAATCTCGTCCCACCTGCCTCTCATGCTTTTAACATTTCACTTCATTTCCCCCCTAGTTTATGAGTGGATTTAAATTAACCCCCCCCCCCCCCCCGCTCTCTCTCTCATTCCCCTGTCTAGTTAGAGCTGAAGACATTTGACACTAGTAATTACGGAAACCATTTCAAATAGATATGTTCTACCTGAACAAATATAATTTCCACATAATTTGTAAATAGTTCTTTTGTGGAACAGTAGATTGTATTGTGGACACATTCTTCAATGATAATACTGCACTATACAATCTTCACATGATTTCCATGGAATGGTCCGCAAGAACCTGTAGATGCTAACTATTCTCTCTCTCTCTCTCTCTCTCATTTAATTTAATCCTCCTCCCTTTGCTAATCACTTCATACGGTCATACCCCTTCCAAATTTCTCCCACGCCCCTCCCATAAACCCCCCTCTAACTCTCTCTCTCTCTCCCCCCCCCCCCCCCCGCCACCCCACCCACCTCTTACCCTCCTACTAAGCTGGGCAGGTCATTTTCACAGCTCTGTGATAAGCCTCTGTATATTTAAGCTTCCGTTAGTTCGTCTGGGTAATCTTTTTATCTGTTTGAAGTTCTCGGGAATGGCTGTTAATTGTTCCAGTCACACATTACCTACGATGTTTTCTTATCGTGTTGGTTTAGGCGTGATTTTTTAAATACGGGTACGTCCATATTAATTTGATTCTGGCTAACCATTAGACGATTTTACTCGGCCTTGGAAGACCCTCTAGGAAATAAAAATGGTCGTCAGTTTCAATTAATCCTTTGACTCCCACAAATCGTGTATAAAAGGAAAAACAGTCATGGTACAGTACAGTATACTGTAAGAATAAACCCGTTCAGATCCTTCTTAAGCTATACATAATCCGTCTAAATATAGCTAGAATAAAATTTAAAAAGTCGTCGCCGGTACAGAAGGGGTTAAAGCACAGTAAGTAAGGGGCTCCGAAGCAACCTTGGTGGCATTAACGAAAGTGGATTGATAAAGGTGAAAGATGACAGACAAAATGCGTAACGAGTCCATGGGTGATTGGATATATTTAACTGCAGGTATAGTGTGTGTCGTTAACCGCGATACACGCACGGAACCACACACACATGCATCTATATTATTCATTTTACACACACCATCACACTAACCGATACACACACACACACACACCACTTTCTCCCAGTAGCCACCCTGACCTCTCACCTGCCTCTTATACACGGGGTATGCCTATACAAAAAGAGAACTAGTATTGTAGTCACCTGTATTCCGTTTATTATTATTATTATTATATAATATTATATATATATATATATATATATATATATACAGTATATAATATATATATATATTTTTTTTTAGTTTACCTGGCGATAAACTTACTCGATGAACTTGCTTACTTTCATGACTACAAAGGGCTTATCCGAGTTTAATAAAATCGTCTCGTGGTCCCCCCCTCCCCCCCCCCCAAAAAAAAAACACACAAAATAAAAAAACTAATATTTACTGAAAGAGTCATTGGATTAGTTTAAACCCCTTGACTTGGAGACTAATTTCCTTAGAGTAAAACAATCGAATAAAATTTAATTGTAACTTTGTGTTCAATATCCGCTAAAGAAACTATTTGATACTACGTCCTTTATTAATAACATTTAAAGTTGTAATGGTTAAGCTATCAAGAGCAGGGCATCACAATTTTCGCCACGTCTAAACAATAGAGTATCGGTACCCATTATCGCTTATACCTGACCAAGTATGACCTGACTAGGCCATAGTATGGACGTAGATTCGTTTTATACCGGTTAATAATTCATCCCTCGTAGCAGGGTTGTTGTTATTATTGATGATGCTTTTATTTTATACTATATAGGCCATACCAGGGTTAAAGGACTACATATAGTAGGTAGGCAAGTTGGCTTAATGTTACGGTATACGCACTTTCGATTGGGAGTATATATGTGGTGAATAAAACGGTACATATATAATATACCAGTGTATTTGGTGACTAAAAGGGTACATTACATATAACAAAATGAACCAGTGACCCTGACCCCATAACCATACCGTACCCATCCTACTACTACCTTCACCACGTTCCCGTACCATCATTGTGCACCCTTCCATTCACCTGTACCGTCTGAAGTTCATTCTACTTGTTTCTCTCCTATCTGTCATTCAGGATGTCAAACCGGGACAATTTTGTTTTAACCCCTTCAGCACGATTACACCTTTTTACCTTTGATTCAGGTAAAAAAAATAGAGAAGATTTTATGCAGCTTAAGAAGGACGTATGTTTTTTCAGTTTATTGAAATATTTAGCCCTTTAAGTCCTAGAGGCAGCTATTAAGCTAATATAAATAGTTTAATGGTAACCAGAACATGATGAAAATTACGCCATCGTGCTGAAGGGGTTAAAGACTTCACTGGATGAGGATTACTTGTAAGTTGGCATCAAATTGCTTCACAAATTGTCATCATCTGGCCATGCTTCTCTATACCGTACTACCAATTTCACTCCCCACACTTGTCTCTGATAACCTCTCTTCACCCCAATTACTTCTCTTCCCATCGTTTATTCCCGCGTAATTTTGTTATTTTCACTCCACTCCTTTCCCCACCCCATAGCTCTCCATCTGACCCCTCAATCCCTCTACGGCCTCACTCTACTTCTATAGGTTCCGGCTCCTTTAATAACGGGTTGGACGATAACACCGTCTACCCTTTTCATGCTGGTTACCTTTAGATGATTTCATTTAGGTTGAGAGAGTCTGCGTACCTTCCCACTAACTTTTAATCCATTAAGTTTGAATTCAGTAGTATCATATATATATTTCCCTTTCGAACGAGAACTCTACCCTTTTTATATAGCTGTTTTTTCTTTCTAGCCAAGCTTCAATCCAGTAAAACAAAATGCGTTATAGTATACTGAAGGGGTTAACTTAAAATACAGCGCGGTACAACTCCCCTCAGCATATGTATTGCATTGTCCATATGCTACAGTAAGCCACCTGTAGTAGTGTGATACAAGGCTCCTGTTGTGGGAAGTGTTGAATACTGGGCTTAACTCCGTGTACGGTTAGCCAGTGTCAGACTAAGTTAATATATAGTTTATGTTGATGGAGTCGTATTTAGTATTCATATAATAATTATATTTAAATTAATTAGTTTACAATATTTAGTAACCGGATAATTTGAAAGGGTAATTTAGCAAACCGTTTATAGAGTATTTGTGTGCATGCCATTGTAGTGTGCCAATCCTGCAGCAACAAGACATGTCGCGAAGGTTTAACAATACTGCACTGGTCGCACTATTGGCACGGCTTCAACCACACTCCCACTACCCAGGCGAGAAGCTCTTGCAACACACTCTTCACCTATAACCCTTATTAAGTCATTCCCGTGTTATGCTTTGCCTATATGCATTCTTTGATCTAGATGTTACATAATCAAATTGTGTTTCTCACACTATCATAATCAAATTATGTGTTTCTCACACTATGCTTCATCTGTGTTTTCTACCCAATATTTTAAAACCTAGATAACATAACCAAATTATAATTCCCCCCACACTTCGATTTATGTATGTATTTTACCCAATATTAAATCTAGATGACAACATTTTGCCGTTCGCATAATTTTGCTTTATCTATATATTTAACCCAATATATGCTTTGATCTAGATACTATAACCAATTTAAGTCTTTCTCCCACCTTGCTTCATCTATAATTGTATGGAACTCGTACCGTGTTGCTCCATCAAACTCATTTACATTTCCAATACCTCTCATCTCTATAGAATCCAATTTATATATTTAGTTTTTATCTGTATACCTCTACAGGCTTTCTCGTACCTTGCTTCATATTTCTGTATGGCCCTGATAAAGTGTACGATCTCCATATAACCAAATCTACAGTAAGCTAATCCGCTTTGATCTATATAGCTCTCTAGATAACCCTTCCCATGCCTTGATTCCTAGCCATTACCCTTTTATGGTTTTCTTTTATTATGGTTTCCATACTTTGGCTCATCTCCATAACCCATACCCAATTATAGCATTGTTTGTATCTCAATTAATGTAGAAAATGCCAGTCTGTATTATAGTAGTTTCATCTCCTATTAGCCTACCACCCTTCTCTAATACTGTACCTATCACAGTTATCTTAATTAATACCTGTTACGGTATTATATTTATATATATTCCTGACACCTATCTTGAATAGCCTATATCGATAATTTTATATTGTAAAGTTTTATGACATTTCTTAACCCCTAGACTAATAAATCGGGATTTAATATATCTTTAAATATCTTCCTCGCTGAACGGTACCAGTTTAGATTATATTTACGTGTTTTACAAGGCAAATTTTCTCTTGACCAATAAATCAGGAACGAAATTACTTTTACCGTTGGTTTCTGGGTCAAGTCATACTTAAGTCGTCTATACTTAATATTTTATACTGAAGTGTATATATATATATATATATATATATATATATATATATATATATATATATATATATATATATATATATATATATATAGAGAGAGAGAGAGAGAGCCCCCCCCCCCATTGGCCCACTCATTTGGAGAACATTTTGCAATGTATTCTAACTTCTGGAACCTTTTGTTTGTTTGGACGATTCGTAACGAGTGTGCTCAGGTATACGGTATGGTAGGTTTCTAAGCCGAAACAAATCTGTTAACGTTATCTAGGATGTATTACTTAAGAGGGTGTTATTGCTTCTTATGTTATGGAATTATGTTATGAAATTCAACCTCCCCTTCCTGCATTAATCATTCACTGTTTTCATTGTATGCTGGTTATCATTAGGCGATTTTAGGCAGTTCAGTACGAATATGTGGGTGTCATTGTTCTGATCAGAATATTTTGCACCCAGTTGATTTTAAAGACGAATAGAATGTGCAATGGTAGCTAACCTTATAAGAAAGGCTTCTTCGTAGACTTTAGGGATAAATAATATTGTAGGGGTAGACTGAGGGCGAGCCCCCCTTCCCACTAAAAGGAGGTCGCTCAATAACTACAAAACAGGCCTAGGAAGCACCTTTAGCAGACCCAGAATACCAATGTAATTAGACGACTATTACTAACGTAATTAATGCTACCACCAGGGGATTTGATCCAGCTTGAGAAGAACGTCTATGAATGAAAGTTGAGAACAAAATTAACACTCAATGCAGACTATGATAGTCGAATATAATTATCTAAGTAAAAATATATATCTGGAAGTAGGCCTACTCCGAATTATATTTGATTGAAATGGTTAAATACTATTTTGTAGTATACTAAATGCAGCTGTGTGTACTTGAACCAAGTAATTGAGCTAATTAGCATAGTTCATTAATTATTCGTGGTAGTGACATTTTGTAAGAATACTTGATATACATGTACAGTATATATTTGTTTTATTGTGCTTAATAAATGACGGAAGGTAATTTATCTGAATTGATTAGGCCGTGATGCATTAATTATATTAGGCTATACTAATAACGAAACTTCTGCTTTAGTTGCGAAATTAGTTCTGAACATGAATGAAACTAGCAGAATTGAATTATGTTCATTCGATTACGTGCCCCCCTACCCACCATATAAGAACTATGGATTGGCTACGGACTAAGATTTGGTGTATGCGAGGTGGGGTGTGTCTTGTTGAGTGTAAGTGTTGCAGTAGGGCCAAACAGGACAAAGCCTTTTTAAATCCCAACCTCCCTAACGCGTACACTAACAACCCTAAACCGAACCGTAGAGTTTGGGGGTGTATGAGAGTATAGTTAGTCAGGGTTTATTGAGTTTACTGCACGGGTTGCTTGTTGCGATGGAAGCTTTGGGGGTTGGTGGAGTTGGTTGGTGGGTTGAGTATATCGGGGTCCAGTTTTATCGGTCTGGCAGCGGTGGGGGTCTCTCATCGAACCTCACAGCCACAGGTGTCGTACCGCACATTATGTATCATTTATCTTTTAATTTCCTTGTGTTTTACAAGGCGACTTTACGGGTTTTCTACATCGCAGACGTCACATCTGAGTTTAGGTTTTCAAGAATTTAGTTTCTCGTGGTTGAAGTACACTTGTGTCACCGGAGAGAGGCAACAGCTGTACGAGGCCACGGCTCGAGCTGATCTGGCAGGTTGAGTCCTGCCTTCTGGCTCCCTGGGTGATGGTGCTGCAGTGAGGTGCCAACCAATATATTTCGTCC
Source organism: Paralithodes platypus (assembly GCA_032716605.1). Classification (NCBI taxonomy): domain Eukaryota; kingdom Metazoa; phylum Arthropoda; class Malacostraca; order Decapoda; family Lithodidae; genus Paralithodes; species Paralithodes platypus. The sequence continues at coordinate 44,552,014 of CM064508.1, forward strand.
ATTTTTCGCCCCTTTTGCGCAATCAACCTAGCCTTCTTACTCTACCATTTACTAGAGTACTTTCACATAGTATTGTATCGGCTTCGAAAAATACGTGTTCTGCTATTTTTTTGCACACTATTCGGTTTGTTTGTTAGTGATACAAACCCATTCTTGAACTTCTTGTGGAGAGATCGTAGAGAGAGGGAAGGAGAGAGGAGCTTGTGACGAGAGCTGCGGCATGTGGGCACCGAGAAGGGCTTGGGACGAGCCGCATTATTGTTGTGATGGCGGAGGATCGGTAGTGAGAGTGGCTGGGGACGAGAGCGCGCCACTACCTCTGTCTTGGCGACATAACCCCCCCTTTACTCCCTCCATGATACCCCCCATCTCGCCCCCCCCCCCCCCCCTTCACACACCCCCACACACCTCCCTACTGAACGTTTTCCATAACATTCGTCTGAGTTTCGTCTTGCTGCACACTGATGAACGAAAAGTTGTAAATACAACTACCTCTACGTTGTAATTTATTGACCTTGTGTAGTACTCTGTATTCGGGTTGTTTTTGTGCTGTTGGTTGTATCTTTCTTCGGATTACGAATTTATGAATCCGACCCGGAATTGATCGATCAAGTCTTTGTGCGAACGTCTTCGTTAGTCTTGTATTTGCAGGCAGCTAGGGAAGTGCAAAACGCCGCCCTTGAATCTCCCTCCCTTCTCTTGAATCCCTCTTTTAATCCCCCCCCCCCCCCCTGCATGAATCCCCCTCCCTCTTACTCTTATATCACTTGTGGATCTTCCCATTTGGTTTTCCCAGTCGATGTTTCACTTTTCTGTTATATGTAGGCTACAGTCTAATTCGATAGCTTGCTTTAAAACCTTGACAATGTGTGTGAAATTTCAACATTACTACGAGGTAACACAATATAAGTAGTAGCCACAGACTTGAACAAAACACGGGAGGACGGTCAGGAAAAAGTTATGTAACTTACGTCACAGTTTAAGAGTAATATTTCGACTAACTATTGAAATAGACCGAAATGTATCAAGGTTTTCCACTTTGCTGTGATATGCTGTAGTGTGTTCCTTACGCCTTCGGGGATCGTTTTTATGCGTCCAACCTACCTTGAGGCAGCTGCAAGCTGCAAGGTTGGTTTATCATTGATAAGGACAGTGTAGACTTGACCCTCGCGACTGGTTTCAAGCACGGGTTGTCGATTGTGTGTTTTGTTCAACTTAGGTACATTTGAAACATGAACAAGTGACGCTATTTAGTGCACTTGGAAGTTTAGATCTAGTTTGGAAGGGAGTTAATGACTTCACCCTTTTGCAATAATGTGGTTTGACGTGGGTAGAACCACGCATTTTCATTATAACTTAATTAACATGTTGAAATGAAATATACCCAGTTCCCCTAATCATTTTTTCCCAGGTTCATGTTTTAACAACTGTACCTCAAGCTAGATAGGGCAAAGTATGAACTCAGGAACATATTTCTACTTGTAGCGTATATTCGATTAGCCTAATTGTCTGCGAGGTTCGGGCTATAAGAAAGTTGGAGCCGTGGCCATCAATATTAATACGGTCATAATACATATATAAATACATAAAACCAAATTGACCATACTTTTTATCTATCAGAAACCCACATTATTATTGCATTTCTCTTAAATATCGATGTTCACGGCTCCAACTTCCATATAACCCGAAACTCTCAAGTGGTTAATAGGGCTAAGTATGCAATATTTGTATGAGGTTAACTGTTATATCATTGATACGTTAAATGCGTACATATTGATCTCAATATAGTTTTCAAAGTTTACATTTACTTTCGTTGCAGTTGAACTCATTCCCAAATATGCATAATTGTCATTCATTTGACAGCGGGAACGCTTGCCAAACTTTTTTTTTAACGTGGCACTATTATAATCTGACACATGACGGTTGTTGTGGCGAGTAGGAAGGAGACTGCAGTATATTATATTTCCCAACGCCCTCAGGTCACTTGCTCACACACAATTTTGACACAACAAAGAAATTACCACCACAGTATATAAACAATACATAAGATCAGTGATGGAATACGCAAGCCCAGCCTGGGCTTCTAACCTAGCTGAAACACATCATAAGACCATTACAGACTATTCAAAACAAAGCCCTGAAGATCATTACAGGCTGCACAGCTACTGCACCCACAGATCACCTACATCAAGAAACCAAAATCCTCAAAGTCAAAGACCATCTGGACATGAGAGGCACTCAATTCCTGGCAGCAGCCTCCACGAACCAAGACCACCCACTAAACTACATGGCAACACACCCACAGACACCAAGAAATATCAAAACAACACCCAGCACACTGTATCACACACAATTAGTATCCTCTCTCCCTCCCTGCCCACCCCGAACCAACTTCCAGAAGCACATCCATACTCATATTTCCCGCCAATCCATCCACTCACTCACAGACAACACGCAGCTGCATCACGACCTCCCGAAATCCATCCTTCCGAATCCTCCCTCCCTCGCGAGGACAGAGTCCACCTGGCCAGGCTGAGATGCGGACACCATCCAGCTCTCCTGAGGTATCAGAAGAGACTGGATGACTCTGTTGTCGACGCCTGCCCGGGATGTAACACAGCACCCCATACCATTAAACACATCATAGAAGACTGCATTTCACACAACCACTTACGCCAACAACACAATCTACACTCAATGAGAGCTCTGTGGGAAAGCCCGATCGTGGCCATGGCCTTCCTCAGGGACTCGGGGCTGTTCGGCCAGGCAGCTTAGGGAACAACAACAACAACAACAACCTATGTTATCCTCAAAGTTTACTGTATATTCAAAGTTTATAGGCTGGGAAAATATTATCAACTTAACCCATTCAGTACCAGGGACGTCATTTATATCATATTCTGGCAACTATTAGACTATTTCTTTCAGCTTAGGAAGGACCTCTAGCAATAATAAGACTTCAAACTATCTCAACCAACCCTCTTAACATGGTGATGGGCTGGTCTATCAGAGTGAGAATTGAGCAATCTCTGCCATACCCATAGCTTACTCTGACTGTTCCTTTTACTTCTATATTTTCTAGATCTCAAGGGACGGTGTCTCTTCCGTGGATTGACCTCCCAATCTACCAAGATTGGAAGCCAAAGCGTCACATTTTTCCTTTGCCCCTCGACTTTCTCTTCATAATTGCTGAGGGGCACAGGGCCCTGAGTGGGGCTTTGATTTCCCGGGCGTTTCCGCACCCTCCTCAGCTCCCCGCCATGGAGTGGCTTCGGTCACCCAGGCTTTATTGTGGTCGGCAGGGAGGGTTCTGTGGGGGCGCTCGGTTATGGCCTTGGCCTTGCTCGGAGCCTTGGGGCTGTTCGGCCAGGCAGCTTGGGAACAACTACCACAGATCTTTCCTAAGCTGCATAATATCGTCTAAATATAGCCAGAATAAAATATAACACGTCGCTGGTACTCAAAGGGTTAAAAGCGAAGCTATGACGAGAGAAGTAACACGTGATGTAAACTATGTAAGCCTTTCATTACTATAAAGCCTCCCTTTATAGTCTGGCTATACTTAAACAATTTTATTGAGCTATGGAAAGGACTAATAATTTATTTTTCTTAACCTTTCGACTCACACAGATAAACTTAATAAATTCGTCTAATGATATCCAGAATTAAAGGAAGAACTATGTCAGTGTATACTGAACTAGTTGAAAGCGATGTTGAAAGGAGAGCTATATTATCTTATTACTGGCTGTATTAACACATCTGCTACAAAGGACAAGTATTCACCTACTTGTAAAGCAAGTAGACTTAATATGCCACCATTTCCTCTTCTGATTACAGCCACCCCATTGTTACTGGCGCCGTAGAAGCCGCTAAGGTTTTAAGCTTGCCATCTTCAAACAAAAGCCAAGTTATGAGCCTTTGAGAATTTTATAATCGCTGTAGCTATATTTCTCACCCATTACCGTATTCTAGAGTACAGTAATTGTTCACCGGATTTATGGATATGACGGTAGGCTACCTACTGGAGGCAGGGAAGATTTGTTTAAAAAAATCAGAATATGAAAAAAATACTGGCGAAACTCGGATATTAGATTGTCAGCTTATAGTGGTCGAGTAGCCTATCGTAATTAAAAGCTATTCAGGGCTGCATGAATAGAAATATAACAATTTAGCACAAATTTTGTTCAAAATATTATCAGGTATAATTTATATCAGTGGATAATTTATTTCGGTAAATTCGTATAACAATACCTCCATTTCAACTTCCGATTAGATTGTCTGGGAGGCCGAGATACGAGACAAATATATTGAATATGCCGAGCGCAGTGCGATGCTAGCTAGCATTTTATTTTAACGCCCGAGCCCGCGAATTGTCAGGGTGTGACAGAGCCGGCAGAAATCTTTTTAAAATGTAGGATTTGGATATGCATAGCATTTTGATTTAACACCTGGCTTTGTAGATTGTTGAGAGGAGTGCGATAGTTTACGAATATTTTAAATGTAGCTGTGAGTTGCATTATAGGCTATACGTAGGCACTATATTTCATGCCCGGTTCCGTGAATTGTTGGAGTAGCGCTATAGGAGCCGAAAACATTGTATAAATGCAAACAGGGGTTAAACATATTGTGTGTGTGTGTTTGTGTGTACGGGGCGGGGTGGATAGCTACCGGTAGGCGTAGTGTCAATATGTATGTGTGTTTGTTTAGGGGAGGGTATATACATAATATGTTCACGATATCTACTGTATAATATGTACTGTATGTATCCGATTTCCATAATGTATAAGTATGCGTGTGTGTGAGAGAGTATGTACGTACAGGGAAGGGAAGGGGAGGATAGATAGATAGGTGTGCACGGGTCTCCTCCACTAGCGCACACACACGGACACACACCACTTGACTGAAGCCCTGACTGAATGATCGATACCAGTGGCTTCTGCGCACTCCACCCTATCCGCCCCAGCCACCACCCTCACCCTCTCTCGCACATTGACCAGGGGGAACTGCCTCATCCCTTGTCATAGCCGAACTTAACTTAACCTTATCTCACTTAGATTACCATTATCTAACTTAGCTTTATCTTAACTAAACTTATTCTTATCTCACTTAGCTTATCCTTATCTAACTTTTCTTTGTATGCATTAATTTATCTAATCTAGCTTATCCTTGTCTAACTGCTTGTCATGATCTAACTTTGCTTCACCTTATTTGTTTAGCTTATCTGCGTTTAAAGTAGCATATCCTTATCTAACTTGGCTTCATTCTTATCTAACTTGGCTTCATTCTTATCTAACTTTGCTAATTTCTAACTTTCTAATTTAGTCATAATGAGCCTAACTTGGCTTATCCTTATCAATTTACCTCATAGGCCTATGATTGCCCCTTGTCAAAACTAATTTGCTGTTCATTAGTTCAGATTAGATAAGGCCAATTACGGTAGATTGCACCATACTATGATCTGCTCTTGTACCGTAAGTAGGCAATCATATGTTGATACTTCTGTATTCTTATAAAACTGTACCTTATTTGCTTCCTTATTTATTGCCACAGTTGTATAGGCTACAGTAATCAAGTTAGGGACGAGTTTTTCCATCTTTGAAGAACAGATACATTGATATAGTGCAATCTTATTTACTATTCCTTATCTAATCTGATCTACCTTAAACCTGGGGATGAGTTGACCTGGGTCTATGGTAAATATATAGTAAATTTGGTGTGTTAGAATGTCTTTGAATTTATAGGCGAATTATATGACTTTGGGTTACCTCTTTGGAGAGATGGGGGGGGGGGGGATGATAATCATAATGATGCAAGTTCTGGTTTTGTGTTTTGCTGGTACAGTACTGTATACGTCCTATACTTTTCTTTTGCTCGTGTGAATATACAGTAAACTCCCTTTTATCCAAAATTCAAATAGGCTATCCAAATATTTGATTTAACCAAAGGTTTTGCTATCCGTATTTTTCACTAGTTTTCACTTATTTAAGACTCTGGGTTCTTAATTACATCAATTTAACCCTTCTGAAGTAGACATAGCTTGAATTAGATGATAATTTGAAATTAAGACAGCCTAGAAATAGTTTTAAATGCATTGAACACAGTATATTTGGCTCTGTGTAGAGGGACTCTCGTTTATCCGTAAAATTCGCTTATCCAAAATTTCAAAAGACTTGATTTGTTGATGAAAGTGAGTTTACTGTATTTTACTTCCCAGGCGAGACTCCAGGCATCGGCCTGGCCCATATCAAGTATTCTATCGTACGATTGGTCGACTTGCCTCAGCCATGAGTTCCGTGGTCTTCCCCTAGGCCTTCTCCACTCAGGGTTGTCATTAGTAGAGGCCACCTGGTGAGCAGGGTCTGCTTCAGTACCACATGCCCATACTGTATAGCCAAAGTTGGCATTCACAGACCATGAAACTGATAAATCTTAAATCAGTTTAATGGAGTAGTCATGGGTTTGAGATGTAATTGCAGCGATAAGGTTGCTATGTTTAGTAAGAAATATTTAGTAGGCCTAAGCAATTTTATCTGTGAGGTACCTTCTGTAGGTCCCTAAAGTAACATATATACTGTACCGGTACTGTAGAACTGTCCTGTACAGTACTTGATGTTTGATGTGTTTTTTGTTGGTGTGTTGTTAGCCTTGTTGCTATTTACTCTTAATTGTTAAGGGTCATTATATCATTGAGGAAGCTTCTCATATTTTATTTTTTATTTTTTTTATGAAGGCGACAAAAGGCAAGTTGTGTCTCCCTCAAAGTTGTGTCTCCCTCAAAGCCAAAAGAATGACCGAGCCTAATTCAAGTGACGTTTGGGTCAAAATGCCTGGACACACAAAGTTTGAAGTAGTTTAAGTCATAGGATGAAGGAAAGATTGATTGAGGGAGATAGCATTAAGGATTGTTTCTAAACACACAGTCAAGAGAAAAGAAAGGATATTACATGTTTAGTGCATTATATTAGTGGTATTCTTGCTACATTATTGAGAGAATGCTAGACTGTTAGTCATTATATAGTACAGTACTGTATTAAATTGATTTACATTAGCAATTCTTAAATGGGCAGCTGTATCACATTCCTTGACTATTTTTCATATTAATATGATTTAGGCATAATATTTTGCCTTATTTTGTTATAGCCTATGTGAAATAAAAAAAAATTTTGTTTTTTTTCTAAACAATAGATATTAATAAGTTTAAGTTGCTAATACTGTACTATTAGAATTATAATGGTGTATGCACCAATAAAGCAAAAGTCTCCTGTACAGTCTGAAGAATCTGTTTCTTAACGTAGTTGCTCATGCAATTTGTGTGGTGTTATGACGCAATGAGGATTTATGTATTTATTGCATAATCTTTTTTACTGGTAATATACTGTAGTTTGTGAAGGTCTGTGGAAAAATCATTGTTGTTATACATTTATTTCTATTTCTTTCAGGTGTAATGTAGTGCGTGATGAAACGTCGTGTTGATGAACTGTCGGGCCGGGTCGAGGCAGCAGTGTCGGCGGGCATCGTGAGCGCAGGGGGAGTGGGTGCGGGTCTGACACAAGGTGGGGGCCAGGGAGGTGGCTCCGGGTGCTACGTGAGAGGGCCCCCGATCACTCAGCTGGGAGGCCGACCAGGACAACAACAGCCCAGTGGTACCCCAGTGGTGTCCCCGCCGGTGGTGTCTGGGGCGTCGGTGGTGGGAGGAGTGGTGCCGGTGCCAGCGACTACGGCGGGGGTGGTGGGTGTCCCGGCTCCCTCACCCCTCGACCACCAGCCCCATAACCAACCTCCACAACCAGGTGAGACACTCACTCAAATAATCATGACAGTATTCAAGCTTCTATCTTACTTGAGATTATTCAAATTTACTTGGCAACAAGTTTATGACTCCCAGGTATGACTACAAGCAAACATTTTGATGGGTGGTATTTCACTATAAAAATGGACAGATAAATTAACTTTATGAATTCAAATATGTAAAAAGTTTCCTTAATCTGGGAGGACTGCAAGGAGTACTATGTGAGCTGCCAAGTTATTTTGAACAACTATATTTTAAGAAGTAAAGCTCTGTAATAAAAGCTTGTTAAATTATACTGTGTCATTTAGATATTTTGTTAGTTGGTGCAAGTCTAGTCCAATATCATGAAATATTGATGAGTACATTGAGCTGTTTTACAGCCTTCGCCAGTGGTGGGCAACCTGCGACCTGTAGGCTGCATCCAACCCTTCTGTCCTCTTGCTGTGGTCCAGAATGTCTATTCTGGCAACCAGTCAGAAGCTCAGTGAATAAGAGTAAGATGTAAGGGTACAAGAATAGACTTTAATGTAGTCTTTTAATGTTGAAAATTTTAAAATTCTGTACAGATATGATTGCACAGGGTTTAAGTTATAAACTAAATAAATATACTATTATTCTCCTACTTTTAGTAAGAATGTTATCATTTTGATAAGGGTCCTACACTCGCACTTTGACCCCACTGAAGTAAAGGGAGTGTCACAAAAGATGGATTAAATCTAGCGATTATTTTGGCAACTTTTTATCCACAACTTGATTCTGGCAACATTATGGATATATTATGTGTTGGTATTGGCAACTAAATTGGGTAGGTTAGCCAGCTAGGACAATTACAATCCTCAGATTACTGGCTCTGAACTACCTTGAGGCTTTCCCCAGCACCCACACCCAAGATGTAATTCAAGGGATAATATCCAGTAACTTGAGATACCCACCAAAGCCAGCCACAGAGACTCGCCCTATGCGTGTATACGGCACTGTGGCTGGCCTGCTGTTATACACGTACTGATATGGCAGCTTCCTGATGTGCTAACATTCAATGCCAGCAAGCTGTCATTAGGCAACTGAGGCAGTTTTTTGGTGGATTTAGATGCCCTTACTGTCCCTAACCATAGTTATCTTTGGTGGGTTTAGCTTTTTCCCAGATGAAAAAAATGTAAGGCAGCAAGATATGTCTCGCTAAATAATCCAAGATAGGATGACCAAGTGGAAAATGGAGTTTACTCAGTCACTGATTGATACAGTTTTGATGTATAAAATCCCTTTTCCGCTATCAGCGCCATTGGTCTCCTCCCTAGCGACTCTCAAAGAGCAGGACAATATTCTCTGTAATGGTTAAGTAACCACCTGGTACCTGTAATCGAATTGAAGGTAGATTATTATAGGTGATAGAATTCTTATAAAAGTAATTTCCGAAGCTCCCATAGGAGAGGTGCAGGAAACAGTGGTTATGTAAATCCATCATTAGTGTCCACTTACTAGACTAGACTGCCCATCTTTGGTTCATATAGTGCATACACATTTTGTGATGCAATTTCACTCATACTGTCACTTTGGTGTATTTAGTAGTGTCAATATTTTCTTACTGTACTTTTTATGAATTTCATTTTTACTGTACTAAAAGTATCTTACTGAATGTTGAATATATTCTTCTACTTTCTTATGAATTACATTATTACTTTAATAAAAACATACTGGATTTAATATGAACTATGTTAACTTAAATCATTCTAAATCAGCTTGTGCCAAGTCTAGAGCATTAACCCACCAGACCCGGTTGGGCTCTGAGGCACCCATAACAAATACCCCCCGCGGAACCCGGTAGGGCTCTGAGGCTCCCATAACAAATACCCCCCGCGGAACCCGGTAGGGCTCTGAGGCTCCGACAGCTTGAAAGCCTGTAAGCTTGGTGTGCGAGGCGTCCGTCCGACGCATGTAAACAACAGCCGGTTGGACCAACGCCGCGCATCTCTGACCACAAGAAGGAGAGGCGTCCTTGTGTGGCTGTGTGTTATTGTTAACCCGTGGAGCCCCGGCTAGTTTTGTAATGTTTGTTCACCAGAACCCGGCCGGTTTTCAAAAAATGGTTTTATTCCAGAAACAATAGCGAATGGGTTAGGAATGAAGGAAAAACCACGAAAAACCGCTCAAAAAGCTTAAAGAATGGTCCTACAGAGCCCCCGAAAACATATTTTACAAGAGTAAAAAATTGAAGGCAATTACCCCAAAAAACCAGGTTATTGCGCGCTCACGCGCACGCATGTGGACTTTGAGAGTTTTCAACCATCGGCACGGTTGCGTGGGATACGTACACAGTTCCCATACAAATCTGAGCCCTCTTGAGTGGCTACACCTGAGGTTACGGTTGGTGCAATTAGGGTGACGCGTCTCTGGGGCTGTGCGTTGCATACATCGCCGACGCGTCAGGCGCGTCGCTGGGGCTGTACGGGTTAAGTAGTGAAAAGTAGTGATAAGTGGCTGATATCGCCACAAAGTTGTCTCCACGGAAATCGTCATCACAACTGAAGCAGTTGACTTAGAGAGCTCTACTTAATGCCATTCTACAGGTACGAAACACATCTACGCTTGGGGATGCACGGGAATGCGGAAACAGTCAAAATAACAAAGATACGGTAGCCTAGGCGTAGACGTTTTTCGGCCAAAACCCCCGGGTTTCGGGGAAATTATAGAATACAATAGCTGGGGCTGGAGGGTTAATGTCTGGAGTTGCAGCATTTTGTTTTCATTCAATAATCATTACTTTTAAATCGGTTTGTCGTGTAATACAATACAGTACTGTAATGGATTTACTAGCTGCATTTTTGTCTCCATGGAATCACAGTATGATGTGACGTGTAGGCTACTGAAATAACATTTGAACTTTATAAAATTCATTACCAGTATTCATTACTCATAAACCAGTTTGTGTTATGGTGATTTGAAGTGTAGTGATATATGGTACTGCTATTTATTATGTTACTTATATCAGTATCTATTTATTATGTTACTTATATCAGTATCTATTTATTATGTTACCTATATCACTATTATGTTACTTATATCAGTATCCATTTATTATGTTACTTATATCAGTGTCTATTATGTTACTTATATCAGTATATATTTATCATGTTACTTACATCAGTATCTATTTATTATATCAGTATTTTTGTCAGTCTTATGTACAGTGTAGTGGCGTATCTTGTGAATTTGATTGCATCTCCTTTCTCAATAGAATTGCACCTCAATAAACTCATTAATTATAAATACTTTTGGTAGAGTAGCCAATTACTATGTGGTTTTCCAATAAGTATGCGATATTGATTATATATACCCACAATAGAATAATCAAAGTTAGATTCATTAATGTCACCATAGTCTGTTCATTTTCAGCTGTAGGTAAATTGATATATCCTTATCATGATTACTGGGCTATTGCGGAAATTTTGTACCAAAATATGTTCATTATTAATAAATCTTTGGTATTGGTATGATGCAGAGACATTGTAGTTTCATATATTTCCATTAAGTCTCAAGATATCAGTTATTAAGGGGTTCAGTTTACTATTAGCGGGAAGAAAAGGACTATACAGTACTGTAGTGTCAAAATGTACCTTACCTATCATACATTATGATCCTAAATATATTAATCAAGCGCTACTCATTTTCTGTGGGTAGTATTTTTAATTATTCTGCGTACTAATTGTGGCACTATGTATGAATTTACTACTTTTCTCTATTTCCTTTTTCGGTAGAATTTCCACTTCTAAGTAAATATCCCTACTTGAAATTCCTGCTTTGTGTTGTGTTGTAAATTAATGTGTGTACAGTGTTGACAGGTTACGGTGGAGGGAAGGTGGAGATGCACGCGGGGGTCCACCACACGGTCCCTACTTACTCCACCACACTCACCGCACCACCACAGTCTCAGGTAAGGCCCAGCCATCATTCGCTTCTCTACGTCACATGTCGACTAAACCGGTAGACTATTTTAACCATTATACCAAAGCAAGCTAAATCAGTGTGGCCACAGGTGCCCTCAAGCCTCGATGGTTTCTCTAGGTTCCCTTTCAACTCGACCAGTGGACTATTTCAACCAGTACATCAAAATCAGGGCAAATTAAATCGGTGCTGAAAGGTGCTATTATTGTTTTTCCTTTTTCAACCAGGATCAACAGAGTCTATGTCAACTTAAATTCTGATTTTACCTAACAGTTCTGTAGGGGCTGAGCTGGCACTGGTGGAATTGTCTGGTCACTATTTCTACACTTGGACCTGTTATAATCACTATACAGTACTTACTTTCAGAATACTATTTTTGGCAGAGTAATGGCAATATTATGGTATTTTCTGTATACTCATTGTTTTACTGTGCTATTATGCACAGGAAATATATGGTGATTTTATGCAAGAGATGTGCTATAATTGTGCAGAAGGAATATGATCATTTTCTGTGAAAGAAAGAAAGTTGAATATATTGTATAGTACAGAGATGTGTTAAAATATCACAAGTGGTCTGTGGTCTGCATGAAGCTAGTATAAAATAAGGGTACAACGGTATCATCTCGTCGTCGTCGTTGTTGTTGTTGTTCTTCTTCCCCAAGCTGCCTGGCCGAACAGCCCCAAGGCCCCGAGCACGGCCAAGACCATAACCGAGCGCCCCCACAGAACCTTCCCTGCCGACCACAATAAAGCCTGGGTGACCGAAGCCATTCCATGGCGGGGAGCTGAGGAGGGTGCGGAAACGCCCGGGAAACCAAAGCCCCACCCAGGGCCCTGTGCCCCTCAGCAATTATGAAGAGAAAGTTGAGGGGCAAGGGAAAAATGTGACGCTTTGGCTTACAATCTTGGTAGATTGGGAGGTCAATCCACGGAAGAGACGCCGTCACTCGAGATCTAGAAGATATATAAGCAAAAGGAACAGTCAGAGTAAGTATCATCTCGTTTTGTAAATTTTGTTAATTTATATATTTGTTTCTAGTTTTCTCCCTAGACCTCCATCAATCATAAAACAAACATTCATTAGATCCCCCTTCTAGATTAATTTGTTCATTTTTAGTTAGAAAAATTTCCTGACCGAAGGCCGCTTATTCCAAAATTACAAGCTCACGATCGTTTGCCAGGAAAAATATTGATACCTAAATAGCAGGAAAGGTCTTAATATTGACAAGGAAATGGGGCGGAAGGTCTTAAAATCGACAAACTAATGGGGCTAAACATGAGGGAGAAGGGGATCCAGAAAAATTACCCGTCTCCCCTTAAAATGGGATGATGAAATCTACCATTGATTGTATCGGTCCTTAAAGTGGATCTGTCGCTATAGCTAGAAACTGATCTGGTAGGTATGATACTGTACTGAATATATTCTCATCCAAGGTTTTGCAGTAATGAACAGGACTCGCTTGATGATTGCTGACGGCTCCTTTTAATTTGAATTTATATATACATTTGTTAGTGTTGTTTGTTTGTTAGTGTTATTGGCATTTTTATTGTTTAATTCTGTATTCAGTAAATATGAATGCTTCCTTGTACAGTACAAGCATTTGCATTTATATACAGAAAAAGCTAGACTGTATAGTTTGTTAACATACAAGACTTATGAGGAAATATAGTACAGTAATAGGAAGTAAATATTTCTAAATATATCATGTTTACTTACAAAGCAGACATGGAAATAAAAGTAAAAGATTTGGCGGATTTTAATATTTGTGTGAGTAGGGAAACTTTTGAAACAGTTGTTGTTCCCCAGGCTGTCTGGCCGAACAGCCCCAAGGTCTCGAGCAAGGTCAAGGCCATAAACGAGCGCCCCCACAAAATCCTCCCTGCTTACCACTAACAATGCCCAGGTGACCGAAGTCACTCCAAGGCAGGGAGCTGAGGAGGGTGCGGAAACGCCCGGGAAACCAAAGCCCCACCCAAGGCCCTGTGCCCCTCTGCAATTATGAAGGGAAAGATGAGGGGCAAGGGAAAAATGTGATGCTTTGGCTCTCAATCTGCCAACTTCTAGGTTGGCAGTAGGGAGGTCAATCCACGGAAAAGACACCGTCACTTGAGATCTAGAAGATATACTGTATAAGTAAAAGGAACAGTCAGAGTAAGCTATGGGTATGGCAGAGATCACTCAGCTCTCACTCTGATAGACCAGCCTATCACCACATAACTAGAACCCAATCCTCTCAGCATCAGCTAGGAAAGGCCCTAGAAAGCCGCCTTTGGCGGGGGGGGATAGCTCCCCTATTTCAACTTCTTTCGGGGTCGGGCACCCACCCTGTTGAAACCGTTCAAATATGTTATATCCATGATACGTAAAACGTGAACTGGTTGTATAGCTTGGGAAGCTTGTATACCGTGTTCAAGAAAGATAGGCCAGAAATCCTGACTCCTAACCTCTGTGACTTAAAAAAGGGCTAGAGCAAATGGGCTGTAAAATTCCAAACCAATTTCATGGCTGACTCTTCCCAAATACATACATATACATACATAACATTTTAAGACTGAGTGCTTCACACATATGTGCAGTTTCAGTCTCTTGTCCTAATGGCGGCATTCCAGGCAACCCTGTTAAGGGCTGCTTCACTTGTCAAGTTTTTGGATTTGAGATCGGCACTTATAGTCCGATCCCAGGTCTTCCTCGATCCACCCCTTGGTGCAGCTCCCTCCACAATCACAGACCTGCACCTTTTCACCCAATTTTGTTCATCCATTCTCTCCAACAGTCAGAGTAAGCTATGGGTATGGCAGAGATCGCTCAGTTCTCACTCTGATAGACCAGCCCATCACCACATGACTAGAACCCAATCCTCTCAGCACCAGCTAGGAAAGGCCCTAGAAAGCCGCCTTTGGCGGGGGGATAGCTCCCCTATTTCAACCCCTTCCGGGGTTGGGCACCCGCCCAGTTGTTGTCGTTCCCTAGGCTGCCAGGCCGAACAGCCCCGAGTCCCCAAGGAAGCCCATGGCCAAGACTGAGATACCTGGTAGTTTTTAACACTTGTATTCTAGTGGTTCATCCTAAACTAAATAAAATAGATTGTTAGCTATTGTAAACTATAATGATGCTACCCATTTTGTTTTCTAGAGGTTTATCGTAAGCTAAATCAAATTGTTTGTTGGGGGGGGGGGGGGGGCTCATATGAATTTTGGTAAAATCAACTTCATAATTCAGTAGCTACTGATTGAGACCACCTAGAGCAGTCAATGTTTTTGCAAATTGTAGAACTTTTTATTGTCTGTAGAATGCCGTAGAGATGACGTCGCTATAACGCGTGGTTGCCGAGTTTTAATGATTATAGCGGCGATTTTTATGAGCGCATTTTGCCTCGTATGAGGCCTCCCGGATTCCGAGGGTTAATGAACGAAATATGACGAGATAATTGCTAGCTTTTAAAACTTTGGAGATTTCAAGTTCTCTTTTATTAATTAACATTCACTTCCAATATCTTCGTTCATTATGGGCTGGATGACACCTACCCCACACGTCTAAGAATACGGCTGTGAGTCCGACAGTCGCCCCTTGTATAGTGCTACTCCAGGATCCTCTGTACGACTACCATAGCTTGGCTTAGCTTGTGTAAGTGTGTGTTGTGATGTTTGTCATAACTAACCCTAAAGAAGTATTAAAATTATTGTTGGTGATTATGTCAGGGAGAGAGCTGTTTAATTTTTTAATAAAAAAAAAAACTGACTGATAATATTTCCTGTTGAAGACTGAAAGTGTTTACTTGTTATGGTAGTGGCAGTGAGAGCAAGCTTGGTAATACTACATGGGATTGGTGGCTAATCGGCGAGGTTTTATAGTACTATACAGTAAAATCCCTCTGTTTTGTACCATGGGAATCAAGATACCCATAATGTTAGAATCGGTGCAATTCGGTCTGGACATAAACTCAAGTGTTGAGATAAATGTCTGGACACCTGATATCCAGTTAGGCCAATAATTTTGGTCTTTCAAACAAAGTCTGAAAAATATAGGGGTATCGCACATTTGGAGAGGGTGGATGGGACTCGTCAGCCTTGGTTGGCAACCTGTCTAGGGGAGTAAACCTGATACAAATCCGTACTGCTTACCTAAGGGTAAGGCAGGTTAGTGGATGGATTAGCCGAACACCACTGTAGAAAAATAGTGCTAACAAGATACACAGAGGGCCTCGGAGTGGGACGGATCCTAAATTGAGTGGTCAATCCTGTAAGTCCTTCACTAAACTGGCTCGGGTTGTCCCTCTCACAGGGAATAGGTCCGCTTGGGGGCATTCTGTGTATGGCCACCCTCGTAAGGGGAGTAAGGCGTCCGGCAATAGATAAAGGGAGGGGTTGTTAATAAGACTGATTGAAAAAAGTGCTTATATGTGGTGGTTACGTGCAGGGAGAGGGCGGTGTGGCGGAGACTAGAGGAGCAGTGGGTGGTCTTGGTGGGGTTGTTGTGCCCACTACAGTACTACCCCCTCACCCGGGTGCCCACTCACAGGTGCGCCACAAGGTACGCACGGTCATACAGTCTCTTAGCATGGTCTCGTCTTCAACTTCTGCTTTAGTTTATTATCCCACCAAAGAACAGTTGGTAAGACTACATTTCACTGATATTGATAATATTCAATCTTTCAACTTAGTTTCCAATTTTACTGAATTTGGTTCCTTCATTAAAGATCCAGCCAATAAATTAATGAGGAGGATCCCACTTCCCTAGGGGGAAAACAAATAATAAGCCAAGACACAATAAGCTGAGCAAGGCAGGGAATGTAAGTACAGTCAGTCCCCCTAATACACGTATCATCAGTCCGCGTTTACCCTATTCCGCGCCGAGGGGTAAAACAGGTACTCAAAATCCCTAAAACACGTATTGACCCCCACAAAACACGAATCACGGTTGAAGAGTGGTGTAAAAATGCTGTTTTTTGTATTCCGCGCCACCCCCACTCCCTACTCCGCGCGCACACCACACACACACACACACATGCTATGTGGTAAATATGGGAAGAAGTGTGAATAGACCAAATTGGGAGTACAGGATGTGAGATAATATAATTAGCAAGGTCGAAAAAGAAAAGGATTTAGGGTTGATTATACAAGATATCTTGTCGCCAGAGAAACATATTAACAAGCTCTTTAGCGGAATGTATGCAATGGCCGGGAATATGAAAGTTGCTCTGAACTACTTGGATGAGACCATGGTAGTGAAAATTATAAAAAGTATGATTAGACCAAGATTGGAGTATGTAGCAGTGGTGTGGTCCCCGCATCTAAAGAAGCATATTCACAAGTTAGAAAGAATCCAGAAAGCAGTTACTAGATTTTTTTTGTTTAGATTGGTTCCAAGTCTCAGAGAACTGCCATATGAAGGGAGGCTAGACAAATTAAATCTACCGAGTCTAAAAGAGAGGAGAGAGAGAGGGGAGACAAGATAATGATGTACAAATGCACCCGAGGGCTGGAGAGGCTGGATAGGGAGGATATATTAATTATGGATACAGGAATAACTAAAGGCCACAGCTACAAAGTAAAAAGACCTACCTGCAAGAACGATATCAGGAAGTTTAGCTTCCCCTATAGATATATTGACAAATGGAATGGGCTGGAGGAGGAGGTGGTAGGGGCAAGGAACATCCATATTTTCAAGAAAAAATTGGATGAAAGTAGACTGAGAGACGGGACAACACGAGCTTAGTTCAACTCCTGTAAACTACAATTAGGCAAATACACACCCACACACACACATAACCAAATGTACGCTTCCTTCTCAGTCCCAATATCCTTAAGTGTCCGTGCGCTGAGACTTGACCCATTTATTGTGTAACAACCGCCTTCCTACACCCTTCAACAACTTCAAAATGCCTAGGAAGAATAAACTGGTGAAGGCGATCGGGAAATCTATGGGTTTATCCGGGGCCGGGGACGGGGCCAGTGACAGTGGCGGGCCCGGGGAAGCCTAAGCCTAGGCTATATGAACTCGCCCTG
Organism: Paralithodes platypus; assembly: GCA_032716605.1. Taxonomy (NCBI): domain Eukaryota; kingdom Metazoa; phylum Arthropoda; class Malacostraca; order Decapoda; family Lithodidae; genus Paralithodes; species Paralithodes platypus. The sequence goes on from CM064508.1 coordinate 44,569,748, forward strand.
TCGCAGGGGTCTGCCTCGGAGCCCCCACTCTTCTCACCTACTTATAGCATTTAATTTTAATGTAAGGAATGACTTGTTTATGTTTCTATTATTGTGTATGCTTGGTTGTCCAATTAGTATTGATTTTGATAAACAATTACCGTCAAATGTGTGTGGAAATGCGGGCTGCCGCCCATACGTATTTTTCTCCATAAGTTATGTTATCCCCAATGCGCGAATTCCCAATACACGTCGTGTAATGCCGCCCATATAGGCGCGGATTGGGGGGACTGACTGTACTGTACAAACATCTTGAGTAAAATATATGAAATAGTTATTTGAAGTTCGATGGGACAAGTTCTCACCCTGAAAAGCAGTGCCAATATTAAACAAAAAGTTGGTGAGCTGTTCATTTATCTTGGGATGCTTGTAGTTTTTGTTGTTGTTGTTGTTGTTGTTGTTGTTGTTGTTGTTCCCCAAGCTGCCTGGCCGAACAGCCCCAAGGCCCCGAGCAATTCCAAGGCCATAACCGAGCGCCCCCACAGAACCCTCTCTGCCGACCACAATAAAGCCTGGGTGACCGAAGCCACTCCATGGCAGGGAGCTGAGGAGGGTGCGGAAACGCCCGGGAAACCAAAGCCCCACCCAGGGCCCTGTGCCCCTCAGCAATTATGAAGAGAAAGTTGAGGGGCAAGGGAAAAATGCTCACTACTGGCTACACTGCCGGCCTCTCGAGAACACAGGGAACATGAGTTAATGGGCGGCAGTAAGCCCTGGGAGTCGACTGTCTGGCCCGCTGCGCTCCCGGCCATTTGCACTCGATTTTAACCCTTTAACCCTTTAAGAGCGGCGCTCGACTTAAGCCGTGCACCAATTTGCAGCAAGTTAGGAGCATTATTAAGGCTTTTAAAAGGTTAAAATCGAGTGCAAATGGCCGGGAGCGCAGCGGGCCAGACAGCCGACTCCCAGGGCTTACCGCCGCCCATTAACTCGTGTTCCCTGTGTTCTCGAGAGGCCGGCAGTGTAGCTAGTAGTGAGCATAGCTGGGAAAAATATACCGATATATGCTAAACTTCCATGTTCGTGGCACCACTGCAAGAGAACCACGAGTGCTACGTAGCTCGTTCTGGTCTCATTTTGAAGCTTTTAGTGCCTAGTTTTTTGCTAAATATTTTTTTTCTTCATGCAGATGCTTGATTTATCATGCAGGAGGGCCTGAATATGCCCAAATGAGCCCAAAACACCCCGCTAGACAAGGGTTAAAAGCCTTAATAATGCTCCTAACTTGCTGCAAATTGGTGCACGACTTAAGTCGAGCGCCGCCAATAAGGGGTTAACCCGGGAACTGCGGGAAGACTCTTAAGAGTTCCCCCGGCGGACTGCGGAAAGACTCTTAAGAGTCAGGGGAAAAAAATCAATTTAACCCTCCAGCCCCGGCTATGTATTATATATATATTCCTCGAAACCCGGGTGTTTTGGCCGAAAAACTTCTAGGCTAGGCTACCGTATATTCGTTAATCAGACTGCTTCCCGCATTCCCACACATCCCCAAGCGTAGCTGTGTTATTTACCTGTAGAATGGCATTAAGTAGAGCTCTCTAAGTCAACTGGTTGAGCTGTGATGATGATTTCATTGGAGATAACTTTATGGCCAAAACAGACACTTTACACTACTTTTCGATACTTAACAACAACATACAGGCACACACGAACAAGCGACGCTCTCCTTCTTGTGGCCGGAGATGCGGGGCGTCGGTCCAGCCGGCTGTTGTTTACATGCGTCGGATCGACGCCTCGCACACGAAGCTCACAGGCTTTCAACCACTGGGCGTTCAAGAGCCCTTCCAGGTACCTGTTATATGCTTTTTTATGGGCGTTCAAGAGCCCTTCCGTGGTGAGAGGGTTAAAACACAGATTTTTTTTTTTTTTTTTGCCCCTGGGCCATGCAAAATATCACTCCCCACTTCCCCACTTTCCTCCCCTCCTTCAGTTATCACCTATTTTCCCTGTTATTCCCTTATTCTGTGGTATATTTTCGTGCTAACATTAGCGAGTTGCAAGCAGGGCATTGTCATCACTGTTAGCAAGCGAGTACAAGAGAGAGAGAATCGATCGACAGTGTCTCTCCAGCCTTGGGGAAAATTGGCGGGAGAGGAGCTTGCCTCAGCCATACATTATGTAACTCCTGGCCTGTAGCGCCGATTTTGACCATCCAAACGCTGTTTTCACTTGTTTTATTGTTGTAACAGGTTAATACCTTTATAATCAACCTATAATAGGCGCATATGGATAAGTATTAATGCTATTTATGGTAAAATAAATATTTTAGTGATGGAAACAGCTCAAATACATGCGCACAGGCAGAGGTGTCTCATACCCCCCATGCGCACTTCAGAGGTTAATATACAGTTGACCCCTGATTTGCGAACATTCACACAGCGAAATTTCGGTTTTACGAAGATTACAAATTACTACCATTTTCTATAGGGCTGGCCTCCCCCAGTCAGTGGCATTCGTGGTTCATTATTATTATTTTTGTATTTATTTTATTTATTTTCCCTAGATCTACTAATCTGAATTTTTTCCATAAGTTGTCATTTATATGCGTATGGCATCATTAACTCATTATTTCAAAAGAATTATGTTATTTGTCCTAACGTAACTGCCATTTTGCTTACAAGTCTGTTCTGGGATTTGTAGTTTTCTTCTATTTTCCAAGATCTGCAAATTTAATGGCCAATCTAGAACTTATCATAGCTTAAGTTTTTATTCATTAAAGCATCCATGGAACACACCGAAAATATCGCTTGTCTGCCTGTTTAGACAAAAGGCCAGATAGTGTATGCCGACATCGGTAGAAGACGACAGCAAAGCCTGTAACTTAGGGTTACCAACTCAAAACAAAATAATCCACTAGATCCATTCTCAAATGTCGCTAGAAGGCCGCTAGATAGTAAATTAGTGCCGAAAATCTCCAGAATAATGCAAGTCTCTAGAATATATATCAAATTTGGGTCAAATATCCAGAATATCAGAATTTGTGTCGCTAGATGTAAATATTTGTCGCTAGATCTAAGTAAAATGCTCTAGGTCTAGAGGAAAAGTAGCAAAATTGACAACACTCCTGCTGCTTCCTTACGATTCCATGACTTGGTTTGTGTGTTACCGGTACTTATGTGTTTTATTGGCTAGTTGGATGTTATATGTATTGCAATGTAGTTATAGATTAAAGGTTAGGGAGTCATAAAATATACAAATGTTGATTCGGTTTGAACAAAAATGTGGATAATATAGCAGGTGGATAGGGGAACAATTCAGGGTCCTGAAACCTATCTATCTATCTATTTACTCAGGCCCAATCCCCACTTTTCCTTTTTGGGGGGGGGGGGGATTGTGACTCAAGACAGAGCAAGAATAGGGACAACACAAAACACAACAGAAAACAATGAACACACAAAGACAAACTACAAGTTCACACACATCTAGGTCATCCAGGAGAAGACTCAGAGACCAGGGTCACCAAGGTCCCTCCAGCACTCCCCCGGCCTCCGACCAGCCGGAGAGGTTCCGATCTCGGCAGGCAGACATGCAGCGAAGCCTTACCACATCGACCCCGCCCACCACACTTCCAGGCGCACCCTTCATATTAATCGTCTCCCCGGGCCAGGCGCCTGATGGACTATTATCTAGTCCAACTTGTGCCCAACCCCTTCCCCCAAATGACCACGTGTTCACTTATCTATTCACAAGCATTCTCCATTCATTCCTGTTTATTATCACTTCTCTTGCCTGATCTATAGTCATTCCTCTATCATCCAAAGCTTGTCTTACACAAGTCTCTCCTTCTCAATGGGGGTCTTCCTGCCCTTCTATTTTCCCTTGTATCTGACTCACATATTCTCTTTGTAAGCCTTTCATCTTCCATTCGTTCAACATGACCATACCATAATTAATCTTATTAAGCCATAATTTTGCTCGACATAATTTCGCACTGCGTACATATTTTTTCGGAAAGGAATCTGTTCGCTAACCAAGGGTCTACTGTACTATATACTTTTTTAAGAAGTCATGCACATGCATACATAAAAAAAAAAAAAAAAAATCTATATCTATCTATCTATTGCCTGACGCCGTGATCCCCGAAGGGGTGGCCACGAACGAACCGCCCCTATGCACCTCTGTCCCCAGTCAGTCAACGCCCCTCCCCCCAACCAGCACCGCCCTCGTTCATGTCATATTTAGATATAAAAGATTGGCATTACTCAAAAGTATATTATAATGTACTCTTGCATTAAGCAATTTAATGTTTGAATTTAAGCCTTAACTGAATTAAGGCAGCTCTTCAATTTAACTGAATTAAAATGTAAAACTTGCAAACTAAACAAACCAAAATTGGGACAAGGACAATATAAAGTCAAATTAAATTATCAAAATCGCTATGTGGAAACAACGCTTACTAAAATGAAAATTATTAAATAAAAGAACACAATCCACCACATAGGGTGTACATCACTACATGAGCAAGTTAATCTGTTGGAATTGAGGGATTTGTTTTTGTTGTTGTTGTTGTTGTTGTTGTTGTTCCCTAAGCTGCCTGGCCGAACAGCCCCGAGTCCCTGAGAAAGGCCATGGCCACGATCGGGCTTTCCCACAGAGCTCTCATTGAGTGTAGATTGTGTTGTTGGCGTAAGTGGTTGTGTGAAATGCAGTCTTCTATGATGTGTTTAATGGTATGGGATGCTGTGTTACATCCCGGGCAGGCGTCGACAACGGAGTCATCCAGTCTCTTCTGATAGCTCAGGAGAGCTGGATGGTGTCCGCATCTCAGCCTGGCCAGGTGGACTCTGTCCTCGCGAGGAAGGGAGAATTCGGAAGGATGGATTTCGGGAGGTCGTGCATGCAGCTGCGTGTTGTCTGTGAGTGAGTGGATGGATCGGTGAGAGATATGAGTATGGATGTGCTTCTGGAAGTTGGTTCGGGGTGGGAGGGAGAGAGGACAATAATTGTGTGTGATACCGTGTGCTGGGTGTTGTTTTGATATTTCTTGGTGTCTGTGGGTGTGTTGCCATGTAGTTTAGTGGGTGGTCTTCGTTCGTGGAGGCTGCTGCCAGGAATTGAGTGCCTCTCATGTCCAGATGGTCTTTGACTTTGAGGATTTTGGTTTCTTGATGTAGGTGATCTGTGGGTGAAGTAGCTGTGCAGCCTGTAATGATCTTCAGGGCTTTGTTTTGAATAGTCTGTAAGGTCTTATGATGTGTTTCAGCTAGGTTAGAAGCCCAGGCTGGGCTTGCGTATTCCATCACTGATCTTATGTATTGTTTATATACTGTGGTGGTAGTTTCTTTGTTGTGTCCAAATTTTGTGTGAGCAAGTGACCTGAGAGCGTTAAGTCTGGGTGTCAGTTTCTTTTTAATGTTTGTGGTGTGCTGTTTGAATGTCATATGAGTATCATATGTTACTCCTAGGATTTTGGGTGTGTGTGTATGTGTTAGGGGTGTGTTGTTTATGGTGAGTTGAGGGATGTATTCGTGTTCTCCTGTCCAACTTGTGAGCAGGGTTGCGGTGGATATGGCTGGGGCTAGATTAAGTCTGTTTGTAGTGCACCAACCATGTAGTGTGTTGAGATAGGGTTGAAGGAGATCTGTTGCTCTTTTTGGGTCATGGTGTGTGCATGTGAGTGTTATGTCATCTGCATAGGAGGCTAAGTTTATTTGGGGCGTATTGGGTGTTTTGTATTTGTTTTTGTAGTGCAACAAAGCAGAGGGTGATTTGGAGGGTTGTGTTTGTGGAAACGGTGGTTCTTATTGTCGGCAAATAGTGGAGACTAGTTCATTTGTACGCGTTGGTCCCTTTAGTACGCGATCTCAAACAAATATAGTGGTCCAATGGGGGACAGGAAAACGTTGTCTACTGCTCTTTCTAATACACCAAATAGTAATCCGTTTCCATCCAGTGAGTTGAAATATATAGATTGAAGTCATCAAAATATCACTCATTTCTATATTCATTATTGTTACTGACATTATTCTCAAATTCTATTCGGTACATTGCCCAATATACAAAGTATATATGATAGATAAAACTGAATATATTAGGCCTACAGAGACATTTGGCAAGGATCCCTAAAGTTTTGAATCCTTGCCATATGTCTCTGTAGGCCCAATATATTCTGTTTTATTCATCATATATACTTTGTATATTGGGCAATGTACTGAATAGAATTTGAATTTCTAACATTAATGAATATAGAAATGAGTGATATTTTGATGACTTCAATCTATACATTTCGACTCACTGAATAGAAACTGATTACTATTTGGTGTGTGGTGATGGGCTGGTCTATCAGAGTGAGAGCTGAGCAATCTCTGCCATACCCATAGCTTACTCTGACTGTTCCTTTAACTTATATATTTTCTAGATCTCAAGTGACGGCGTCTCTTCCGTGGATTGACCTCCCAATCTACCAAGATTGGAAGCCAAAGCGTCACATTTTTCCCTTGCCCCTCAACTTTCTCTTCATAATTGCTGAGGGGCACAGGGCCCTGGGTGGAGCTTTGGTTTCCCGGGCGTTTCCGCACCCTCCTCAGCTCCCCGCCATGGAGTGGCTTCGGTCACCCAGGCTTTATAGTGGTCGGCGGGGAGGGTTCTGTGGGGGCACTCGGTTATGGCCTTGGAATTGCTCGGGGCCTTGGGGCTGTTCGGCCAGGCAGCTTGGGGAACAACAACAACAACAACTATTTGGTGTTTTGGAAAGAGCAGCAGACTAAGTTTTCCTGTCCCCCATTAGTATGTTATCTCCATAAACAAAAAATATCCACACAGCATAAGTATATAGCTAGATTAGTAAATTTAGTATCAAAATGTACATGTACACCTAATTGTATCTTACATTTTTGTTACTAAATTATAATAATCCGACTACTGTACTAATTTTGTGCGAGTAGTATTTTTATTGATTCTGCCTACTGATTGGACCACTGTGCCCGAATTGGTAAGTCAACCCTTGCCGTATCCATGTTTGTACGGTCCAACTACTGTCAAAAGGGGTGGTATAAGTAAACAAATATTGTGTAGTCATTGATTTACAAGGACCTGGAGCCTCGGTCTCAGCTGGCCGTATGTACAACTGGGTGGATGGTTCTTTTGTGGTTATAATGGTAATAACTGTGCGTTTGTGCCAGATATCCGATGATGGTAGTGAGGTGCCAGACCATATCTATCTATTGCCTGACGCTGTGATCCCCGAAGTGGTAGCCATTTACTAATTAAGCTAATTAAGGTGGTAGATGATTGGATGCAAATTCTAGAAGATGGTGATGTAATAGATGTGGTATATTGCGATTTTATGAAGGCCTTCGATAAGGTCCCACATAAAAGGTTAATAGAGAAAGTTAGAAGCTATAATATAGGGGAGAAATGTGTGAAATGGATAGAAGCCTTCCTGAAAGATCGGAGACAGAGGGTACTGGTGAATGGAATAGGCTCGGGGTGGAGGGAAATTACAAGTGGGGTACCTCAGGGATCTGTGTTGGGACCACTGCTGTTAGTTATATTTATCAACGACTTACCTGAAGTTATAACTAATGGAAGTGAGGTATACCTGTATGCGGATGACACTAAGCTGTATAGAAGAGTGAGGAGTTAGGAAGATGTGGGTTTGCTTCAAGGAGATGTGGAGGGCATGAAGGGATGGTCTGAGCATTGGTTAATGCCTTTTCATCCAAAAAAATGCAAGTACATGCGGATTGGGACAAGCAAGATAGACAAGGTAGGATACAGTATGTATGAAGCGATGGAGGAAGTGAATGCAGAAAAGGATATAGGAGTAGTGATAGACAATAAGTTAAATTTCTCAGAACATTTAGCGGAAAAGATAAACAAAGCCAATAGAATTGTGGGGCTGATAAGGAGGACATTTGTGTCACTTGACGAAGAAATCTCAGGAATCTCTATACAGCGCTGGTTAGGCCGCACCTGGAATATGCGAACCAGGTGTGGGCTCCATATATGGTAAAGGATATAGAAGCAGTGGAGAAAGTGCAGAGGAGAACTAGCAAGCTGGTACCAACGTTGAAGAACGCGGGCTATGAGCAGAGGTTGAGGACACTGAGGCTTCTGACACTGGCATATAGGAGAAAGAGAGGGGATATGATAGAGACTTTTAAGATAGTGTCAGGAAAGTACAGTGAGGATGTGTGTGAAGGTATCTTCTTGATGCGGGAGGGAACAAGAACGAGAGGACACTCTAAGAAAATTTACAAAGAAAGAAATAGGCTTGAGAAGGCAAAGAACTCATTTTGTGATAGAGTGGTAAATGAGTGGAACGCACTGCCCCAGTATGTAGTCGATTCCGAATCAATAAGGGAGTTTGAGAGTAATCTTGATAAAGCATGGGGAAGACAAGATTTGAAGTTTGATTATAAAACAAAAATACAGAATAGTAAAAATGTTGCGTCTGCTACCGCCGCCGCCAACACCGTGAACGACCGCAGCAGTGCAAGTACTGGTACTGAGCTGGATACACAGGCATAGTTTGCCTTTTTCCAGAGGATCTACTGTAAGAAACTGTAAGAATATACTGTACTGTATATGGTTTACTTAATTTTTTCTGTGCCCTCATTATAATCCTATGAACAGTATGTAGTGCCAAGTTTCCTGTGGTGGTAGTGAATTGCCGGACCATATATATTGTTGAATTATTATTATTAATTGATTAATTTATTTATTGTATTGTATTTTTATTTGTTGTGCCCTAATACTAACTGTATATATGGTGTGTCCAGTGGTGATAGTGTATCACCAGAGCATAATCTATCATTGATTGATCTGCTTCTGTGCTGTCATTGTAGCTGTATGTACGTTTTGTTTAATGATCTGTTTCTGTGCATTATCAGGTGTCCGGTGGTGGTAGTCTGGTGCACCAGCCTGGTAGTAATGCGGCAGCGGCTGCGGTGGGTGTGGCGGCGGTGGCGGCCGGTGTCACACAAGGATCAGGACAGTTCCAGAGGCTTAAGGTTGAGGACGCTCTCTCTTACTTAGATCAGGTCAGTAATGTGTTATTAAAAATACCTTCTTTTTCTTCTATATCGTGTATTTCCAAGTCAATTACAGTACTGTACACATTATTTTTTTTAAGTCCAATATACTTTTTCCTTCCTCCTTTCCCAGTTTCTTTGTATGTTACAAGTGTTGTACACATAAAAACATTCATAGAATTTTGCACGAATCTTGAATTTTCACTTTCATATTTCTACACACACTTCATCGGTCATTCTGACAAAATCAATGCTACTACCAGTACTTATATTTCATATTTTTTGTACATAGCATCTAGAACATCTTCCCGTTTGTGTTCTATAGATAAATGTAATTGTGTATCTATATTATTCATAAATAGAGGTCTAAAATTATTAATATCTTATCAATATTAACTTTTCATTGTTTTGTCCCCCAGTTGAAATCTAGTTTTAAAATTTTATGAATATATGAGGCAATTTTATGTAGAATGTTAATTATAACTAGTTATCATTTTGTCCTTCAGGTGAAGTTGAGGTTCGGGAAGCAGCCACAGGTATACAATGACTTCCTGGACATCATGAAGGAATTTAAGTCGCAGTCCATCGACACGCCGGGGGTCATCGCGCGAGTCTCCCAGCTCTTCCGCGGCCACCCGGAACTCATTGTGGGCTTCAACACATTTCTGCCGCCCGGCTACAAAATTGAGGTGCAAGGGAATGAGCAGGTGAAGGTTTGCACGCAGATGTTTTGTCTCCTTGTCTCCACACACACGCCAGCGCGCGTCTACACCAAGAGGCGTCACTCATGTATATGTGTTAGTGTGTACATGGATGGGCATACATTAGCATATGAAACTTTTTAACGTGATTCTTTTAATCACTAAATTATGTGGCATTTGTTAAATATCAAGTTCCTTGAAGAACTGTGCCTACACAGCAAGAGGGCAGGAAATGCTAAAGTTAGCATCATTATGAGAATATATTTTTGGCATTTAATGTTCCGTATACCAAGCTGGATTCAGACTACTTCAAGTTATGCAAATTAATAACGTACTGTACTATATTAATATGCAGTATTTTCAACACCTTTAAGTTGAAGTGATGTGGCTTTAAACAGAACTTGCTTCTGACAGTCATATAGGTAACTAAAGAAGAAATTGTGGTACCATACTCATTAATCAGTTTTCTAAATGAAAGCTTTACCAAACAAGCTTAACCATATTGCTTTACCGTATGTTTCATCACAATAAAAATAGTTTACACATTCCGTAAATATTACAAAATACCGGCTATTTTGAAAATGGAGATTGTGGTCAAAGGATTAAGAAATGTCAAGTGAATTGAACCCATAATTTTCACAAATTATAGAGTAAATCATTGTGTTCGTTGCAGATTATTATCTGATTTATTTAACGTTATTCCTTCTGGAAAAAGCTGTACAGTACCGGCATTCCAAATTACCGTTTGGTGTGAATCTTAACCCCTTCTGTACCGGTGATGTACTTTCCATTCTATTTGGCAACTATTAGACGATTTTGTACAGCTGATGAAACACGTCTACTCATTCAAAGGCTACAGACTATCTTGATTAATCCTTTATAGCTACTATATATCCTTTCTAAGCTTAATAAAATTGTCTAAACGTAGCTATAATAAAATATGAAAGACGTTGCCGGTACAGAAGGAGTTAATGAAGCTCGCTAGCACCATGATTAAAACAGAAACTGAAATAAGTCAAAGTATACTGCAATGCAAAAATTTATCAAAAATGCAATGCAACAATTTTACTTAATTTTTTTTTAAAGTTACAGAATACACTTCTGAGGATTGCATAGGAAATTGTGAATAACCTATCCAATTCCAAATGATATCTTCTCAATTTCTATACAGTATATCTTCCTAAAAGGTACTGGTATATGAAAATCTAACTTACCGTACCGATATATAAAATGTAAAATAGTACGGGTACTGGTCACTAAAATAACTAATATACCGTAATGATTTATTAGAAAGCTTAAAATGGTACAGTACTGGTAACTGAAATAGCTAACATAACATACAGATTTTTAAAGATTGATGATGATGAAAATAGTACTGATAATGAAATAAGTAACCTACTGTTCTGATTATTAAAGTGTAACAGAGTACTGTATTGTACTGGTAACTGAAATAACTAACCTACCATACTGGTAATTAAAGTGTAATATGCCTGTGTATGCACATCCCGCACATATCTTTATACATGGTGAGTCTCACATATACACAAGTCATTTTGTTCGTCAGTTGGGCAGACCATACTACTGTATTTGTACGAGGGGACCAATTAGTGTGTGATGTCAATAATGCATACATATGCTGTCAAGTTCTAGGGGACACTGGTTATTTTGGGGTCTATATATATTTATATATTAATTTATATTTACTCACTAGACCTTCATCAAGCTTATAAAAACACAGGTGCCCAAGAATCACCTTCAAGATAAATTTGTACATTTTTCGATAGAACATTTTCCCGGCCAAAGGCCGGTGCCTCTTAAATCACAGGCTCGCTATCGCTCTCCAGGAATAAATCGACAATGACACAAAAAGTCTTAATATTGCCAAAGAAATAGGCCGAAATGTCTTAAAATTGCCAAACTAATGGGCCGTACGTCTTATATCTGAAAACTAGTGGGGCTAAACATGAGGAAGAAGGGGGCCATAAAAAGGACCCATCTCCCCTTAAAGACCGCTTCATCCACAGAGAGTGTGGTTTGAGTCCTTTAACTGTGGTACAGTACAATAAAGTCTTGCCACAGCAGTGCCCCATCATCTCATGACTGTGGCAGATGTTAGTATAGCGCTAACAGTGCCTCAGCAATACTCAACAAAGTCCCCCTGAAGCACTTGCACCTGTAATATCCGCACCACACAGCTTTAAGCGTGCTACAACAAGGCAATAACAAGAAATCACTATTTCTGGTAAAGAGGCTGATTGCATCACCAAAGTGGCAGGCAAGGGGAGAGCTGCTTCCCTATGCCAGAATTATAGTACTCACAAAACCATTTTTGAGCTAGATTAATACATTTAGCATCAGAATTTATGAATAGTTAAAGTACAATTTTATCACTTACTGTAATTTACTAATCTTAACGCTTCATATTTTGAGGAGAGTTAGATTGATATAACATCAAAATATATGATAGTTAAACTACATTTCAACATTAAATTTACTAATCTAACTATTGTACTATTTTTTTTTTTTTATTATTATTATTATTGATATCCAGTACTAATTGGCCCAGCACATACAAATAGGTTAGTCCACCCTATAGTTCCAATTTCCTTCGTTCTGCCCTTGCTTTTCGTTATTTGTAGGTTTAGTTAGTTTGGGATTCGCTTGTGGGTTCTGTATTGTGATAAGTCTAGATTTTGGGTTTTCCTGGCCTCTTGTAGCTCAAGGGAGGGCTGGAGCAAACTGGCTGTAAATTTCCACACCTATCTACTGGTTGAAGTTGCTGCTTGATTGCTCGTCATTTTTGAGTTACAAGAGGTTTGGGGGTTGAGATTTCTAGACTCTTCATAATAAATATTGAATAGAATAGTTTTGTTTTCATATTCTGGTGTTATGATTTTTGTAGTTGGTTTAAATAGGTTTCTTAGTTTTCGTTCCTTGGTTTATTAGTGGCTTGGTTTGTTAATATAACTACTTTGGTTAGTTTCTAGATCTCAGTTCTTCGAGCATGGTTTTTGGTTTTTGTGTTTAGCTATATTTTAGTTTGTGAATATAGTTCTCGTTTCTTAGGTGCACTTTTTGAGTTGCAGTTTATTTTTCTGAACCTCACATGCTACATACTCCTTTGTCTTTGGGTTGCCGGTTTTTAGTACGTGAGTCGGCCATATACACAAGCGGCTTCGGGTATTGCTGGGTTTTATTTTCATTCTGGCATTAGATGATTTTATGCCGTTTTGGAAAGACCTGTGGGAGTTGGAGAGTTAATGGAGATAACTTTTACCTCGGATACCTCGAGATCTTTCCAAAGCCAAGTAAAATTGTCTGTTAGCCATAATAAAAATGACCTATCATGTTGTAGGTGTTAGCAGCTTACAATATTTAATTAAGAGCTAGACAGAACACCATATGGAGAGATACGATCCAAAAGTTTGTCGGAGTGGGATGCAGTGGACTAACTCAGACTGATAGTGAAATTGGAGACTAAGCATTTAATCCCTTGAATCAGAGGATGAATTTCTTTGATTTATTAATGCTACTGCCATGTAATTTCATTCAACTTGGATAGTTCTTGGAATTAAACGGTTTAATAATATCACTGTTAACCGTATATCAGTTTAACCTGAAGAAACTGGAAAGTTAAAAGTGTTCACAATAAAGACCCATCCTCAATTATAGTCTTTTTGTTTTTTAAGCTGGCGAGAAATTGGCTTGTTTCAATGTTAATTACTCCGTTATTGCAACGTGTTTTATAGCCAAATATATTGTTAATTACGAAAATTTGAAAATACAGTATTATGATGCGGAGACATAGTAGTTTTCTTATTTTTCCATTAGCTATTGAGAAATGAGCTGCTGAGGGAGTAAAATATCTGCTATATTGAAGAAAGTCTAGTACAGTGTTTCTCTTTCCATTACGTTAGTTTTTACTCTGTCTCGAGTCGGCCACCCCCAGAAACAAAAATGGGGTATGCGCCTGAGTAGGTAGATAGATAGATAGATAGAATATAAGAAAACTCTGAAGCATAGATAGATAGATAGAATGAATATAAGAAAACCCTGAAGCAGTTATCGCGGAGGAACGGACTTGTGTATATGGCTGAATATGGTCACTTTTTGAGTTTTTTAGAAGTTTGTCTGTTTTTGTTACAAGTGAGACATGACAAGATACATCACAAATGCAAAGAGATAATACATGTGTTTTGTATTGATGCTTAATATTAAGATATTGTTTTATTTTATTTATGTACAGATATGTTTCACTATTATTTTAGTGAGATATCAACATACCAAAAAAGATTATTTTAAATTTCAAATTATCTTTTTGGGTTTATTTATAGAATATACAGTATGTTACTGCCATTTTATTTTCCAATACAGTGTTGATTTAACAAACTATCAGTAGTTACTATACAAAATTGAAGATTCATTAACCCCTTCCGTACTGACCACGTCTTTTTAATTTTATTCCAGCTATATTTAGACGATTTTGTGCAGGTTAAGAAGGATCTGTGGTAGTGAAAAGGGTTAAGTGAGATAGTTTGAAGCCTGTTAATTGTTGGAGGCCCTTTTGAAACTGAATAAAATAGTCTAATAGTAGCCAGAATATAGTTAAAAAGACATCACCGGTACAGAAGGGGTTATCTGTATATTATGTAGCTGACCGTATACAGTTGTAAAAAGGAATATATGTACAGTAGCTATACTGAAGAGAAAAAATATAATTATTGATTCAATAATATGTTTTTAGTTATTGTGTAAGCTTAATCATTATCATAGTAATAATAATTATAATCATCTTGGGGAATTCACTAGCACTTGGAGCAAGTTACACCACAATTAAGAGAAATGTGGCATTCAAAAACAACTTTTTATTGACCGTATTCTTTTTTGCAAGAGTATACAGTAATTGCCCTCAATTGTATTTCTTTTTGTATAGAGAAATATTTTGGAAACCTGTTGTGGGGGTATATACCAAGTAACTAATGCAAAATATAATAAAAACTTACATTACCTTATCTTAGTAAGGCTCGAAAATATGAAGTTATTTTAATATACAATGGTTGGCAATTACAAAAAATACAATTTGAACACAATATTTATTATTCTATGTTATTAATTAAGATGGATTTGACAAATATATATATATTATTCAATGTTATTTATTAAGATAGATTAGTTTATCGGTACGTCATGTTCCTCAAGAATATTTCCTGCAATTATTTTTGGAAAGTACATTTGGCTCACGACTAAATTTCCCAGGTTCGTTTTCCGGGCAGGGAGAGACAGATGGGCAGTCTCCTCACACCCAATGCCTCTGTTCACCTAGCAGTAAATAGGAACCTGGAGTAAGTTTGTCCCAGCTGTGGAGGTAAACTGAGGTAACCTGAATAACAATCAGTAGCCCCTGTGTACTAGGCTGGGTACCTCACCCATCATACGAGCCAAAGGCAAAAAAAAAGCGCCACAGCAATGTACAGCCTAGTAGTACACCTCCAACATTACCTTTACTCCACTGTGGTACAATGTTCAATATGACCAACTATAAATGTGTGGTCCTGTGTTAGTTTTGGAAGCTGTGTATCAGTTTATCCTGCTGTTGATCTCCCTCTGTGACTGCTCCATATGTGGCAAATTAACTCTTATTGTTGTGGCCAAATGGCTGGAGTCTTGACTCACCACAGGTGAAGGAGACTACTGCTACGGCAACACACAGTAACTGAATAAGCCCATCACATGATCTTTAATTTATCAAATGTTTTAAACTTACCACGATACCTAGTATTCTTTTCAATAACCTAATTACTTATTGATAATGCAGTTATCATTTCTTGTGATTACTATTTTATGTTAATTTTGAAAATATTAACATAATTAAATTTAGTAAGGTTATTCATGATGTTCTCCGTTTTATACACCTAATCACTTAACAAATATGATTGTGTCTAAAATGAAAAACATTAAAATTACCTTCCTAAATTTACTAAATTGAATTTTACATCTTACTTTAAAATTAACCTTTAAGCTGTGGCATTCATAAGCCTACATAGGGTAATTCCTGTGTTTGACATTGCATTATTTTTTAAACATGATATAAATAGGAATGTTAGGCATTAAATGTAATACTTCAATAACTGCTCACTAATTTGACAAAACAAGCAAGCAAGCAAGATAGTGCACCAAACTCCTACAGTAGTCACTTATTGTTCAGTTATATTTTGTCTTGGCCCAACCAAAAATGGTGTGTCGACCGTGGAAGGGTTAATATTGTCTCAAATATGGTTTCCTAATACATTTGGAATAAGAAATGATGACTGTATTATCAGAAAATATTTTCAGTTGCAGTGGTACCGGATATAGGCTATCCACAAATAATTTTTCTTCATCCTGTCCTATTTATCTATCTATCTATAATACTCTGGCTCATACCCCATTTATTTTATTTTATATATTTTGTATTTATTTTATACCATAAAATATGATACTCTAAAGACATTCAAACAACATACCACAAACATAATCTGACACCCAGACTTAATGCCCCCAGGTCATTTGCCCACACAAAATTTGGACACAACAAAGGAACTACCACCACAGTATACAAATAATACATAAGATCAGTGATGGAATATGCAAGCCCTGCCTGGGCTTCTAACCTAGCTGAAATACATCATAAGACCTTACAGAATATTCAAAATAAAGCCCTAAAAATCATCACAGGCTGCTCAACTACTACACCTACAGATCACCTACATCAAGAAACTAAAGTCCTCAAAGTCAAAGACCACCTGGACATGAGAGGCACTCAATTTCTGGCCTCCACAAACCAACACCATCTACTACACTACATGGCAGCACACCCACAGACACCAAGGAATAACAAAACAACACCCAGCACACGGTATCGCACACAAATACTGTCTTCTCTCCCTCCCTGCCCACCCCAAACCAGCTTCCAGAAGCTCATCCATACTCGTATCTCTTGCCGTTCCATCCAATCACTCATAAACAACACGCAGCTGCAGGCACAACCTCCCGAAATCCATCCTTCTAAATACTCCCTTCCTCGCGAGGACAGAGTCCATCTGGCCAGGCTGAGATGTGAGCACCATCTAGCTCTTCTGACCTATCAGAAAAGACTAAATGTCTCCGTCGTCAACACCTGCCCAGGATGCAACACAGCACCCCATACTATTAAACACATCATAGAAGACTACATTCTACACAATCTACACTCCTTGAGAGCCCTGTGGGAAAGCCCGATCGTGGTCATGGCCTTCCTTTGGGACTTGGGGCTGTTCGGCCAGGCAGCCTAGGGAACGACTACAACAACAACAACAACTTGATCTTTACATTTGCCTTACCAATTTCAGTCATTCTTGTTTTAGAGTTATAAACTATGTATTGGTCTATGCAGGCTGTCAATTAAGAGGCTATTTAAAGTTTTACAACCAAATCCTTTCTTGTTGGTCATTATTATTATTAAATATATGTTTAATATATTGTTTCACAGTTCTTAATATAGCCTAACTAGAAACTTTAGAGGTGATAAAATGGCAAAACAAATGCATTTTACTCGTAAAATTTCCTATATTCCTTATGATCATTCCAGTCTTAAACCCAAACTGTCCCGGTTTGACACCCTGGTTCCTCACTCCCCATTACACACACTCAATTGTCAATTTACCTTTCTATTATACTTCAATCTTTCATTTATACTTCACTCATACATCCATTGATAATATTTATTTCTCAGGGTTCCAGAGTTGCAGACTGATAAACTCTTAACAAAGACTATACTTATATATTTGTATTGCATTTCAGAGTTTCTTATGTTATAAGGGTTTGTATGAGGATATCCCAGAATAATTTTCAAGTGCCATGACCTTTAGATTTTGTTGTATTGTTATGCCCTTTAGTGGTGCTCGGGAGGCAAGACTATTTTTTGTACCATTACTAGTTTCACCAAACCACTTAGTTGCAGATAGGCAAGACTTGTTCAAATTA
Organism: Paralithodes platypus; assembly: GCA_032716605.1. Classification (NCBI taxonomy): domain Eukaryota; kingdom Metazoa; phylum Arthropoda; class Malacostraca; order Decapoda; family Lithodidae; genus Paralithodes; species Paralithodes platypus. The sequence goes on from CM064508.1 coordinate 44,587,464, forward strand.
TGAGTTTGTCTAGTAGATAAACTGTAAGATAGTTAATTGATTTGCAAATATTTAATAGGAGATACTTAAACTGGAGAGAATTTATATTATAATTATAATTTATAAAATCAGGTACATACGTTATTAGAGGTGAAGTATACTTGCAATGGCATTATATATCATGAGTGAACTTGGACAAGCATTGATAGTGGTTGAAATGGTCAAAGACAAGACCAGACGGATAATTATGAACTGAACTTCTTAAGAGAGAATCATTGGACTGAGTAATTGGTTAATTGCATACAAATATGTGTATCCTCTCTTTCTTCCACTGGAGAGGGGTAGCAGTGACAGTTGTCACAGAAACTGTTTAGAATTATTTTTGTCTCCCAGTGTATTAAATTATTTCTCTCTCTCCTTTTCTGATCACACCAGTGTGTTGTTGTTGTTGTTTTTTTTTTTCTAGAACTATATGTAGCAAATTTATCAAGTAACTTACGAAGGTAAATCAGACTGAATAATACTATGAAAGTTGTTGCCATTAGAATTAACCCTTAAAAAGCTGCTCACCACATAAGTCGAGTTGAAAAAACTGGCAAAAAACGGGTGAAAAAAGGGTGGAAATCGAGTGAAAATGGGTGGGATAGTAATGATCCATATGTCCGACATCTGTGGCCTCCCGGCCCACACTAACTCCAGTTCCCCCACCGCGCGTGAGGATGACAGTGTAACCAATAGTTCGCTAAAAGTGAGCAAGGTAGCAAAATCAGCTAAACTTCCATCTTCGAGGTAACACTGTCAGTGCTCCACGAGTGCTACGTAGCTGTATGTGGCGTCATTGTGTAGCGATTTCCACCTAGTTTTCGGCGCAATACAGTTCCTTTCATACTGATGGTTGATATAGCAGTCAGAACGGCCCAGAAAGGCCCAAAACGGCCACAGAGCACCCGCTAAAGAAGGGTTAAAAATGTATGTATATACTTGGGCACATACCCCATAGCTGGGGGTGGCCGACTCGAGACAGGGCCCGAACAGGGTAAAAAAAATATATATATATATATATTTTTTTTTTAAAAGCAAAGTTAGACAATTGTAACTTAGGAAGCAGGACAATAGAGTTCCCCAGGTCTCTTAACCTCCCAGAGAGGTTCCGATCTCAGCAGGAAGGCACATAGCAAACCCACACCACAATGCCCGCCCACATTACTTCCATATTATTTTTATTAATCTCACCACCACACCCCCAATGAAATTAATTAAAGTATATATGATCCACCGGGATTCGAACCCGGGTTATCACACACATATTTTTGCCACCTTAACCATTACACCACCAGGACGGTTAAAGGTTTATGCACACGCCTACGACTTATTATCCATTCTCGAATACTGGATATTAATCTAATCATGTTCATATTCCCAACCGCACTATGGTAGCCTACTGTTTAAGTGAGAGGAAAGAATATTCATGGGGCACAGATCATATAGACCGGCCTCTCGAAGAAATATCCCTAAACCTACTAATAATATTATTTTTATTAATCTCACCATTATCATTTAAGATAACTTTAATAAAAAAATAATCATATTTTGTAGTGCTCTATCAAAACCATAAATTCATGATTAGTCTTTACTTCTATATAGCTATTATATTTATGGTGCTTATTGAAAATTATGAAGGATATTCTCATACCATAAAAGTATATTAGAACCTTACTTATAGATTATTTATATGGCTTTACATTAATTTGTTTTAAGTCATATCGATACGTGTACCGTTATGGCATATTGTATGTTGTTTACTGGGCTTGGTATGCAATAGGTGTACTCACAGGTCCAGATATTTTATTTGAATCATGATTACTAGATTGAAACAAGACATTTATTTCTGTAGAGGTCATTCAGAAGCTTACATTTACTCATTGAGGCCATCCAAGATTAAGGGGGGTCACCGGCTTTACTTTATCTTTTTCTCCTTTTCTCTCTTGCCCTGGCTTGTATCCATTCGGCCCCATTCAGCCAACTATTTTAAGACGTTTATCCCCATCCAGGTGTCGATTTTTTCTTGGCGAGCGATAGCGAGCCAGCATTGTATAGAGAAATCCGGCTTTGCTGGAGACATTTTTCTATCGAAAAATGTACAAATTTAGCTTGCTGTCAAAACAAAAATATATACCGGTATATATATAATATGCTGGCTCGCTACCGCTTGCCAGGAAAATATTGACACCTGGATGGGGCTAAACGTCTTTAAACAGTAGGCTGAATGGATACAAACCAAAGAGAGGGAGAGAAAGAAAAAAGCGAGGTGGGCTTCCTTGACAGGTAGGAATGGTAATGATTTTGGATGGCCCTGATGAGTCCTGACTGATTCTGGATGGTCTCAGAGACTGAGTGCCATGTTTTTATCCATCAACCACATCATTCAATCACAATGTCTGACCCTGTGAGTGTGCAGTTGCCCACATAAAGTTCTGTTCCTCGTGATCTTGTATATGAAAGTAAAATAGTACGAACGAATAAGTAACACCCCGTTCTTAACGTTAATCATCAATTACAAACCCAGAACATTAGCACCTAAACCATTACACCACCAACACAGTTAATTGCGAGTGGTTTCTTTTAATTATCAGATAAGTTAACCATGGCATGAGAAACTACAGTCGTAATTCAATCGTGCACATTATATTTCCATGTATAAGATCACGGAGAGGAACATAATTTATGTGGGCACCTGTACATATTGTTGTGAGTCACATAAATCGTGTACTTTACACCCAGTGGTTTACTTAGCCCTACACGTGACTGTAGGGCCATGTAAACCACTATGCATGTCGGTGGCTACAGTTTGTTGCGTTTTGTATACCCTCAGGTAAGTGTGAGCGTCCCGGGCCAACAGACAACTGTGGTCCATACTCCACAAGGGGTCCATCATCATATTACCTCCACTCACCACCCTCCACCCCCGCCTCCACCACCACCACCCACAGTCCCTGTCAAGCCTCCACACCATGCTCCTCCACCCAGGTCAGTTAGTTGATGTTTGTGGTTTTTCATTCATATTATTCTTTTGCTAAATCTTCTAAGTGTTATTTCCACATTGTGATTTTGATTAGTGTTTGTTTGCTTTGGTTTTCTTTTGTAAGTTTTAGATTGTAATACCAGTGTAAAGCCAATGTTTTGTTTATTTTGTTTTTAAAACCACCAAATTTTAGCATATACCGTCGCGCTAATAAGTGTTGTCTCGACACCAAGTATGTTTTGATCAATAATTGGTATCAGCAATATCTAAGCTTTATTTCTTCATATCGAGTGAAATATACACTCATGTTCCTACACTCACCCACCCTATTCAACATCTGATGGACATTAATACAGCACATTGCAAGCCAAACGTAATGACAGCTGGGCCATGACTTATTAGCGCGACCGTACAGTACAGTATTTGGAGGAATAATTAAGATCCCGAGTCAAAATATAGAACAAATATATTGAGTTTCCTAATTATTGTTGGAGCTCAGTGGTCTGGTTAATCTGCTCTACATCAACTAACCTAATTATTGTTCACAATTGTATTCCTGACCATGACTACATCCTGAACATTGAACCTAAGTACAGAGGGGCCATTGGTATGTTTTTTTTTTGCTATGAAACTAGGGCTCTTTTGCTTAGCCACCATTAGCTCAGAAAATAAGTAAATGTTCACATTCATGTTGGCAACAGGATCCATCCATTCAAGTTCCTTAGGTGGATTTACACAAATACCTATTTCCTGCAAGTTTATTTTGCAAGTATTGCATTGTAATTATTCCACTCTCCACAATTATGGTCTGGCAGCCTCTGAAACCTACTTTTAATTAAAAGGTAAAACTTGCATAATAAACAAAGCAAAACTAGAAACCTCACAATATTTAGACAAACAAACTTATCAAATTAAAATGTAAAACTTGCAAACTAAACAAACCAAAATTGGGACAAGGACATTATAAAGTCAAATTAAATTATCAAAATCGCTATGTGGAAACAACGTTTACTAAAATGAAAATTATTAAATAAAAGAACACAATCCACCACATAGGGTGTACATTACTACATGAGCAAGTTAATCTGTTTCCCAAGCAAACTAATCGCACATATAACAACGCACTATCGTCACGTTAAAGGAAGTAGTCAAGTTTGGGAAGTCCGGGACGTTCTGGCAAATTTTACTAAACTCTGCATGAATAAAGAAACTATATGTTAAATGTCAAAATATTATTTAAAATCAAATTTGCAACATGACAAGACATTAAAATAGTACAAAATACAAATATTGATAAGATATCTATACTATTACAAAATAATATATAAAATACAGTACAGCACTCACTAACGATAGTGCTATCGGGTAGGTACCTGTTTATCAAAATCAGAATTCTGTCCCCTTTGAATTCAGTTGCCGATACCTGTGCTAAATAGTGTAAAAAATGTTGCCAGGAAGTTTGAGGAAAATGTAGAAAGTGTCTCATGCCTGGAGGTCTGGGGCCAGGGGAGTGGTGGAGGCCCTTAGTGATCCTTGGTCTCTAGGTCTTCTCCTGGGCAACCTAGATGTTTGTGAATTTATATTTTGTTTTTTATGTTGTGCTGTCCTTGTTTGGACTTTGTCTCGGGTCGACCACCCACAGCTATGGGGTATGTGCCTGAGTCTCAGTATATACATACATACCTCATGACTGCCCTTTGTCAACTTCACAGACTCTTAGTGTAGCCTATAGTATACCTGTACTTGAATTTGCCTCCTTCAGTATTTCATTACCTCCATAAGCAAAATCACAAAATGTTGCTGTTGTACCAAATGATGAGGTAAAATATCCTGCATGAAATTCAATAAATGACTAAGTTTTATAGCTATTCATTGCCTTGGGTTATAAACTCAAAATATGATCTTTAAAACATAACAAACAATGTTGTGTCAGTTAAAATTACTACAACACTATAGAATGGTAAAACTTTTCACTCTTGTTCATGAAATACAGAAGTTGAACTAAGTTTGCATGGATGTTAACCTTAAAACCATACACGCAAATGTGTTTGCTTGGGAAACAGATTAACTTGCTCATGTAGTGATGTACACCCTATGTGGTGGATTGTGTTCTTTTATTTAATAATTTTCATTTTAGTAAGCGTTGTTTCCACATAGCGATTTTGATAATTTAATTTGACTTTATATTGTCCTTGTCCCAATTTTGGTTTGTTTAGTTTGCAAGTTTTACATTTTAATATACAGTATATGGAATTGCACCTCTTCTTATCTGATCAGCAAGTTATTAAATATTGGTTTTGGAGTTATATAAGCAAGCTTACCGGTATTTAAAGTATGGTTATTTTAAAGAACCCTAATTAAGCTGTACTTCCATGTTATCCCCAGAGCGACGTTGCCCCCAAATGTGACGCAACATCCTGGAGCAGGTCTAGTGAGCACCCACAGTGTTCACAGTGTGGGTGGTGGCGGGCCTGGTGGTGGCGGTGGCAGTGGTGGCGGTGGCGGAACTGTGGCCACTGGGGGCACCACACCAGGCGGGGGTAGTGTCGGCGGTGGCGTCACGCAGGTATCGGGGGTCAGCGTGGTAGGCGGCAACACCAACCAACCCAACAACCCCAACATCCCCTCCGTCACCCCACCCAGCATCCCTAGCTCTGGTGGTGGTGGTGGTGGTGGTGGTGGAGGGGTGGGGGGCAGCGGACCACACTCCACCAACACCGCTCCACAACACCCCAGCAGGGAACCCCAACCTCCTCCCCCCCCACCACCGCCGCCGCCACCCCCCCCACCGCCGCACCACCACCAACAACAACAACAACAACAACAACAACAACAACAACAACAACAACACCACCACCACCAACAACCTGCGCAGCCTGTGGAGTTCAACCATGCCATTAACTACGTCAATAAGATTAAGGTATGTTACACCAAATTAGCTCTTGTTCATTTATTCATTGTTCACATTATTACGGCAATAACCTACTTTGCACCATCTTTTCTGTAGTTGATTTTCACTGACATCACCTTTGCTCGTAAGTTTACAGTACGCATATGTTTAGTTAATTTTTTTAAATTACCTACCTTTTTTATCAGAAAGCTTACATATGTATCCTTAATTATGTCAATACTGTATGTTTGAACTTATATGCATTTGTTTATTTTGTATATATATTGAGTATATGATTTTTTTCAGGCTATACTTTAACCTACAGTACGATGATAGGTGAATAAATTTGACGTTTATAAAAATGTGATCGGTGGAATAGTAAGCTTTTTATTATTATAATTTTTGTTTTATATACAGTGCACTCCCATTATCCGCGCTCCAAGCATTCTAGAGAACCTTTGACAAGAATCATCGACTTTGAATGTGCAGTGTACAAGGGAGTTCTTGTATTAAATGACCCGCCTGTCAGTGTTTATTTCGACAGTGTAACGCTGGAGTGTGTGAATAAGTTCTGCTACCTGGGCGATACAGTTTCCGCTGGAGATGGCGCTGAAGCTAGCTCCATTACTAGAGTCAGAAGTCGCTGGGGAAAGTTTAGAGAGCTGTTGCCACTCCTGACCATGAGAGGGCTCCCACCCCACCTTAAAGGGAAGGTGTATACCTCATGTGTTAGGAGCGCGATGACCTATGCCTCTGAGACGTGGCCGGTTAAAGCGGAGAATGTCAATAGAATGGAACGGAATGAGAAGAGAATGGTGAGATGGATGTGTGGGGTTAATCATAGGGACAGGGTATCGAGCGAGGAATTGAGAAGGTGTCTGGGCATTAGGAGTATCGGTGAAGTGATGCGCACGAGCTGAGCTGACTTGGTTGGCTTGGACATGTGGAGAGAATGGATGATCAGAACTGGGTGAAGAAATGTCGGACTTTGAACTTGGGGGGAGCTGCGCGCATGAGCCGACTTGGTTGGTTTGGACATGTGGAGAGAATGGATGATCAGAACTGGGTGAAGAAATGCCGGACTGTGAACATGAGGGGAGCTGCGTGTAGGGGTGGACCTTAAATGACGTGGGCTCGGGTACTCCGGTCTGATCTAAAAATAAAGAACTTGACAACAGAGGCAGCCCTTGACAAGGCCGCCTGGAAAGCTGCCATTTAGGACGTGAGACTGTAACCACAGTTTCTGTGGACAGAAACTTGTGGTCTTTAAACTTGTATGTAGGCCTATGTATGTTAAACGTGGACACTCCTAAATATCCCATTACTCGTTATCCACGCAAAAAATCAGCAAAATACCAGCTATTCACGGATTTGAATCGGGCGGGCAGATGCGCATCCCGATTCTTGTTTTGGTTGGCAATCTTGCAGCTCACAGCCCACCCACCAAAGCCACCATTGTGTTGGAAAGCTACCTGTTTACAAGCTTTTCTTCTGCACGAACGTCGTATCTCTCGCGTTTATTAGGGCCTTTAGTCCATTCAGTGATAGAGAAAGTGAGCCTGGTGGTAATAATGAAGGAATTAAATGCACGGGACCATCAAAGCAGAGAGCTATAGCCGGGCAAGCCTACCGACGCCGTGTCGGACAAAAGCAGCGAAATTATGCCGATGATTTAGGCTAGGCTATATATGACTGATTTCAAATAAAGTCTGTCTGGTAAGTAATCTCATAATATGTAGTTATTAGTACAGTATTCTCTTCAAATAATATGTATTTATTGGATGTATTTGGGGGGAAATGAGGGTCTAAATATCGCTTTATTGCCAGAGCAAAATTTGCTACCACTAAATCTTTGTCAAAACAAGTCGTACATTGCTTAAAATACATTAAAAGTACTCATTAAAATGTAAAACTTGCAAACTAAACAAACCAAAATTGGGACAAGGACAATATAAAGTCAAATTAAATTATCAAAATCGCTATGTGGAAACAACGTTTACTAAAATGAAAATTATTAAATAAAAGAACACAATCCACCACATAGGGTGTACATTACTACATGAGCAAGTTAATCTGTTTCCCAAGCAAACTAATCGCACATATAACAACGCACTATCGTCACGTTAAAGGAAGTAGTCAAGTTTGGGAAGTCCGGGACGTTCTGGCAAATTTTACTAAACTCTGCATGAATAAAGAAACTATATGTTAAATGTCAAAATATTATTTAAAATCAAATTTGCAACATGACAAGACATTAAAATAGTACAAAATACAAATATTGATAGGATATCTATACTATTACAAAATAATATATAAAATACAGTACAGCACTCACTAACGATAGTGCTATCGGGTAGGTACCTGTAAGCATAGCATGCCTCAAGTGACCCCTATCAATAACTACCCTACAAATAACCTACATTTATAGCACAAATAAACTAAGGAAATCGCAAAAGTAAGCAATTGATACTATCGACAATGAATACATATAATATAAAGACAAATAATTACAAAATATGAAGTAACAACAGATTTAAACAAAGAGTACTCTTTTAACAAGAACAATAAATTTAAAAAATCATCAATATTAATATTAATAATAATAGAAAAAGAAAAAGATAAACAATAAATACAGACAAAAAGTAAGCAGAGGTTATACAAGAAACTTCAAGTTAAAAATGCTTGATTAAAATTATTGATGTCAAATTTTAGAATACAGTCACAATAATTGACCCTAAAAAGATTAAATTTATGGAACAATTTACTTGCCTCAAAACCTCTGTCCACTAAGAGTCTGTATAGTAACCTAGCTCTAGCCCAAAAGTCATCTACTTTAGTGCAGATTTTACAAAATCTTATTAATTGGGAATAAAAACAGTTATAAGTTATTTTACTATCGATATTACTACTAGGGAAAGGAAAGTTTATTACATTAAAATTAAAATCATCAACTTTGTGATATACTTTAAGTATGCACTGTTCATTAACAATCTCTATATTTATATCAAGAAATTTTCAACTTTATAATTTACGTTACATTGTGTGAGGGGAATAGAATTAGGGTAAATAAGTTTAGCAACTTGATTAAAATTTAACAAATTGCAAACAAGAATATCATCAATATATCTACTATTATTACTTAACAGTTTAGCAAGTGCTAATTTTTCTGGAATTTTATTTTTCTTGCTACTGTCAACTAAGTCTTTTATATATTTAAATTCTAAAGCAAGCAAGAATAAGTCTGCAATTAAAGGGCTAGCATTTCCACCCATAGGAATTCCTAATATTTGTTTGAAAATGTACGGCCCGAATCTAACATAAGTATTGAAAAGGAGGAATTTAAGGGCATCTTTAAGTTTAGTTCTATCAAAATATACAGAACTAGTGGGAGTAGAGCTAAGTGATGCATTATTAAAATATGTATAAACATTTATGAAATAATTACCATTCCTAACGAACCTGTCAAAGTGCAAATCTATAATAAAGCAAAGCTCTGAATATACTAAATCTAAAGGCAAATTGGTATACAAATTGTGATACCATCAAGAATAGAAGTGGCATTAACTATTATTGGAGTGTTGACAATTCAGTAGAAGTTATTGATAAACTCAATACCATACAGAAAGTTACCTCAGTACAGTGGGATCTCCAATCTCGATCATAATTGGTTCCCACAAATACCGATCGAGATTCGAAATATCGAGATGCGAAGTTAACTTCTTATGGGGAAAAATACAATCGGTTCCAGCCACTTGCCGACTAACCTACATCAAATCTGTCAATTTTCACATTTGCCCCCCACAATCACATGCAATATATATAATATGTTAAAATAGATAAAATGAATAATGAAAGAGTTTTATTTTTACCTTATATTTATTGATAAAGAGGTTTGTGTGGTTGATTGTTGGTTCCGAGGCGAATGCAGTTAGGTTACTGCGTGTCCGCACCCGGCGCACAGTCACTGTCATCAATTCTTGCAATTGCTTCCCTCACCCTGTCACCACTAGTACCGGCACCGTCGACTGCTCTGTTGAATCCTTCAAATTGATCCTCTGGCAGATCAGTGTCCAAGTCATCAAGGTCTACAGGTCCCTCTTCTTCGGTGATAGTTTCGATGACATTGGCGACTTGTTGCTTCATCTTGAAAAACTGTGTGATCGTGGACTGCTTTTGTTCGTTCACCTTTGTGGTGTAGACCGTCATTAGTTGCTTGTTGAGCTCATCAAATGCCTCATTAATGATTGAAGAACTCTCCAGGTTACCCTCAACAATATCCTTGGCCTTCGTTATGAACCCAAGTGCCTCTGATAATTGCTGGACACTGAGGGAGCGAGGCTGTGGCTGGCATTTCTGGTTCGTCCTCCATCACGTCTTCTCTTATCAAATTTACCACTGCCTCACTTGCATCCACTTTTTCCCCCACCAACTCTTGCATCACATCAGCCTCTCCCACATCAGCGATTCCCACCTTCCACTCCCTCTCCATTGTCCCTTTCGGTGGCCTTGCTAGCCATTATGAATGCGATAAAAAAAGGTCCAGGTAGACGACTTCACAATACAAGTTTTCAAGCGTATGGCGGACGTGTGACTGGTACACCAAGTGGCCGCTAGGTGTCAGGACGCTCGAAACAGTGGCGCATCGCCCAGCGCAACTGTTTTCGGTGGTATTCGGTGATCGAGATCGGCGTGTTGTCATCGAGATTCGTGAAAAGTTGGATTTGGAATGTACCATCGAGATGCGAAATATCGAGATGAGATTGATCGAGATTGGCGATTCCACTGTACATTGCTTCGACTTTTCAACTTTGTATACCAATTTGCCTTTAGATTTAGTATTTTCAGAACTTTGCTTTATTATAGATTTGCATTTTGACAGATTTGAAAGTAGTCGTAATCGTTACATAAATGTTAATTCATATTTTAATTATGCGTCACTTAGCTTTGATCCCACTAGTTCAGTATATTTTGATAGAACTAAACTTAAAGATGCCCTTAAATTCCTCCTTTTCAATACTTATCTTAGATTCGGGCCCTACATTTTCAAACAAATATTAGGAATTCCTATGGGTGGAAATGCTAACCCTTTAACCCTTGGTTCCCGGCTACGCATTCTATAATATATCCCCGAAACCCGGGGGTTTTGGCCGAAAAATGTCTATGCCTAGGCTACCGTATCTTTGTTATTTTGACGGCTTCCGCATTCCCGCGCATCCCCAAGCATAGATGTGTTTCGTATCTGTAGAATGGTGTTGAGTAGAGCTCTCTAAGTCAACTGGTTCAGTTGTGATGACGATTTCCGTGGAGAGAACTTTGTGGCGATGTCAGCCACTTCTCAATACTAAACAATAACACACAGCCACACACAAACAAGCGATGCCTCTCCTTCTTGTGGTCGGAGATGCGTGGCGTCGGTCCAACCGGCTGTTGTTTACATGCGTCGGACGGACGGCTTTCAAAACAAGCTTACAGGCTTTCAAGCTGCCGGTGCCTCAGAGCCCTACCGGGTTCCTGGCCCTAGTTTGTTATGGGTGCCTCAGAGCCCTACCGGGTCTGAGGGGTTAAAGGTGAATTACACAAAGATGAAAAAAAAGTGAGATAAGTTATTCAGCAGAACGTTAAAGGCTCTAGAAATTATACACCATTAATGGGAATATCCTTAAATTTGCCCCTAACATATAAAATAAATTGGGTTAAGTTAAAGGTAAATTTCTGTTGCCTGACAACTATCAGAATCTATGACGTCATCACAATACTGGAAGGCGCGAAATTTGCGAGACGGTCAGCTATCAGACGCCGCCAGATATAAAATTGTTGAATATTTGTTTTCTTTACTGACTTAAATTTACGTTATTATACACAAACCTGAGCATCCTTAATATGTTTTGATGCATACAAAATATACATCTTCGATGGTATGCAGCTTATGTAATTCACCTTTAATTGCAGACTTATTCTGGCTTTACTTTAGAATTTAAATTTATGAAAAACTTAGTTGACAGTAGCAAGAAAAATAACATTCCAGAAAAATTAGCACTTGCTAAATTGTTAAATAATAATAGTAGATATATTGATGATATTCTTGTTTGTAATATGTTAAATTTTAATCCAGTCGCTAAACAAATTTACCCAAATTCCATCCCCCTCACACAAGGTAACGTAAATGATGAAGTTGAAAATGTTCTCGATATAAATATACAGATTGTTAAATGAACAGTGCACACTTAAAATATACCACAAAGTTGACGATTTTAATTTTAACGTAATAAACTTTCCTTTCCCTAATAGTAATATCGATATTAAAATAACTTATAATTGTTTTTATTCCCAGCTAATAAGATTTTGTAAAATTTGTACCAGAGTAGAAGACTTTTGGGATAGAGCTAGGTTACTATACAGACTCTTAGTAGACAGAGGTTTTGTTGCAAGTAAATTGTTGCATAAATTTAATCTTTTTAAGGTCAATTATTGTGACTATTTTAAAATTTTATATCAATAATTTTAATCAAGCATTATTAACTTGGAAGTTTCTATTATAACCTCTGCTTACTTTTTGTCTGTATGTATTAATATTTAATTTGTTCTATTATTATTATTATTTTTTATAATTAATTGTTCTTGTTAAAAGAGTACTCTTTTGTTTAACCCTTAAAGATCGGCGCTCGACTTAAGTCGTGCACCAATTTGCAGCAAGTTGGAGCATTATTAAGGCTTTTAAAGGGTTAAAATCGAGTGCAAATGGCCGGGAGCGCAGCAGGCCACACGTCCGACACCCAGGGCTTACCGCCACCCACTGACTCACGCTCCCTCTGTTCTCGAGAGGCCGGCAGTGTTACCAGTAGTGAGCGTAGTGGGAAAAAATATGCCGCTATACGCTAAACTCCCATGTTGGTGGCACCACTGCATGAGAACCACGAGTGCTACGTAGCTCGTTCTGGTCTCATTTTGAAGCTTTTAGCGCCTAGTTTTTTGCTGAATACATTTCTTTTCATGCAGATATTTGATTGATCATTCAGGAGGGCCTCAATATGCCCAAAATAGCCCAAAACACCCCGCTAGACAAGGGTTAAATCTATTGTGCCTTCTTCATATTTTCAAATATTGTTATTTATTATACTGTATCTATTCATTGTCGATAGGATCAATTGCTTGCTTTTGCGATTTCCTTAGTTTATTTGTACAAAAAATGTAGGTTATTAGTAGGGTAGTAATTGTTAGGGGTCACTTGAAGCATGCTATGCTTACAGGTACCTACCCGATAGCACTATCGTTAGTGAGTGATATATGTTTTTTGTACTTTTGTTGATATCTTGTCAATTTGCAAATTTAGCTTGATATAAAATTTGATATAAATTGTAGTTTCTTTATTCATACAGAATTTAGTAAAGTTTACCAGAACGTCCCGGACTTCCCAAATTGACTAATTCCTTGAACATGACGAGGTGCATTGTTATGTGTGCGATCAGTTTACTTGGGAAACAAATTGACTTGCTCATGTAATTGTGTACACCCTATATGGTGGATTGTGTTCTTTTATTTCAAAATTTTATTTTATCAAGCGTTGTTTCCACATATCGATTTTAATAAGTTCTTTTGCAATTATCTTGTATCGTCCCAGTTTTAGTTTGTTTATTTTGAAAGTTTTACATTATAATAGGTGAGCCTGATACAACCTATAGTAAGTCGATTTCCCATTGAAACCTATGATAATTAGTGCCTACATATACGCGAAAGGGGGCCGGTATGACCTAGGCGCGAATACCGGAAGTACACTGTAATGCTACTTTTTTTTACGTTAATGTACTTTTGAAAAAAAAAATCAATTTGTGAAACCAAGTATTTGAATATAACTTAAATTGCATTCTCGTGTTCCAGCTGCGATTCCAAGGGCAACCAGACATTTACAAACAGTTCCTGGAGATCCTACACACGTACCAGAAGGAGCAGCGACACATTAAGGACGGTGGCTCCATACCCACGCGCACCCTCACCGAGACTGAGGTGTATGAGAAGGTTAGTGTATGGTCCACACTCAGTTATCATGTACCAACTCCAACTTTAGAATGTATGTAATAAATGTAATAAATGTAATTTGTATGCAAGCATAAATGGCGACACAACAATTTGAATATGTATCAAATGCAAGTAAGACCATACCATAATTTAATATAGCCCACATGCTTCAGAACTTAGGCTATGTGGTGGATTGTGTTCTTTTATTTATAATGAATTATTAATTTGCTTAAACATTGTTTCCACATAGCGATTTTGATAAAGTTGTTTTGTCTTTTTACTGTGTTCGTCCAAGTTTTGGTTTGTTTATTTTGCAAGTTTTACATTATAATTAGAAATAGTGCAACTTTATAATTATATGTTAACCCTCCAGCCCCGGCTATGTATTATATATATATTCCTCGAAACCCGGGTGTTTTGGCCGAAAAACGTCTAGGGGAGGCTACCGTATATTCGTTAATCAGACTGCTTCCCGCATTCCCGCGCATCCCCAAGCATAGCTGTGTTATTTACCTGTAGAATGGCATTAAGTAGAGCTCTCTAAGTCAACTGGTTGAGCTGTGATGATGATTTCATTGGAGATAACTTTATGGCCAAAACAGCCACTTTACACCACTTTTCGATACTTAACAACAACATACAGGCACACACGAACAAGCGACGCTCTCCTTCTTGTGGCCGGAGATGGCCACAACCTTCCATAACCTGGAAGTTATGGAGGAAGTGGAGGAGATGAGCAAGGTGTTTAAGGATGAGATCTGTGCAGCATGTGAGGAGGTGTGTGGAGTGAGGAGAAGAGGGAGGGGAGTGAAAGGTACAGCATGGTGGACAGAAGAGGTACGAATAGCTGTGGAAGAAAAGAAGAAAGCATATAGAGAGTGGTTGGGTAGCAGAGGGAATGAAGATTCCGAGAGACAGAAACGAGCGAGATACGTGGAGAGTAAGAGGGTGGTGAAGAGAGTAGTGAAGGAAAGTAAGAGAAGAGTAGATGAGGAATTTGGAAGGAATCTGAGTGTAAAATGGAGGGAGAGTAAGAAACTGTTCTGGAAAGAAGTCAAGAAAGTTAGGGAAGGTAGCAAGGGAAACAGTAAGGGTGTGAAAGATAAGAATGGGAGAATGCTAGCCGAGAAGCAAGAGAGAGTCGAAAGATGGAGGGAGTACTTCAGTGAGTTGCTAAATGAAAGGAATGAAGAGCCAGCAAACATAGCTGGATATGGTATGGGAGGGAGAAGAAGAGAAGTAGTGGAGGAGGAGGAGGTGGGGATCAGGAGGTCAGAAGTGTGGGAAGCCATGAAAAGAGTGAAGTTGGGGAAAGCACCAGGAACAGATGGAGTGTGTGGGGAAATGTTGAGGTATGGTGGTGAGATAGTGATAGAATGGGTATGGAAAATGTGCAAACTAGCATGGGAGAAGGGGAGTGCACCCGGTGACTGGAAGACTGGCATAATAGTCCCCATATAAGGGCAAAGGGGAAAGAGGAGTGTGTGGTAACCACCGAGGAATATGTCTTCTAAGCGTAGTAGGGAAGGTATACAGTAGGGTAGTGATTGAGAGAGAGAGTGAGAACGGAGAAATGGATAGGCGACGAGCAGGGAGGTTTTAGGAAGGGAAGAGGATGTGTAGATCAGATTTTTACCCTGAATTGTGTTGTGGAGAAGTATCTGGAGAAGAAACAAAAGGTGTATGTTGCCTTTATGGACTTGGAGAAGGCCTATGACAGAGTGGATAGAGAAGGTTTGTGGAAAGTACTTAGAATATACGGAGTAGAGGGCAAGTTGCTGAAAGCAGTGAAGAGCATGTATGAGGGTGCAAAGGCGGCAGTACGTGTGGAGAGTGAGCAGAGCGAGTTCTTTGACCTGAATGTTGGTTTGAAACAGGGGTGTGTGATGTCCCCGTGGTTGTTTACTGTATATATGGATGGAGTTATGAAAGAAATACTATCAAGAGCAGTGGATGTTGGTTTATCGCTGAAAAGGGAGGAAATTGAGTGGAAGCTACCTATACTGCTGTTTGCGGATGATACAGTTCTGATGAGTGATAATGAATGGGAGTTGCAGGGTCTGGTAAATGAGTTTGGAACAGTGTGCGAAAAACGGAATTTGAAGGTAAATACGGGGAAGAGCAAGGTTATGGTCTTCGAAAGGGGTGAAGTCACAGAGTGTGAGGTGAAGCTGAACGGTCAGGCTATGGAGATCGTCAACTCTTTTAAGTATCTGGGCAGTGTGTTGAGTAAAGATGGGACTATGGATGAAGAGGTGCGGGAGAGGGTACAACAGGGGAAGAGGGTTGTAGGAACGCTAAAAGCAGTAACAAGAAATAGGGTGGTCAGTATGGAAGTGAAGAAGTCCTTGCATGACAGTGTGGTAATCCCGACACTGACTTACGGAAGCGAAGCATGGACGTTGGTTGAGAGACTCAGACCAAGAGTGAGAGCAGTGGAAATGAATTACTTAAGGAGTGCGTGCGGAGTTACATGGAGGGATAGACAGACTAATGAGGAAGTAAGAAGGAGGTGTGGTGTGGAGGTAGATGTGCTGGAAAGTGTGAAAAGGAACAACTTGAGATGGTTCGGCCATATGGAACGTATGGAAAGCGAGAGAATGACTAAGAGGGTGTATGAGAGCGAGGTGGAGGGACAGAGGGGGAGAGGTAGACCGAATATGAGGTGGAAGGATGGAGTGAGGAAGTACATGAACGAAGGTGGTGCTGGTTGGGGGGAGGGGCGTCGACTGACTGGGGACAGAGGTGCATGGGGGCGGTTCGTTCGTGGCCACCCCTTCGGGGATCACGGCGTCAGGCAATAGATAGATAGATAGAACTTATCAAAATCGCTATGTGGAAACAACGCTTACTAAAATACCCACGCCAAAAAGATGGAGGACCTTCATTTTAGTCATTATTGTTGGATATACAAAATTAAATCTATTCTCTATATACTCAGGCACGTACCCCATAGCTGGGGGTGGCCGATTCGAGACAGCTCGAACAGGGACAACATAATAACAAAGCACATATTCACACATATCTACTGTAGGTGCCTGAGTATATAGATAGAAATGTATTCTTTATATTTACCTCTATACCCCTGGAATTTATTAAATGACCAAAACAATTAGATTCTATTCAAATGTTTCTATATTCCTTTTTTTTATTTCATAAATTTTATTTTAGTAAGCGTCGTTTCCACATAGTGATTTTGATAAGTTATTTTGCATTTATATTATCTTTGTCCAAGTTTTGGTTTGTTTAGTTTGCAAGTTTTACATTTTAATTCCACGGAGTCCCATCCCAAAACAACATTGCCTGGGTTTGCCACACTGATTGTTGAGTATATTAGTCTTCCCGTACAGTGATTGTGTGGATATTTGGTCAGGGGAACATGCCGCTGCCACATTAATTTAGAATGCATTTTAGAAGTACTACGGTATCTATCTATCTATATCTATTTACTCAGGCCCATTTCCCATGTTTTTTTAGAAGTACTGACATTTTATATTGAAATTTTCAATGTCACCGTTTTTACCCACCCAAGTAACCCAACCCCTCCTAGACTTTTAAACCAGTAGTGCTCATCCATTTTCTTAGTATGCTTTGGCTTTTTTAACAGTACATCATAAGTCTTGGTCTACAGAACATATTGATACCTATCACATCTCACATTAGATGAAATCAGCTATAGGGAAGCATACAAGTAAATTGGAATATAAGATTATCACAGTACATCATAAGTCTTGGTCTACGCGCGCGCGCCCACACACACGCAGCTGGACTTGTGGGGGGTTACCAACCATCGGTGTTGTTCCGTGGGATCCTAAAGTAGTTCCCATACAAATCTGAACCCTCTAGGTACCATAGGACAAGAGTAATTAAGGCGGTCACATACGTTGCATTGCTGGGACTGCGTTACATACATAACCGACGCATCATGTGCGTCGCTGGGATTCAGTGGATTAATCAAATTAGATATATTTATTCTGCATAGATTTTAAATTCATTTTTGTATTCTTCCGGCAGGTTGCCAAACTGTTTGAGAATCAAGAAGATCTCCTACAAGAATTTGGTCAGTTTCTCCCCGACGCCACCAACAACTCTGCAGCACAGGCCGCAGTCTCTGATTTTATGGACCAATACCGCACACACCATGGGGTAAGACAACTTACAGGGACGTCAGTTAACTTTCATCATTAATATAGAAATAAGTTCTTTTAGTTATAGTGTTTTTTACAGTAGCTTGTTTATTGAATATGGTATTTGAAAACTAAGGAAGTATTACTATTTTGTAATTTATTTGTTTTATCAATCCTATAATTATATAGTAGAACCCCTCTTTCAGACCCCAGGATTCTGGAAACCCTTGACTGTCAGACTAGGTATCCAGTATGGGCTTGGTATTTTATATTTCAGACCAAGTCCAAAATAGAACTTTGTAATGTGCAAACAGTGTGTTCAGTCTGGACATTTAACTTAATTTTTATGTAGACACCTAATATTTGGTTCAACTATCACCCTAGTCTACTGCAAGATATAAAATCAGGAAAGACTTGAAGGATTTCCCACATCTGGACAGTGTCTACCTTAAGATTAGTCTGAAAGAAAGAGGTTTTGTTGTATTGAAATGACCTAATCTCTATTGGTATAAAATTAATATATTCAACAAACATTTTTACTAACTCCATTGTTCAATATATTCCCAGCAGAGCAACAAAACTGTGAGTAACGACCACACCTCTGTAAAGAAGCCTGGCAGTGGTAGCTTCAAGGGTGGGTTACCGTGCGGCCTTGGCTCCACAAATACTGGATCCGGGGGCACCAACACCAACAACATAGTTGGGGCAGGGGTGGGGGCTACTCTGGGGGGCGGGGGTGGCGGGGGCGGGAGTAGTGGACCCCCGGGTAATGCTGCCACCAACAAGACCTCCCCCATGTTTGGCCACCAGTTGAAGCGACCCCACTCAGCAGCACAGGGTCACCCGGGTCACCCACCACACCAACACCATCACCCGCACCACCACCCTCACCCACATCCACAGCAGCCACCCATCAAGAGACCCAAGTTGGGATACCTGAAAGATATGAGTGCTGCAGAGGCGGGCAAATATGCTACACTGGCAGAATATGCGTTCTTTGATAAGGTAATTAATGTCAAGGTTCACTGCTATAAAGACAGATTGAAACATATCCCCTATGATTGCTCAATCTTTAAATTTGTTTTGTATATATATACTGGGTATATCTTTTGCTGGGGACTTCACCATGGTTCTTGTCTCTGGGTCTCTTCCTGGATGACCTAGATGTGTGTGAAAATTTCTATTTGTTTATTTTATTTTGTTTCTCTTCAGGCAAAATAACGTGAAATAATGAAAAATATTAATATAATCTTTTGTCAGGTTCGGAAAGCATTGCGTCACGAGGAGACGTACCATAACTTCCTGCGGTGCATAACGTTATACAACGAGGAAATTATCACACGAGCTGAACTGGTCCAGCTGGTTCACCCTTTCCTAGCAAGGTTTCCAGACCTTCTCAAGTGGTTTAAGGTTAGTATCACCATACCTATTTATTTTCTAAAATAAATGGACAGTGTAGGTCCTAATCTAGTTTTTATTAATTTCACCACAACACCAAACACCTCTAATGAAAGCATGTATGTGATCCACCGGGATTCGAACCTGGGTTATCACACACAGATTTTTATACACCTTAACCATTACACCACCATGCCACATTGCTCTTTATTGTGGTGTAACGTGTTGCACCGAAAGAACCGACGCTTTCGAAAAACAGAAGATCAGAATATTATTATTTTTAAAATTTTGAAATATTACATTTGTATCTGTTAAACTTCATTTAGGAAAACAAGTATGGGCTCCTGTTATAGTACAAACAAATTACACTATGGGCTAGCCCTGTGAGAGTTTTATACAATTCAGTGAATTGGCTTAACTATTTTACAATAATAATAATAATAATATATACTTACTGTACATAATACTACACTTTATTTAAACCATTAACTCTTTCCACTACTACTCTAAAACCTTACATGGAATAGTTGGCAAAGCGCACTGTAAGATTTGTAGTGGTATTCTCTGGACACACAACCCGACCGATAGGGAACACTGTCGTATAGGATTCACGACAGGCCAATCTAAATGGACTCTCTTCTTGTTTCTACCATCTCATTGGCCTTGTTAATTGGATGGATGGTAATCACTATCGGGAAGAATGTACAGTAGTGTGGTGACTCGGAATACTACCCTTAGTGTATTTAGCTACAGGGCGACCTAGATGTGTGTGTGTGTGTTTTGTTTTCTTTTCGGCCACCCCCAGCTAAAATAAAATGCGGTATGTGTCTGAGTATATAGATAGAATGATAGATAGATCTAGTTGATTGAAGTTATTGATATGCTTGTAATATATTTATTATACAGTATTCACATAATAGTACATTAAAAGTACAGTAGGCCTATATAATTGATTGTAAATGTTTGTTTTGATAACAGGAGTTTGTGGGTTACCGAGAAGGAGCGCTGGGGTCGTCAGATCTTATCCCTTCTACGGTAGCGAAGCAGGAGAGGATTAGCGGAGATCTTGCCATGGAGATCGGTACGTTTTATGTCTTTTGTAATTTTTGTTTACATTGATAAAGCCGCCCTTCAAAGCCACCACATGTTGATATAGTAACTAAACTGGAATTTAAGATAATAATTTATATGTTGCACTGTTATTTGCTATATACAGTAGAACCTTGCCCAACCGGACTAATCAGGGGAGAATCCTGTTCGAAAGTGCTAAAAGTCCGGATCTGCCATAATCCGAATAAGTCCAGATGTCTGAAATATTGATGTCCGGTTCCCACAATGATACACGGTCCGAATTCATTGCATTTTTGTTTATCAACCAGACTAGTCCGATTGGCTTGGAAATATGTCCGAAATTAAGTTGTACTGTCCGAACTCGGTCCCTTTTTTTCCCAAGCCAACCGGACCAGTAAAACCCCGCCCAACCGGACTAATTGGGGGGGACCCTGTCCGGATCTGGCGGGGTCCGAATATGTCCCATACGAACCAGATAATACCGGATGTCAAAGATAATGATGTCCGGTTCTCTAACTCGGACTACTCTGGATGTCAGAGATAATGATGTCTGGATTGCTAACTTTGTACTGTCCAGTACCTTCCTAATCTAAATAAACTGGACCTAACCCATCTCATCCATATGCCTACTGTACAGTATCTTCATTTTATATCTACAACTGTTACATTACAAAGCAATACAGTGTCCTTTTCTTACTGACCTGTACTGTAAGTGGAGTGGACAGTGAAGGTGGTGTTGAGTGTAGGGTGGAGTGGAGTGGGTGGTAGTGGAGGTGCCATACAAAAACAATGATCTTTTGTGTACTGTACACATTAGAACACTGAACACTTTTTGCCATTTAAAAAAAGAACAACTTTTTATTTTATTACCACAGTAAATCAACTTTTACCTTCTTATTTTTGCAATACAAGGGTGCGGTTACCTAAGTCCGAGACATGCGCGCACCCTTGTAAAATGCACCCTTGGAGCTTAAGAACCTATGGGAAATTCACTATGTAGTCCGGGGACTCTTCAAACTTACCCTTTTTTCGCCCAATAACCCCTGAAAAACATGAACTAAGGAAAGAATACCTGTACAGTATAGAAATGTGATTAGATATTAGATAGAATATGGGTATTACACTCACTTTGGATGGTTTATGTATGCGTGGAGGTTGGGATGTTGGTCTTACTGAGGGTCCGAGGACCCTCAGTAAGACCAACATCCAGTGCAGCCTCCTATGCAGACGACATAACACTCACATGCCCACACCAAGACCCAGCCATAGCAACAAGTCTCCTTCAACCCTATTTCAACACATTATATGACTGGTGCACTACAAACAGACTTAATTTAGCCCCAGCCAAATCCACTGCAACCCTCCTCACAAGCTGGACAGGAGATCACGCATACTCCCCGCAACTCACCATAAACAACATACCCCTAACACACACAAACACTCACCCAAAATCCTAGGAGTAACATATGATGCTCAAATGACATTAAAACAGCACACCACAAACGTGAAAAAGAAACTGACACCCAGACTTAACACCCTCAGGTCACTTACCCACACAAAATTTGGACACAACAAAGAAACCACCACCACAGTTTACAAACAATACATAAGATCAGTGATGGAATACGCAAGCATGGCCTGGGCTTCTAACCTAGCTGAAACACATCATAAGACCTTACAGACTATTCAAAATAAAGCCCTAAAAATCATCACTACTACACCTACATCAAGAAATCAAAGTCCTCAAAGTCAAAGACCATCTAGACATGAGAGGCACTCAATTCCTGGCTGCAGCCTCCACAAACCAACACCACCCATTACACTACATGGCAACACACCCACAGACACCAAGAAATATCAAAGCAACACCCAGCACACGGTATGACACACAAATACTGTCATCCCTTTCTCCCTGTCCACCCCAAACCAGCTTCCAGAAATACATCCATACTCATATCTCTCGCCGTTCCATCCAATGACTCATAGACAACACACAGCTACAGGCACGACCTCCCGAAATTCATCCTTCTGAATCCTTCCTATCCTCGCGAGGACAGAGTCTACCTGGCCAGCTCTTCAGCTCTTCTGAGCTATCAGAAGAGACTGGATGTCTCCGTCGACGACACCTGCCCGGGATGTAACACAGCACCCCATACCATTAAACACATCATAGAAGACTGCATTTCACATAATTACTTACGCCAACAACACAATCTACACTCCTTGAGAGTTCTGTGGGAAAGCCCGACTGTAGCCATGGCCTTCCTTTGGGACTCGGGGCTGTTCGGCCAGGCAGCTTAGGGAACGACAACAACAACAACCATGAGAGGACTCCCTACAGCCTGTGTTAAAAGTGTGATGGTGTATGCTAGCGAAACCTGGCCAGGCAAGATGGAAAATATAAATAGGATGGAACGAAATGAAATGAGGATGGTGAGATGCATATGTGGGTCTGCTATGAGAGACAGAAGTTCAGAACCCCTAGTGTGGAACTTGGAGGGCTCTTAGGCATTGAAAGTATTAGTGAGGAGATACGTAAAAGTAGGCTTAAATGGTATAGACATGTGGAAGGATGGATGAGAACAATTGGTTTAAGAAAAGCAAGTCTATGAACGTGGAGTGAGTCCCAAGGAGAGGTAGACCAAGAAAGACATGAAATCAGGTAGTACAAACTGATCTCGCAGCCAAAGGACTGACTAAGAGGGATGTCAAAAACTGAGCTTCCAGGAGTGACACCATAAGGTGAACAAAAACACTGACCTGCACATGTATAAGATCATAGTCTATAATTATAATGTAAAACTTGCAAAATAAACAAATCAAAACGTATATGAACACAGTAAAAAGACAAAATAACTAATCAAAATTGCTATGTGGAAACTGCTTAAGTAAAATAATAATTTATAAATAAAAGAACACAATCCACCACATAGGGTGTTTTACTACATGCGCAAGTTAATCTGGTTCCCAAGCAAACTAATCGCACACATAAGAACGCACTGTCGTCACGTTCAAGGAATTAGTCAATTTGGGAAGTCGGGGACGTTCTGGTAAATTTGACTAAACTCTGCATGAATAAAGAATATTATGAATATTATAATGTAAAACTTACAAAATAAACAAACTATGTTCTAACCATCATTTCCTTGCAGACTACACCACTTGTAAGCGTCTGGGAGCGTCGTACTGTGCGCTGCCCAAGTCGTATCCTCAACCCAAGTGTTCTGGCCGCACCAGTCTGTGTCGGGAGGTGCTCAACGACACCTGGGTCTCCTTCCCCTCATGGTCTGAGGACTCCACCTTCGTCACCTCTCGCAAGACACAGTACGAGGAATATATTTACCGCTGTGAAGACGAACGGTTCGAGGTTAGTTCACAAGCTTTTTGTAAGGAAGGGCTAGCATGTCGTTAATAAGGAAATATTAGATTCAAGTTAAACATAGAATTATTATGAAGAAGTGTTAGAATATCCTGTGTAAGATAGTGTTAGAATATAAATAGGTTAGTTTGAGTTTATATAGAAATCTTTGAATAGCTTTAGTAAGGAAGTTTTAGACTAAAAGTTCGCTCGTGGATTATAAGTTTTCTTTTATTTATTTATAGTAAGTGTCTCTTAATGTAGTGAATATATCTACTGCTGTGAAGACAAGCAATTTGTAGTCTGTACAGAAAAGATGATTTATAAGGAAATTATAAAAAAAAAAAAATTGATTTCAATGTCATTCTTCTCCCAAGTAGAAATTAAAATTAAAATGTAAAACTTGCAAACTAAACAAACCAAAATTGGGACAAGGACAATATAAAGTCAAATTAAATTATCAAAATCGCTATGTGGAAACAACGCTTACTAAAATGAAAATTATTAAATAAAAGAACACAATCCACCACATAGGGTGTACATTACTACATGAGCAAGTTAATCTGTTTCCCAAGCAAACTAATCGCACATATAACAACGCACTATCGTCACGTTAAAGGAAGTAGTCAAGTTTGGGAAGTCCGGGACGTTCTGGCAAATTTTACTAAACTCTGCATGAATAAAGAAACTACATGTTAAATGTCAAAATATTATTTAAAATCAAATTTGCAACATGACAAGACATTAACAATAGTACAAAATACAAATATTGATAAGATGTCTATACTATTACAAAATAATATAAAATACAGTACAGCACTCACTAACGATAGTGCTATCGGGTAGGTACCTGTAAGCATAGCATGCCTCAAGTGACCCCTATCAATAACTACCCTACAAATAACCTACATTTATAGCACAAATAAACTAAGGAAATCGCAAAAGTAAGCAATTGATACTATCGACAATGAATACATATAATATAAAGACAAATAATTGCAAAATATGAAGTAACAACAGATTTAAACAAAGACTACTCTTTTAACAAGAACAATAAATTTAAAAAATCATCAATATTAATATTAATAATAGAAAAAGAAAAAGAAAAAGATAAACAATAAATACAGACAAAAAGTAAGCAGAGGTTATACAAGAAACTTCAAGTTAAAAATGCTTGATTAAAATTATTGATGTCAAATTTTAGAATACAGTCACAATAATTGACCCTAAAAAGATTAAATTTATGGAACAATTTACTTGCCTCAAAACCTCTGTCCACTAAGAGTCTGTATAGTAACCTAGCTCTAGCCCAAAAGTCATCTACTTTAGTGCAGATTTTACAAAATCTTATTAATTGGGAATAAAAACAATTATAAGTTATTTTACTATCGATATTACTACTAGGGAAAGGAAAGTTTATTACGTTAAAATTAAAATCATCAACTTTGTGATATACTTTAAGTATGCACTTTTCATTAACAATCTCTATATTTATATCAAGAAAATTTTCAACTTTATAATTTACGTTACATTGTGTGAGGGGAATAGAATTAGGGTAAATAAGTTTAGCAACTTGATTAAAATTTAACAAATTGCAAACAAGAATATCATCAATATATCTACTATTATTACTTAACAGTTTAGCAAGTGCTAATTTTTCTGGAATTTTATTTGTCTTGCTACTGTCAACTAAGTCTTTTATATATTTAAATTCTAAAGCAAGCAAGAATAAGTCTGCAATTAAAGGGCTAGCATTTCCACCCAGATAGATACAAGGTTGCCCTCATTACTCTTAGGCAATAAAGAGACACCTGGATCCTGCAAGTTTATACGGTATCACTTAACCCGTTGAGCCCCGGCTAGTTATAATATTTTGTTCACCCCAGTCCCAAGCCATTATCACTTCTT
This sequence comes from Paralithodes platypus, assembly GCA_032716605.1. Classification (NCBI taxonomy): domain Eukaryota; kingdom Metazoa; phylum Arthropoda; class Malacostraca; order Decapoda; family Lithodidae; genus Paralithodes; species Paralithodes platypus. The sequence continues at coordinate 44,613,230 of CM064508.1, forward strand.
TTTTTGTGTTTGCTAAAATGGAAGACAAGGATGAGAAATGGAAAAAAAAAAAAAAAAAAAATCACCTTGGACATTTTTTTTGGGGGGGGGGGAGCCTCAAAAAAAATTGTTGAGCCAAAATGGAAGAGAATGGTGAGAAATGAAGAAAAAAATAAAAAAAAAACTCATTTCGGTCATTTGGGGGGGGGGGGTTTCAATAGTTCGTCGCCCCCGCATGACCACCCGCACGGGAGCACTAGGGTAAAAACTGAGTATGGCATTGTACGGCATACATCCTAAGGAGTGTCTCACATAAATCTCAAGCCTCTAGCTCCCATACGACCGGAGTAATGAAGGTTCAAAGTGGCGGTGAACTAAGGGTGTAAACTATCCCCACTAAGCCCACCACCACCAGCCGCGCGGCTGTCTCGGCCCGCTCACACCTACTGGCCCGGCTCCCACACACACTACGGTACCTCCCCCTCCTATTCTCCCGCCATTTCCTACCTTACGAGCCACGTAAGTGTTTTTTATATGTCGGACGCACGTGATGCGTCGCTGGGAGTTGGTGATCAAACACTGCCGACGCAACACGTGCGACGCTGGGTCTCACTGGGTTAAGACTACTGATGATATAATCTAGTCTGACGAGATTCCTTTTAACCTCTTGAGCACGGCGACGTGTTTTTCATCATATTCTGGTTACCATTAGACAATTTTCTTTAGCTTATAATTTACCTTTAGGACTCAAAGGGGTAAATACAATCTTCGCAAGCCCTCTGAATAAATTAGGTCTTTTTAAGTGACATAAAATCATTTAATCTAGCCAGAATAAAAGGTAAAAAGGTGTCATCTTGTTCAAAGGGTTAACAGTATCTGGTCCGACTAAACTATTAAAATGTAAAACTTGCAATCAAAGTCAAACCAAAACTGGGACAAAGACGCTTTAAAGGTGGGGGCTCATGGGTTGAGATAAACATGGAATGATAATCGCCAAGCTGTACATAATTATCTTGCAAAATGCAATGGCACTGAAATAATTATTTACAATGGTATAAAGGATTTTGTGGATCGTCTATACCGGGCCTGTGACGTCACAAGAGTGTAAGTTTACCATCCAGTCTAGGCTAAGGATACTGGTGTGACGTCACTATGACGTCACAGGCCCGGTATAGACGATCCGCAAAATCCTTATACCATTGTTAATAATTATTTCAGTGACATTGCATTTTACAAGATAATTATATGCAGGTTGGCGATTATTTGTCCATGTTTACCTCAACCCATGAGCCCCCACCTTTAACGCTTTCCGACGTCCTGTGGGTATGATATTTTGTTTGTTATTGAGGATTTTGCTTACTTTGGGCATTTTCAAAGAATATATTTCTAGTTTCTCCCCTAAGCTAACAAAACACCTTCCAAGACTTCCTTCAAAATAGAAAATGCCCACCCTCACCCCTTCCAAGCTAAATTTGTAAAAATGTTGATAGAAAAATGTGCTTGCCGAAGGCTGATTTACCAGAACGTCCCGGACTTCCCAAACTTGACTAATTCCTTTAACGTGACGATAGTGCGTTGTTATATGTGCGATTAGTTTGCTTGGGAAACAGATTAACTTGCTCATGTAGTAATGTACACCCTATGTGGTGGATTGTGTTCTTTTATTTAATAATTTTCATTTTAGTAAGCGTTGTTTCCACATAGCGATTTTGATAATTTAACTTGACTTTATATTGTCCTTGTCCCAATTTTGGTTTGTTTAGTTTGCAAGTTTTACATTTTAATAAAATTATGTTAAGTTACAAGTTTGCTATTGCTTTCCCAGATTTTTTTTTACATCAGAATGAGGTGAAGCATCTTGTCGCCAAACTAATAGGATGAAGCTTCTTAAAGTCTCCAAATTAGAGGAGTGAAACAGGGGAGGTCCAAAAAGACCTCCCTTGGACCAAATATTGTTATAGTCTTTTCAAGAAACTCCTATTTTGAAAGACCTAGGTATTTGACAATTACAAACATTTATTTTTTTGTAATAAGGTCTCTCCCCTCGGCTAGCCTGAAAGAAATTTATTTTATTGTATTTTATTTTGTGAATGCCATGTAAACATTTTGGTTTATCAAATTACACTCCATTTTATCTATTCAATGATAAACCTTTGGTATGTTTGCTTAATTTACTCAAACCAAATGGTGGGGATTCTAAGGACAGAAAGCTAGTGTAGTTTTTTACAATTTTCCTCATTAATAAATCTTTATAAGGATTATTGATTTCCTAAATGGACTAATTCCTTGAACGTGACGAAAGTGCGTTGTTATATGTGCGATTAGTGTGCATGGGAAACAGATTAACTTGCTCATGTAGTAATGTACACCCTATGTGGTGGATTATGTTCTTTTATTTATAAAAAAAAAATATTATTTTGCTTAACCCCTCCTGCCCGGTTGTCATTTTAAAATGACACCGCGGAAGATGGGCGGGTGTCATTTTAAAATCTGTAAGCTTGAAAGTCCATTAAGCGTGGTTTGAAAGCTGTGTGTAAACAAGCCGGTCGGAGCGACGCGCACCTTCCAAAACAAAAAGCAGAAGTCCGACTTTAGTTGTTATTGTTTTGGAGAACAAGAACAAGTCTTTGTTGTTGTTTGATATTGTCCTTGTCCCAATTTTGGTTTGTTTAGTTTGCAAGTTTTATATTTTAATTGCTAACATTGCATCAAATCTCTCCATGGAAATCGTCATTACAACTTAACCAGTTGACCTAGAGAGCTCTACTCAATGCCAGTTTACAGATATGAAACAGGACTACGTTTTGAGATGTGTGCGAATTCTCTAGCAGTTAAAATAACAAAGATAGGGCTAGCCTATTACAACGTTTTTCGGCCATATCCCCCGTGCTCTCAGTGCTGTCATTTAAAAAGGCTGCCCGGGTAGGAAGGGTTAAGCGTTGTTTCCACATAATGATTTTGATTGGTTGTTTTGTCTTTTTACTGTACTCGTCAAAGTTTTGTTTTTTATTTTGCAAGTTTTACATTATAATATTTTCAATTCTTCAGTTGGATGTGGTTCTAGAGACGAACTTAGCAACGATGCGGGTGCTTGAAGGCGTACACAAAAGACTCCAGCGGATGAGTCCCGAGGAGGCCGCACGGTTCCGACTGGACGACTCCCTGGGTGGCAACTCCCCCACTATCCACCAGAGAGCCATACGCAGGATATATGGGGACAAGGCGCCAGATATTATTGACGGGCTAAAGAAGAATCCAGTGGTGGCTGTTCCTCTTGTCCTAAGACGATTAAAGGCGAAGGTTAGTAGTGACTTCTCAAAATTGATTTGTATTGTGGCTATCATTAGTCTTTAGGATATATCCCTAGAATATTTTATTAAGTTCTGTTACCTGGGTGATTTTTTATAGATTATGCAGATATATTTCAAACTACCAAGAGTGACATTGGAGCTGGATGCTCCCACATAGCTGCTGACTTTACCACCACAGGCAACCATGTCCCTATGTCTTGGCTAATCCATTGCCCATTTGTGTGCTTTGTCCAATTAATTTAGGATGCAACATACTGTCTACTAAATAAATTGCAAAGATAACAATTTTTGTATTGGGATTCTATTAAATTTATCATTAGTTGGGATTGTATTTAAAGGAACAAAGTTAATTTGTTTTAATCAATGATAAAGAAGTATTGTAATATACTGAACTTTTACTTTTTGTATTTTATCCAGGATGAGGAGTGGCGGGAAGCACAGAAAGGGTTTAACAAGATCTGGCGTGAACAGAATGAGAAGTACTATCTAAAGAGCCTGGATCACCAAGGCATCACCTTCAAGCAAACTGATGTCAAAACCATACGCTCCAAGAGTCTCCTCAACGATATTGAGACTCTCTTTGATGAGGTGAGTGTTTCTAAATTTCCACTTCATTCTACTGATATTTGGTCCAATTTCTGTCCTCTGTATTTTCCATGCCCTTTCCCTGTACTGCATAATCTTTGACAGCAGGACATTTCAACCAGTCATCGGGAACTTTATTTAACTTTATTTGCAAGGATCAACTCAGTCACCATTGTTGTTCCTGGCACATCAGAGGCTCAGCATTTCATTAGTTTTTTTTTCCAGAGCAGTCATTTGCCTTATCCTTCTTTATTTTATCTATTACTCTTATAAGGCTCTGTCTCGAGTTGGCCACCCCCAATTAAAAAAACAAAAAATACAAAAATACAAAATGGGGGTATGTGCTAGAGTATATACTGTAGATAGATAGATAAACTCTTATAATTTATTAAGTGATGATTTTTGTGCATTCTAGCGCCATGAGCAAGCGGAAGAGAGTGGGGAGGTATTAACAGGCCCCCACCTGGCCCTTCACTACCCTGACAAGTCCATCCTAGATGACGCAGCAGGGCTGATCATCCACCACGTGAAGCGGCAGACAACGTACCATAAGGAGGACAAGGCCAAGATCAAGCAGATTGTCAGACACTTTATCCCAGACCTGCTCTTCCACACCAGGCAGGAGATGTCTGACGATGAGAGGGATCTGGAAGGTGAGCGAGGTGTTGATTATGAACAGTTTTGTTTACCTAAAGGGAACTGGATATTGATATACCTCTGGTCCTAATTACTATTAGCTGGCTGTGCCAAGCTTCATATAATTTGCAGAGTTCCATAAACAAATGATCTGGAGATACTTCTTAATTTAAGTTACCCATGCCATGTTGAAATAACTTAAAAAAATTGACAATGAATATAAACACCATATGAGGAGGAGCACTTTATTGACGTTTCGCAGATCCAGTGACCTGAAGAAGCTATAGACCTGGTGTTTATATTTACCCATGCCATGTTTATGACCCATGATAGCTACAGACTTTTAATGCATTTACTATCATTGAGAGCAGATAACTCTGCCATTGAAGAATTGTCGTTGGATACATACACATTCACAAACAAAAAATTTAATTCCCAAATGTTGTTGTTGTTCCCCAGGCTGTCTGGCCGAACAGCCCCAAGGTCTCGAGCAAGGCCAAGGCCATAAACGAGCGCCCCCACAAAACCCTCCCTGCTTACCACTAAAGCCCGGGTGACCGAAGCCACTCCAAGGCAGGGAGCTAAGGAGGGTGCAGAAACGCCCGGGAAACCAAAGCCCCACCCAGGGCCCTGTGCCCCTCAGCAATTATGAAGGGAAAGTTAAGGGGCAAGGGAAAAATGTGACGCTTTGGCTCCCAATCTGCCAACTTCTAGGTTGGCAGTAGGGAGGTCAATCCACGGAAAAGACGCCGTCACTTGAGATCTAGAAGATATATAAGTAAAAGGAACAGTCAGAGTAAGCTATGGGTATGGCAGAGATCACTCAGCTCTCACTCTGATAGACCAGCCCATCACCACATTCCCAAACGTAAAAACCCTTCATATAAAGTTTGTGCATTTCCTTTATTTCCCAAAACATAGTAGTGTATATGAAGTTTTCTTATATTTCCTTCTTTATCAACAGATGAGGAAGATGAGGAGGAAGACCGAAAGAGCGAGGCTAAGAGCGAGAGTGGTGGTGGCGGAGGCAGCGGGCGGAGAGATCTACGGGGGCGGGAGTGTAAACAGACCCCCTCCGGCTCCTCCACTCCCACCAGTAACTCTAACAACTCCACCCCCAACACCAACACCAACACCAACACAACCACCACCACAACAACCACCACCACCAACACACTACCCAACAACACCACAACCAACACTGCTACCACCACTACCACCACAGCCACCACCACCACCATCGCCAATACTAACAAGAGAAAAACGCGGAACCGGGGGCTGGAGTCTGAGAAAGACCCCGCGGAGCTGAAGATCAACCGTGACTCCACCGGGAACAACAACAATAACAACAATAATAATAATAACAATAATAATAACAAAACCAAAGATGAGGGGGGGAAGGGGAAGATGGCGATAAACGGTGATGCAACGGAGGATGAGAAAGTGAACATAAAGACAGAGCCGCTGGATGTGAAGATGGAGATAAAGGAAGAGCCAGGAACCATGGGGAATGGAAACATTTTGCCGGTGAGTGTAGACATTTTTCTTACAGTTTCTTACAGTAGATCCTCTGGAAAAAGGCAAACTAGGCCTGTGTATCCAGCTCAGTGCCAGTACTTGCACTGCTGCGGTCGTTCAAGGTGTTGGCGGCGGCTGCAGCAGACGCAACATTTTTACTATTCTGTATTTTTGCTTTGTAATCAAACTTCAAATCTTGTCTTCCCCATGCTTTATCAAGATTACGTTCAAACTTCCTTACTGATTCGGAACTACATACTGGGGCAGTGCATTCCACTCATTTACCACTCTATCACAAAATGAGTTCTTTGCCTTTTCAAGCCTATTTCTTTCCTTGTAAATTTTCTTAGAGTGTCCTCTTGTTCTTGTTCCCTCCTGCATCAAGAAGATACCTTCACACACATCCTCATCATACTTTCCTGACACTTTCTTAAAAGTCTCTATCATATCCCCTCTCTTTCTCCTATATGCTAGTGTCGGAAGTCCCAGTGTCCTCAACCTCTGCTCATAGCCCGCATTCTTCAACGTTGGTACCAGCTTGCTAGCTCTCCTCTGCACTTTCTCCACTGCTTCTATATCCTTTACCATATATGGAGCCCACACCTGGTTTGCATATTCCAGGTGCGGCCTAACCAGCGCTGTATAGAGATTCCTGAAGATTTTTTCATCAAGTGACACAAATGTCCTCCTTGTCAGCCCTACAATTCTATTGGCTTTATTTATCTTTTCCGCTAAATGTTCTGAGAAATTTAACTTATTGTCTATCACTACTATATCCTTTTCTGCATTCACTTCCTCCATCGCTTCATACATACTGTATCCTACCTTGTCTGTCTTGCTTGTCCCAATTCGCATGTAATTGCATTTTTTTGGATGAAAAGGCATTAACCAATGTTCAGACCATCCCTTCATGCCCTCCACATCTTCCTTACTCCTCACTTTTCTATACAGCTTGGTGTCATCTGCATACAGGTATATCTCACTTCCATTAGTTATAACTTCAGGTAAGTCGTTGATAAACATAACGAACAGTAGTGGCCAACTAATTTAAAGATATAATTTTGTCTTGTATTAAAAGGTATCTTATATGTTATTGAAGTGTTTGTATTGTGTATTGTGTAAATGGTTCTAGAGGTACGGAACCAAAGGGACAATTTTAAGCTAAATATTTTAATTAAATGTCCAGAGGGGGGATCTTAAGGTTAGTGGCTTGTGTAGCATTGGGAGCGATCATCAAGTGACTAAGGCATACTTGTACCCTTCATCGGCCTTTTCAACCAATACCAAACCTCTTAAATATATTTACATGAGAGTAATGATTTTTTAGAGGTATGCTATTATAATGTAAAACTTGCAAAATAAACAAACCAAAATTTGGACGAACACAGTAAAAAGAAAAAACAGCTCGTCAAAATCGCAATGTGGAAACAACGTTTAAGCAAAATAGTAATTTATTAATAAAAGAACACAATCCACCACATAGGTTTTACATTACTACATGAGCAAGTTGATCTGTTTCCCAAGCAAACTAAACGCACTATCGTCACGTTCAAGGAATTAGTCAGTTTGGGAAGTCCAGAACGTTCTGGTAAATTTTACTAAATTCTGTATGAATAAAGAAACTACAATTAGTATTTAAATTTAATATTTAACTAAAATTTTACATTTGACAAGATATCAACAATAGTATAAAATACAAACAGCACTCACTAACGATAGTGCTATCGGGTAGGTACAGTAAACTTCCTTTAACCCATGGTACCCGGAAGGGCTCTGAGGAGCCCATAACAAACTAGGGCCTGAAACACGGATGGGCTCTTGAGCACCGTAAACTTGAAAGCCTATTAAGCGTGTTTTGAAAGCTGTGCGTCCGACGCATGTAAACAAAGCTTGTCTTTGCGACACCGCACCTCCGAAACCAAGAAGGAGACGTCGGATCAATGTTATTGTTATATGCATTGACGAGATTAGTGTCTGCAAATGTCCGATATCGCTAACATGGCCTCGAAACTTTCTTCACGGAAATCGTCATCACAACTGAACCAGTTGACTTATAGAGCTCTACTCAACGCCAGTCTACAGATAAGAAACAGGGCTACGTTTAGAGATGTGAGTGAATTCTCTAGCAGTTAAAATAACAAAGATAGGGCTAGCCTATTACAAGGTTTTTCGGCCAGATCCCCCGGGTTTCGGGGATATCCTATAGAAGGCGAAACCGGTCTGTGAGGGTTAATCCGGATTGCAGTGGACCAGGACTCGTTCAGATTACCGGATTTTACACAGCCATGTGTCGGCAGCGTTCAGTAATGCCAATACGTATAGCGACTTCCACTAGATCTAGCAGTAATTATTTACACTAGCGATTTATATTTAACCTCTAGTTTAGATATGTCAGACCAATTTCGAAGTGATAGGCCTATTATAGGGATTTTGCCAATGTTCAAGCCATATGGCAGAACCTCATATTTCTAGTGATATTTACCATGTCTTACATCTAACAATTACAATATGCTAGCAGATAAATCTAGCAGTAAGAGCTTTATTTGGTAACCCTCCCGCTTGACTCGATAACAGTGGCTCTTTAGTAAACCGGTGGTAAACACAACAACATGCGTATCAGTTTGGCCAAGATTACTCGGTTTATATAAGTTTATTATGAAATATAATTTAGTATATTTAGTAAATAATAGGCTACAATGACAATGGTAAACTTTTAAAGTGATATGAAATATGACATGTGTGTGTACCATTATGTGTCATTTGGATGGGTTTTGGGTGGCCTAATGCATCAAAAAGGGGTCTTTGGGACTTTTTGAAATTCGGACTATCAGATGAATTTGGAGTTGGCCTCATTTTCACAAATTAGGACTCAGGAGATTCCAATTATCGGTCGTTGGATCATCGGACTTTTACTGTACAGTACCTGTAAGCATAGCATGCCTCAAGTGACTCCGAACAATTACTACCCTACAAATAACCTAAATTTATTGTACATATAAACTAAGGAAATTGCAAAAGCAAGCAATTGATACTATCGACAATGAATAGATACAATATAATAAAGAAAAATAATTGCAAAATATGAAGAAGTAACAACAGATTTAACCCTTCAGACTCGGATGACCGCTCAAGAGGCCATTAGCTATTGCCATTGTAAGAACCGGATGGCCTCTGAGGCACCTACGGGTTAATATAAGGTTTAAAACCGCTTAAAACTGCGCTAGAGAAAGTTTGTTGTCCTGGCGGGTTGTCCGTATAACCAACAACAACAAGAACACATAGCCAGCCAGTTATGCGACTCCTGCTTGCAAGCAAGCCTTACGAAAGCTTGTACCTTCTGAACCTAAGTCCCAAACCATGCATGAAAGCAGACGACAGTGACTTAGGAATGGTTACAATGGTGAAATATATCAGTAATCAATTATCAATATAATCAATATTATTACATAATACATAATAAATAATCCATAATCAATAATAAATTGTTGAACGAATATAAACAGACCATAGCCGCGGTCGGCAGAGCGGTGGCGCCGCATTCGGACGAAGCTCGGAATTCCCGCCTAACTCGCCGTCTTATTTCTCACCTCGCACAATAACTACACAATATACAGTAGTCTAGTCTTCACCCATTTTGGCAACGGCCATATCTACCTCTGGTATGCATAAAAACTTGGTTAGGCCATTTATTTGCAGAGATATGAGTATCGGTAAATGACTAAAGTCGGGAGTAAACACTGAATTCTAGCCTTTTATCCAGCTTACTGACCTAATTATTTTAGTTATATAAACTGAACCACTTGGTCTAGAGACTTCTAGTTTTCACCAAAAGCAAGACAACAACGACAACTGCCGCTGGATATATACTGTATAATTATAAGCTAGGTTAGGCCATTTTTTTGTGTATAAAAAAGCGCGGAAAAATCCAGAGAATTTTAAGAAATCGCCGGGTTCGGGCTTGGCGGGCGTATTTAACCCGGCAAGTGCGGATCCACTAATATAAGGTTTTACTGGTGCGCTGCGGAACCCCTTATATAATCCCAGGCCTAAAAAAAAACACATTTAAACCAGCCCAGTATCAATTGATTTTTTTTTTTTTTTTTTTTTTTTTTTTTGGCCATGCCAAATATCACTCTTCCATATCCCCCTTCAATTATCACCTATTTTCTCTTCCCTTATTTCGGCGGTATATTTTTGTGCTATCAATAGCGAGTCATAAGCAGGGTATGCTTGTATGTGTTACCAAGCGAATGAAAGAGAGAGAGAGGGATAACTACACGACAGTGTCTCTCCAGACGTCGTGAGGGGTGGATGTTGGCAGGCTGGCTGGCACTCGATGATTATAACTCGCTCTCATTTCGCGATTTTGACCAGCCAAACGCTGTTTCCACTTGTTTTATGGTTGTAACAGGTTAATATCTTCATAATCAACGTAAAATAGGCGCATATGGCTAAGTATTAATGATATTTATGGTACGATAACGATTTGAGTGAAGGAAACAGTCTAAATACCTCAGCACAGGGAGGGGTGGCCACTACCCCACCCTACGCACTTAAGAGGTTAAAGGGCCCGAAGTTCGAGGGTTAAACAGAGTACTCATAAAAAGAACAAGTAATTTAAAAATCCAAATAGCAAGAAAGTGTGAATATCCTTTATATTTTGTTTCATCTTTCCTTCCTTTTTTGCCACTTCGCCCAAGCAGGAAGCGGCTTTTAGTATTAAAAAAAAACCTGCCGTAAATGAAAATACTGATTTTTTTTTTCTACCATGCCCCAGGATGACGAGTACCGACTGTTCATGTGCAACAACAACTGGTACCTGTTTCTGCGGCTGCACCAGATCCTGTGCTGCCGGCTGACCACCATGTACGAGCAGGCAGTACGCATAGCGGCGGATGAGGCCCGGGACAAGAGAGACCGCAAGGAGGCCACCTCAGTCGCTCTCAGACTCAAACCTAAGAGTAAGTAGTAGGGAAAGAGAGTAGTAGTAGGGAGATAAAGAGAGTATTCATAGTAGGAAGAGGAAAAGAGAGACTAGTAGTTGGGAGAGAAAGAGAGACTAGTAGTTGGGAGAGAAAGAGAGAGTAGTGGTAGGGAGAGAAAGAGAGAGTAGTAGTAGGGAGAGAAAATGGGAGTAGTAGTAGGGAGAGAAAACGAGAGTAGTGAGATAAAGAGTGAATGATAAGAAAACAAATTTAAAAGAACAGATTACCATATAATTATGAGCGGGCTGTTCTTGCATTGCCGAAGAAGCCCGGGACAAGAGGCACCTACCACGAGAGACCTGTAGTTTAAAAAAAAGTGATTCATTACTGTTATATCAATTAATTAAAATGTAAAATAACTAATCAAAATCGCTATGTGGAAACAACTCCTACTAAAATAAAATTTATGAAATAAAAGAACACAATCCACCACATAGGGTGTACATTACTATTATTAAAAGTTTGTTTAACCAGACCACGGAGTCTAGAACAAGACTCACAGGGTGTACATTACTACATGAGCAAGTTAATCTGTTTCCCAAGCAAACTAATCGCACACATAGCAACGCACTATCGTCACATTCAAGGAATTAGTCAAGTTATGAAAGCAAAGAGTTCTTGAGAGAACAAAAGAGACCTATTTGGACATATAGTGCAGATAAGGACTTCTTACATGGCCAAAACTTGTTTTTTTAGAGATTTTTTGTATTTAAGATAGTGTAATTATAATGTGAATAGAGGTGTTGATTACTATTATAATGTAAAACTTGCAAAATAAACACACTAAAACTGGGACGATACAAGATAAATGTAAAAGAACTGCTCAAAATCGCTATGTGGAAACAACGCTTAATAAAATACATTTTTGAAACAAAAGAACACAATCCACCACACAGGGTGTACACAACTACATGAGCAAGTCAATTTGTTTCCTAAGTAAACTGATCGCACACATAACAATGCACCTCGTCATGTTCAAGGAATTAGTCAATTTGGGATGTCTGGGACGTTCTGGTAAATTTTACTAAATTCTGTATGAATAAAGAAACTACAATTTATATCAAATTTTATATTAAGCTAAATTTGCAATTTGACAAGATATCAACAAAAGTACAAAAAACATACATCACTCACTAACGATAGTGCTATCGGGTAGGTACCTGTAAGCATAGCATGCTTCAAGTGACCCCTAACAATTACTACCCTACTAATAACCTACATTTATTGTACAAATAAACTAAGGAAATCGCAAAAGCAAGCAATTGATCCTATCGACAATGAATAGATACAGTATAATAAATAACAATATTTGAAAATATGAAGAAGGCACAATAGATTTAACCCGTCCAGCCCCGGCTAGTTTTGTAATGTTTGTTCACCAGAACCCGGCCGGTTTTCAAAAAATGGTTTTATTCCAGAAACAATAGCGAATGGGTTAGGAATGAAGGAAAAACCACGAAAAACCGCTCAAAAAGCTTAAAGAATGGTCCTACAGAGCCCCCGAAAACGTATTTTACAAGAGTAAAAAATTGAAGGCAATTACCCCAAAAAAACAGGTTATTGCGCGCTCACGCGCACGCACGTGGACTTTGAGAGTTTTCAACCATCGGCACGGTTGCGTGGGATACGTACACAGTTCCCATACAAATCTGAGCCCTCTTGAGTGGCTACACCTGAGGTTACGGTCGGCGCAATTAGGGTGACGCGCCAGGCGCGTCTCTGGGGCTGTGCGTTACATACATCGCCGACGCGTCAGGCGCGTCGCTGGGGCTGTACGGGTTAAACAAAAGAGTACTCTTTTAACAAGAACAATTAATTATAAAAAAAAAATAATAATAATAATAGAACAAATTAAATATTAATACATACAGACAAAAAGTAAGCAGAGGTTATAATAGAAACTTCCAAGTTAATAATGCTTGATTAAAATTATTGATATAAAATTTTAAAATAGTCACAATAATTGACCTTAAAAAGATTAAATTTATGCAACAATTTACTTGCAACAAAACCTCTGTCTACTAAGAGTCTGTATAGTAACCTAGCTCTATCCCAAAAGTCTTCTACTCTGGTACAAATTTTACAAAATCTTATTAGCTGGGAATAAAAATAATTATAAGTTATTTTACTATCGATATTACTATTAGGGAAAGGAAAGTGTATTACGTTAAAATTAAAATTGTCAACTTTGTGGTATATTTTAAGTGTGCACTGTTCATTAACAATCTATATTTATATCAAGAAAATTTTCAACTTATTCATTTACTTTACCTTGTGTGAGGGGGATGGAATTTGGATAAATTTGTTTAGCGACTTGATTAAAATTTAACATATTACAAACAGACAGACAGATCAGTGGCAACAGTGATAGAGATGGTGGATTGGTCAACCACTGAAACAACAACAATAACAACCACCACTGAAACTGGCTGGCTAATTATATGATCATGTAGTCCAGGCAGGATGTGGCCCAAGTATTAACTATATGACTGCGGGCATACTATATAAAAGCTCAAGACATCACTGCGACAATTGTCATATGACAATCACCGAAAATCTGCGTCGTACGTGGCCTGACAGGCTGAAGTCTAAGCAGTGCAGTACTTGAAAAGTAGACAGAATGGATAAAAAACACCATTTGAGGAGGAGCACTTTATTGTCAATGTTTTGCAGATAGCTTCTTGAAGCTATCTGCGAAACTTTAATAAAGTGCTCCTCCTCAAATGGTGTTTTTTATCCAATGTACAAGAGAGATTTTGAACAGGAATTAACCGTCATGATAAAATTTAAGAACAAGATTATATTAACCTCTGCCACTGCACTCTTGGTTAGGTAAGGTAATGTCCAACTACATCACAGTAGTTGTGTAGGAACCCCTGGCTTCAACACCAGGGTACCATCTCTAGGTAGCTTCCAGTGTGGTTATTATGGCACTCTGCAGGGTCACTGTTAGGTAAAATGCCCTTACTTACCTTTGTTTACCACCCAGTGTAGTCAAACCATTATCCGGGTACAATACTGAAAATAACTATATTCCTTTTTTGTAGTTGTAGCAGCAGCATTACTTTATAGTTCTATTATTGTATATAACGTTTTTATGCTATGTATGTCCACGAGTTACCATGTTAATTATGAAGCTTTCAGTAGTTTGATTGAAGCTGATTATTCATCCATACACTTTAAAGCTTGAGTGATCCACAAAAAGTTAAGGTTTCAGTTACAGGCTGCCATTAGAAAGCTGTGGAGCTGTTTTAGTGTAGTACATGTACCCTTGTTGACACAATCGCAGTTATTGGTGGCGGGCCTAGCCTTTGCTTATAGGACAGGATTAAAATGATGAAGCATTGAAACTCATTTGCAATCAATGCTGTTAATGTGCTTCCTAGTGACTTATGTAAGGCAGGCACACTACCCCCCCAAAATTATTAAATAACCACCTGCCAACCTTGATAAAAATAAATAATAATTAATGTAGTTTTGCCTCCTATGTTTGCAACAGCGGAGATAGCGGTGGAGGACTACTACCCTGCGATGCTGGACATGGTTAAAAACGTACTGGACGGCAACCTAGAGTCCACGGCCTTTGAGGACACGCTCCGGGAGATGTTTGGTATCCATGCATTCACCGGGTTTACCATGGATAAGGTTAGTAGAGAATTGGCATTATTTTTATCCCTTAGGTACAGTGATCGTTTTTACTTTTGTTGTTATTCATTTAGTCTTTCTTATGCAGTTTAGGAAGCAATTGTGGAAGTTGAAAGATTTATCGAGATACTTTTTTTACCCCTTTGATAGCTAGAGGTTCTGATTAAGCTGATTACATTTTTTAATATTAGCCATGTAAAGTTAGAAATACCGATATGGCACCTTGAGGACACACTTGGAGCTAAGTTTGGTAATCTTGTCCTGTATCCAAATTCACTTACTCATATAGTGATACCGGTATACATTCTATGTGGTGGTTTTGTGTTCTTGTATTTAGAAAAATTATTTTGCTAAAGCATTGTTTCCACATAGCGATTTTGATTAGTTCTTTTGCATGTATATTGTCTCGTCCTTGTTTTGGTTTGTTTATTTTGCAAGTTTTACATTATTATTTTGCTAAATTGTTATTTTCACATAGTGATTTTGATTAAGTTGTTTTGTCGTTATATTGTGCCATTCCTGTTTTCTATCTATCTATATCTATTACCCGACGCCTAAGTCCCGTTGAGGGGGGCCATACACAAAACACCCCAAGTGGACCTATTCCCCATGAGGACAATCCGTGCCAGTTTATGAAGGACTTACAGGACTGAACACTCAACTTAGGGACCATCCGACTCAATGGCCTATGTATTTTTATCACATTTCCTACAGTGGTGGGAGACTAGTTCATCCACCAACCTGCTTCACCCTTAGGTAAGCAGTATAGATTTATTTAAGGATTGGCACAAAAGTGTAATAGTAAATATATACAAAGGAAAAGGGGATGCTCTAGATAGAGGTAATTATAGGGGCCTGAAAATGCTTGACCAAATCATGAAGGTCTGTGAGAGAGTCTTTGAGGGTTTGATCAGACAAAGCATCTCCATTGATGATATGCAGTTTGGTTTTATGCCAGGACGTGGTACAACCGATGCTATCTTCATAGTCAGGCAGATACAGGAAAGATACTTATTAAAAGGCAGGGATCTTTACTTTGTGTTTGTAGACTGGAGAAGGCCTTTGACAGGGTGCCTAGAGATGATGTGCAGTGGGCTATTAGGAAACTTGGTGTGGAAGAGTGGCTGGTGCGTGTGATAATGAAGATGTATGATGATTCGCGAACTGCGGTGAGGGTGAAAGATGTACTGAGTGATGAATTCACAGTGCGTGTTGTAGTTCATCCGGGTTCAGTGTTAAACCCTCTCTTTATTATGGTCCTGGAGGCACTGTCTCGATTTTTTAGAGGTGGAATCCCGTTGGAACTGTTGTGGATCATATATACTTTAATTAATTTCATTGGGGGTGTGGTGGTGAGATTAATAAAAATAATATGTAGACGATTTAGTCCTAATAGCTGACAATATGCAAGATGCTGAGGCCAAATTCAGAAGATGGAGAGAGAGCATGGCGAGCAAAGGTTTAAGAGTCAATATTAACAAAACCAAGGTTATGCATTGTAGATTGAGACGAGGCAATGTGGAAAAGAGCGGTGTATGGAATGTGCAGTGTGTGGAAAGGGTGTGGGCGCTAACTCGATTCGATGTAGCATCTGTCGATGTTGGGTGCATCATGGGAGTAAGCGCTGTAGTAGAATAAAAGGATCCCTGCCGAAGGATTAGTCAGAAATAGAGAAATTTGAGTGCGTAGTGTGCAAAGGCGAGCTTGTGTTAAGTGATGATCCTGTGGCTGTGAATTTTAGAAATGAGTCATTGGAGCTGGTGGGCAAGTTTTGTTACCTAGGAGATACCATCTCTGCCAGTGGTGGGGCCGAGGCTGTCACTGTCGCTAGAATTAGATGTGGCTGGGGGAAGTTCAGAGAACTGCTGCCAATTCAAACCATGAAAAGAATGCCTCTCCCCCTGAAGGGAAAGGTGTATGCCTCGTGTTAGAAGTGTAATGACGTACCGGTAGGCCTCAGAAACATGGGCCGTTTAAGTAGAGGATGTCAACAGAATCGAATGTAATGGAGAATGGTGAGATGGATGTGTGGGGCCAGGCTGCAGGTTAGAATAACAAATGATGAGCTGAGGAGACGTTTAGGTATAAAGAGTATTAGCGAGGTGATACGTACAAGTAGACTGGGAGGGTATGGACATGTGGAGAAAATGGATGAACAAAATTGGGTGAAAAAATGCAGGTCTGTGATTGTGGAGGGAGCTGCACCAAGGGGTGGACCGAGGAAGACCTGGGATCGGACTATATGTGCCGATCTCAAATCCAAAAACTTGACAAGTGAAGCAGCCCTTGACAGGGTTGCCTGGAATGCCGCCATTAGGACAAGAGACTGAAACTGCACGTATGTGTGGAGCACTTAGTCTTAACATTTGAAATATGTTTATGTATGTTATCTCCCCTAGATGGGTTGCCGATCATGGCTGACGAGTCCCATCCAACCGGACTTTTATCAAGTTTATTTCCCTAGATAGGTTGCCGACCAAAGCTGACAAGTCCCATCCATCTGGATGGTTTGTTTATTTTGCAAGTTTTATATTATAATTTCACTGCATTTATCATGGATGTATGTTAGGTAAAAAAGAAATTGGTAGTTGTTAGTGCTTTTGATATGAGGACTCTCTTTTAAATTTTTGTTCTGGCTATCATTAGGTGATTTTGCTAAATTGTTAATTCCACAATTTATTTTGTTATTATATTGTGTCGTGCCTGTTTTTGTTTGTTTATTTTGCAAGTTTTACATAACTGCAAGCATCCTGGTTAATGGAAATAGTTTATGTAGCTTTTTAGTTCCCGTCCTAGTCTGTCTTTTTTACTGTCCTACTTTTTCTTCTTGGGGCGGGAGGCTAGGAATCATCCTCCCCTTGTAGACTTCACCTACTAGACAAGGGGGCGAGGGAATGCGAAAGTGGTCCCGGACCCTAAGAATTGGAACTTTAAATGTTGTTTCTGTTCGGTTTCTGTCTCAAGTCGGACACTCCCAGCTATGGGGTATGTGCCTGAGTACATACTGTACATGTGTACATACATTTAGTGCCTAGAGGTTCTATAAACTGAATGTTAAATTATAATTTTAGCCAAAATTAAATTAAATTATTGGTAAGCTGTCTTGTAGTATCTTTACCACCATTGTTTACTAGTTCACACTGAGAAATATGATTAGAACAACAATATGAAACAAACAAACTCTTGCATTTTATTGCATGTAGGTTGTCATTAGAAAGAACATTTTGTTGATTGTAAAATAGTTAATGTTATACTGTTTTAGGTTGTGATAGGCACAGGAAGATAGCTGCAACACATGGTGTATGAAGTATTGAAAGTAAATTTTTAATAATTATAATGTAAAACTTGCAAAATAAACAAACCAAAGCTTGGACGAACACAGTAAAAAGATAAAAGAACTTATCAAAATCGCTATTTGGAAAAAACGCTTTAGCAAAATATATATATTTTTTTAAATAAAGGAACATTTTACTGTAGGTTGTGATGGGCATAGTAAGAACAACTCTGCGTTTGTTTTATATTGTTGTATGGAGTATTGAAGGTCAATTGTTAATGATATATTACTTTGTAGGTTGTGACAGGTGCGGTAAGACAACTACAGCACTTGGTGTGTGACGAACCTCCGGCACAGTGTACGTCCATGTTCTTGAGTGAGGCTAAGAGAGGGGGCGCCGGGGGTCCCGTGGCCTCTGCGCATAGACGGCTCGCTCAGGAACACGCATACCAGAAGCGGTCAGAGAAGCTGCTACAGGACGAGAACTGCTTTAAGATCTATACTGTGAGTTCATACATTATATTATTGGTTCCCATAAGATCAGGTTTGTAGAGGAAAAAGAATATAGCTAATGTGAATTCAGGTATTAGATAGACTATATAAGATCAGGGCCCAGATTTACTAACCCATTAAACCTACAATATGAAGAAACTTTACTACAAATGTGAACGAATTACCTGTTTATGGTCACTCTTGTTTGTATTAGTTAGTAAATCTGAGACCAGGTTTGTAGAGGAAGGTGAATATCAGGCTAGTTCATAATATAGATTAATGTTGCCATACCCTTAAGATCAGGTTTGTTTGAATAAATAGAATAATTGTGAGTTAAGTTTTAAATTCACAAGTTCTGCACTGCTGAGGAGTGATTGTCCAGACCTGCGTGCTGACAGACGCTCTAATACCACGAGGAAAGTGCGAAAAGGTGGCAAAATAGGTGGAAGGTCATCTGAACATTTGCCGTGTGTAAGACAGTGGCAGGGGGCTAGGAATCCTCCTCCCCTTGTAAAATTCACCTACTAGACGAGACAGAGTAAGGGGCGAGGGACCGCAAAAGTGGTCCCAGATCCTAAGAACTGGAACTTCAATTATTGTTTCTGTTCGGGCTCTGTCTCGAGTCGGCCACCCCAGGTATGGGGTATGTGCCTGAGTATATACATACTGTACTTGCAAGACGGTAACATTTCCCTTAACCCTTCCCGCCCGGGCAGCATTTTAAAATGACACCGCGGCAGATGGGCAGGAGCCCGGGTGTCATTTTAAAATCCGTAAGCTTGAAAGCCTATTAAGCATGTTTTGAAAGCTGTGCGTCCGACGCATGTAAACAAAGCCTGTCTTTGCGACACCGCACCTCCGAAAACAAGAAGAAGAGTCGGAGTTTGTTATTGTGTTGTCTGCTAGAACATATTTAGTGTTGAAAAGTGTCTGATATTGCTAACATCGCATCGAATCTCTCTCCACGGAAGTCATCATCACAACTGAACCAGTTGACCTAGAGAAATCTACTCAACGCCAGTCTACAGATACGAAACAGCACTACGTTTGGAGATGTGTGCGAATTCTCAAGCAGTTAAAATAACAAAGATACGGCTAGCCTATTACAACGTTTTTCGGCCATATCCCCCAGGGTCCCAGTGCTGTCATTTGATAGGAAATCTTCTGCAATCAATGACTGGAAATTTGTTAAGCTCTTAAATGTTGTGGAAATGTCTGGGTGCCACCTCTTTACACCCACTCCTTAAAGGTGAGTCATATTCCATCTGGTAGCTCACATGATTTATACATAATGGCTACTGTAGATGTTAGTCACTGAAATTCCCTAACTATAAACTCCAAGTTTCTCATTTTATTTATTCGGTATATGATTTTGAGTTAAAATGTTTAAAGCAATATTTGTATTATTATTACTTTATTGTCCTTGCATTAGAAATTTGTATTAATGTTTCTTTCTTTTTCCTTGTCAGTATAAGAGGAACTGCAAGATGACGGTAGAATTGATAGACACAGAGATGGAAGAGGTGGAGGAGAACAGTGGAGGTGGCATCAACAGTGGAGTAGGAGGGAGCCTGGGGGTTGGTGGGCCCTCCTCCCTTACCAACCCATGCACCACCTCACCATCAGCCTCAACCACCATCCCACCAGCTGTTGCTGAGGTGGAGAGGTGGAGTGAATATGTCGAGAAGTATGTGTCCTCTGTAGCTCCACCGGTGAGTAGTGTAGAGAGTGGGTGACTGTGGTAAATGAGAGAGTGAATGTGGCCTATACTGACAAAATATCATACACTCGACATTATCGTCGGTGCCTTGCTTCCTCCTGGGAAACCCCCACTAAAGAATGGCCATGGCAGGAACTCATCCAGGCTATTTTGTCCAGACACACTTCTTTTGCCAGTGCCACAATGCTTCTTCCAGTACATTAGTTTTATTCGATATAGTTTCCATTTTCATCTAAATCATTGGTATGACTACCAGCTGTCTTGCTCGCTCGACTTCCATGTATCTTTCTTGGTATTCTGTCTTCTTCTTCTTTTTTATTTTTGTTTGCACTTGACCATACCACCACAAAGTACTTCTTTCAGTACATTCAATGACTCCATATTCCATGGCCAGTGCTTACTCCTCAATACTAAAAGACTTGTACAGTACACTTCCTTATTGCTTAGTCCGTCCAGCCTGTGTACACCAGATGCCATTCTAAAATAGCTCATCTTCACATTTATGTCCAATAATACTTCACCTTTGAAAAGTAGAGATAGCGAATAAGTCATACATGGAGAAGAACAGTTTCTCCACTAGTATAGAAAGAGTGAATGGAGATATTATTTTATCATACAACCGTCCGGCTGGCTCAGTTGATTGCGCGACTGCTTCCCATCTTACAGTCTCGCGTTCAATCCCTGCTCAGGGATGGGTAATGGTCTCTGGTTGATTAAAGAAGTGTCAAGCGTTTGAGAATCCTCGAAGGAGGAGATACGAGCGCTATATAAGTAACCAGACGACTATTATTATTTTTATTAGCAATTAACATGTTAATCAAACTTATTTGAATGTATTATTGCCTAAGTGTTAAATACAACTGCCCTTTAGTGGATGCGGTATATGGAATACTGCTGTCACAAGAGAGCGTGGGTAGACGAGAGATTATGCATCGGTTATCACAAGCGAATGTTTACAGGCTCATGGAAGGGAAGTGGTGACCGGGAGTGTCCAGGCAATACTTGTTTTTATGTTCTTTACATATTGATTTTTCAAATCAATCTTGCATTAATAGCGTGTTTGTGTTACACTGATATGTACTGTAGGTGTCTTCTATTGTTCCACCAACTCATTAGCATAGTGAGATATGATCTGACGCTTTACTAGTGGGTAGTGAGAGAACCAGAAGAAAGAGTGAGTGAGAGCACGTAGCAAATTAACTACCTGTAGTTCCAGCATTGAGAGAAAGCCGATAGAAGCGTAGGATATGTATATACTGTAGTTAGAACTGAAGTGGAGAGAATGAGTTGTATGAATGTACACTCACCATTAACAGTACCGGTAGTGTTGCACATACACAACTTCAACTTATTGATATAGAAATTTTATTCTAAAAATAATAATTGTAGATTGTAATCTAAAATTTCCTAAGGGAAAACCTTCATTTTCAACTCCAAACTGCTAAATCAAAAGAATTGATATTTGATCTCTGTTGAGGTTTGTCAAGGAGAGTAAGTTGAAGTTTTGAATGTGTGACAACTTTAGTTACTAATTTACAGCACAAATGTACAATCATCTGCACAAGTAGCTGGTACACTAGTGAGCACTTGATACAGGGTATATATTGTAGATTGAAGGGAAGACAGACTTGGTCATGTATTTAGAGGGATTGTTTCATAATATTTAATTGTCAAAATTGTTCAATAAAATTTGTACCGCCTTTGACTGCAGGCGATTGTACAATCACCTACATGAAATTGCACCCACTCTTTGATTCTATATATATATATGGAAGTAATAATAACATGATTGACTTACAAGGATAAGGATAATGTATTATAAAATTAAAATTTAACATATGAAGGAACTACTGCGTAACAAACTACATTCCTAATTGAATCTTCATATTCTTCCTTCCATACATATAATCTTGGACTGTATACAAAATCATGTGGGCAATTGTACATGTCTCAATTTCCCAACCAGCAGCATGCACAACTGGTCTAAATTTATATTTTACTCTTCAGAAACCAAATTATTATAACCCATGAAAATATTTGTATCATGTTTTAATATTGATAATTATATGGAAGATTCTTCACATAATCTCTAAATTCTATGTCCCCAATTTTGCATCCAATTATAAATGTTTAATTATCCTTGAAGTTAAGCACTTTCTTTGTCGAGTAATCAGTAACTTTAAGGCAAAAAATAATTTGCTGGTTCATACTTTCCTTAAGAAAAGTACCCTTTGTTTTATCTTGAGTTTACAAATTGTTCCATTGCAGTCATGATTCTGCCAAGTGAAAAATATAAAGTCTAGGGGGTTATCACACTGTTTGTTGTTTGTATATACTGTACCCAACTGTACCATGGATATGGATCATGATTTGGAGATCACTACATTTACTTTGACTGACTCATGTACAGTACATATGTCAACAGTTAAGCTGCTACCATCTAAGATCACAGGTTAGTATCTCATTTGTCCCCATTCCTCTGGCTCTCTCGTGGCTGGGAGAGTTTTCATGTTGATCTTTTACTGGTTTGTGTAGTTGCTGAGTACATGCCTGTGCTATCATTATTTTGCTTTTTAGACTCTAGCTGGAAAGTATATGAGGTCAGTTGACCAGTTAAACTTTTCAGCATCATGTGAATGTGGTTGACAGTATATTCATATTTTTTCACCAACCAACTTTACTTCTAAACTCAATTAATTAAATCGACAAATACATGTGGCACTCCAAGGACTCGAACCTATGATACTCCCACCAAAATTACCCGCATTTATGCATTACGCTATCAAGACAAGGTGCCAATAAGGATATAATATATGGCCTTGTACTTGGGAGCAGCGTATCTCTCAACATACCGTACTCACATGGTTCCTGTAGATGGGAAAGTGGTGCTGAAGCTTGGGGAATTCCACATAACTTCTATGTTGCAGTTGGGAATTACCCTCTTGGTTTCCATGGCCACCATTTCCAAGGCTCGCACATGAATGCATGTATCTAAGTATTTCAAAGTAAATTATTAATTGTTCTTGTGAATTTTGAGCAGATCCTTGGAGGTAGTAACGTGTGTTCCTCGCCTGGTTGACTTTGGAGGTGGTCTCTTGCCCTTGAAATTGACCATGCGAGAATTACATTTATGGCTGGGATTGTATTAAGATTGACAAAGAGCTAATAATTTATGTATATACAGTATGTACAGTTTGAAGCAAATTTGGTTACCCAGTTACTTCATCTGGCGCCTATACTGGGTAACCAAAATCTGGCCACCCTGTATATGTATATATACCTCTTGATGCAATTGATTTAATGCTACTGAACTTTTGCTTAAGGATGGCTTTGATAATTGTTTACATACAGTACCTGCATCTTTCATTCTCTCATTATCATTTCACTCTGAGTTGCTTACCTACTGTATGTGTTGCTCAGTCTATACCTTCCCCCCTACTCGAACTACTGTACTTTAGATTGTCTTACCTCTTAGGGGTACACATTTTTATTTTTATTCCTGACATCTGAGCATGATGACCTGTTTAGTCCATTCAGCCATAACACATGACAGTCACACTTACACACTTTCATTCATCATATTTATGCTTGGCTATTGTGTACAGCAGATGCTCTTTACTTGACTCTCTGGCCTAACTAACTTTCTCTTGACTAACCTATTTATATACTGAGCAGATGCGTATGGAGTACAGTTTTAGTCTCTTATCCAAATGGCAGCATTCCATGAAGCTTTGTTCTGGACTTCCTTCCTTTTCAAATGTTAAAATTTTAAATCATATCAAAGCATCTAATCCCATATCTTTCTAGGTCTCTACATACAGACTTGCATCTCTTATATACTTTCAAAATGCTTTCAAGTTCTCCAGTTATAGTTTTAGCCGTGCATATTCCAAATGTTTTGCTCTTTCTCTCTCTATTCTTTCCTATTATATGATGTAGCCGGTCCATGTCAAACTGATGCTTATGATAAATGGTGAAGAGGAGTTGAATAATAACACCACAAAAGGAATTATCTTATTGAAAATATTAACACTGTTAAAGCTGGAGATGGATGTGAAAATATATTTAAAATTCAGTCTCCTCCTGGTCCCATTTTTAAGCTTATTCTTTCACTTTTCAAGCAATTCACTCCTACTGTTTTTCATCTAAACTTAAGACAGTTAACTGATCACAACCTGTAAACTGGGAAATCCCTAAATGAATGCCAAAAATATTTCATTTACATTCTACTTTGTTGATTTACCAGTGTGATTACCCCAAAACGTACCGGTATAGATAAGGCCGTATAGCATAATACATTAAAAGTCCTGAAATCCGGCACCCAAGTGGCGCGTTCACATTTGTTGACATTTTGTTAGTAGTGTGATAAATGGCTTGAAATAAGGCACAGGTATTTATCCAGCCCATTCAGAATCTTATATTTGCTTAACGAGGCCAACCAAGATCAACAGGTGTAACAGTAAGGATTTTAAATTATACTGATGGGCCCTGGCAAGATTTGGGATGTTCTTTATGACCCATATCTAACCATCTGTCATACAAATCGGAAAAAAACATGTGAATTCTACAATTATCTCCTTGTAGTCATTTGTCTGATCTGTGTGGTTTATATTCATGTGTTTTTACCAACCCACCAATTAATTTACAAATAAACCTAACTAATGAAATCAATGAAAGTGAAAGTTATAAATACATGTGGTACTTCAAGGACTCGAACCTAGGATACTCACACCAAAATTCCGCACACTAAGCATTATAAACATATTTGAAGCTCGTCAACTTAACTGCAATGCATACTGAACACTGTAAACAAAAAAATTAAATATTATCTAAAGTCTCGACACAAAAAATAGCACCTCAAAATCTCTTATGTTAATAATTACAATAAATTTATTTAAAAACTAAAAAAAATCGAGGAACTCGGGCCGCTACCTGGCCAGCGCAAAGCCATAATTGTCTTTTCATACATTTCTATAAACCATTTTGAGATCCTTTGAGGAGGAGGATTAACAAGGGTGTGATAGCTTACATCAGTACAGTATGGCTTTTGCTGGATTTACACCAGGTCTTTTCCCCGCAAATTTTTGTTTGCAACATTTTGAGATTATTTTGGACTGGTATCGGTAAGTAGATTGTTATAATGGACAAAATCCTTAAAATATTACAGTGTATTAAGTAACGCCCCGTTCTTAACATTAATCGTCAATTACAACCCCCAATGCACTTTAATAAACTAATGAAAGCATATGGTCCTCCCGGGATTCGAACTCAGGACACCACACCCAGAACATAAGCATCTAAACCATTACACTACCAACACAGTTAATTCCAGAAGCTGCCAGATCAAAGTTGCGAGAATACACTCTTGTGTAAACCCGCCTTCATATGCCTTCCCCCTAGTCCAGCTCATATCACAATCTAGCAGACTTCGCCCCTCTCGGTTATCAGATTACAGGACTTTTAGTGTACATGCGCTATATATAATCTGCCCTACATACATATATAACTTACTACTGTTGTTGTGTGCCAGCAGATGTCCCCGGCGATGCAGGCGCAACTCTCAAGAAAGCCAGTGTTCCTCCCTCGCAACCTCAGATCCTGGAGAAAATTGACTGCTGCCAAAGCCAATCAAGAGACCGACAAGCGAGTTCATTTTGTTTTTGTTTTACCATTAAAAAAAATCTTTAAAATATGATAGACCAGGAATTATCAGGGGGAAACCCTGTCCAGAAGTACGAAATTGAAGGTACCGGTAATGTGAAACACCTCGGTCGTTAGACTTTTAACTCTGTTTTTAGGACTTTATCCGGAATGCTTGGATTAAGAAAACCCCATTTAAGGAGGAGCACATTATTGACAAAGTTTCACAAATAGCTTCTTCAGGTCTGACCTGAAGAAGCAATCTGTAAAATTATGTTAATATTGTGCTCCTCAAATGGTCCTTCCATTCATTCTGTCAAGTTTTCAAAGTTAATTTTAACATTGTCAAAACACTGAGGATGCCTTGGAGCCTTCACACCAACTGCTAGAGTGAGTGACCTGGAAAAGCTATCTGCGAATTATTAGTAAATTTCTCGTCCTCAAGCAGCTCGCTGGTGTAGTGACTAGCATCTTGGACTTCCACCCAGATAGGCCCGGGATCGCGCCCACGCTCGGCGCATTAAAGATTTTTCACAAGCACTGAGTCGTTACCATCCCTCATTAGCAAGGGGATGGGGTAGTAGTACAGGACCCCAATGGAAATATGCCTAATCGGCCTTATTGGGCTATCCTTAGCTGGCTTAGCATGTGCTAGATTTAAGAACTATTATTATTATAAGTGGTCAACATTTCAAAGTTCATTTTAACCAAGTTAAGACTTCAAATGACTGGACTGAATGCCATGTGTTCATTTACTTTTCTCATTCCTGGATTTTCTCTCTCTCTCTCTCTCTCTCTCTCTCTCTCTCTCTCTTTTGGACTTTGTCATTAACACCTACTGTCCCAGCGATGGACGTTGGCCGTCAGTAAAAAAAGTCACTCGCCAGTACCAGCGACTAACGACGTCGGTTAGTAATATGCGGTCCTTGTACCGAGCGGTACCTGGCACCATGACTTGTAAATACTGCGTTTAGACCTTGGCAACACTTCTCAGAGTGTATCTAATGTCCCACGGGCAAACTGGCTCAGTACTCGTCCGGCTTACGGGGTGAGAGGATGCTCTCTCTCGACTTTGAAGCCATTTTGGCCACAATGCTTGGTACTGGAGGTTACATTTATAGTAATACCCTCTGGTACAGTAGGGGTTATGAGCGAGGTACCGGTACTGTACTTAAATACAAATAGCAAATTTTGGCACCTCGGCCATTAGTGAACATTTTTTTTTTTTTTTTTTTTTTTTTTTTTTTTTTTTTTTTTTTTTTTTAAGGCCTACTATAAAAAAAAATGAACAGCCTCTTAAAATTTTGCTGTGGTGGGATGAAACCAAAAGTGAAGAGAACCAAACAGAAGTAAATAGAAAATACTGTTTGCTCCTGGGTAACATGCTACAGTACAAAGCACTATTAACCCGTACAGCCCCAGCGACGCGTCGGCGATGTATGTAACGCACAGCCCCAGAGACGCGCCTGGCGCGTCACCCTAATTGCGCCGACCGTAACCTCAGGTATAGCCACTCAAGAGGGCTTAGATTTGTATGGGAACTGTGTACGTATCCCACGCAACCGTGCCGATGGTTGAAAACTCTCAAAGTCCACGTGCGTGAGCGCGCAATAACCTGTTTTTTTGGGGTAATTGCCTTCAATTTTTTACTATTGTAAAATACGTTTTCGGGGGCTCTGTAGGACCATTCTTTAAGCTTTTTGAGCGGTTTATCGTGGTTTTTCCTTCATTCCTAACCCATTCGCTATTGTTTCTGGAATAAAACCATTTTTTGAAAACCGGCCGGGTTCTGGTGAACAAACATTACAAAACTAGCCGGGGCTGGACGGGTTAATTTATTTATACATATCTGTACATACATACTGTGGTTCTCATCATGGGGCTGTGCTGTGGCAAGTCTTTGTTGTGTTCTTTTATTTCATATATTTTATTTTAGTAAGCGTTGTTTCCACATAGCGATTTTGATTAGTTATTTTGCCTTTATATTGTCTTTGTCAAAGTTTTTGTTTGTTTGGTTTGCAAGTTTTACATTTTAAATTGTACTGTTATATGTATTTGGTGGAGGGAGAGATGGGTAGGTAAATAGATAGATACATACAGACAACTTTTAAGATAATTTTGTCCACAGAGAGTGTGGTGACAGTTTTACATCCTAAATGGTGGCATTCCAAGCGACCTTGTCATGGGCTGCCTCTGTTGTCATGTTCTTTGTTTTGAGATCGGACTGGAGTACCTGATTCCACATCTTTTTAGGTCTACGCCTATGCGCAGCTCCCCCCACATACTTCGGTTTACAGAACCACAAAAGAGAAGGGGTTATACTGCACCATATATTATAAAGCAATCCTGGGGATACACTTGCATGTGTAGCCCTTGTTTACCTAACGGCTGCATTCCATGTGTTGCTGTTAAATGCAACCTTTCTATTTGGTCTTGCTTACCCCCGAGGCTCATTCACAATACCTCATCTGCTTAGATAAAAGTAATCATCATCAAATCTGACGCCCCGCCTCCAGAGGAAGCGCTCCAAAAGGGATGGCCATGGCAGAAACTGCCTCCAGGCTCCCAGACATGCCCCGACTGACCCACTCCACAGTGCCATTTCCACTAAGTGGATTATATGACCATGAACACGAAGGAGCAGACCCAGAGCAGTCCCTCACCCGGATGGCAGTTCCACCACTGTTTTGCTATTTTATTTACCCCAGTGGGGCCCTGGCTGGAAGCATACCAAGCACAGGAATTTTCTTAAATTATTTCAAGGAAGTGAACCCTTCATGTTTTGGCGTCTATTTGATTTTATGAATATTATATAAGAGGTGCTAAAAATAGTAATGGTATCTTCTTTTTTTTTTGATTGAGAAGAGATAGTAGAGCGTATTGTATATTTTAATGGTATGGTTGTTAAAGCATTAAAAAGACTGAGTGTCCATCACTGTTTACTCTTCTACTTCTTTCTTGCTTTCTACACTTTTCTTGACTCAACCCTTTGAGAACACGTTTCCTCATCTGTTTAGCCTCCCCGTCTACCAACCTATAATCTATTTACTATAATTTGACCAAAATCATGACTCCTAACATCTTGTAACTCAAAAAGGGCTAGGACAAATGAGCTGTAAATTTCTATAATCTTTTACCTCTTCCCAAATGGTAGAAATGTCAGCTCAGTTAGCTACTTTTGGGTTACTAGAGGTTAGATGTCACGTTATCTGGCTTACTTATAGTTAATTGTTGTCGTTGTAGTAACCCCAAGTTGCCCTCTATGGGATCCAAAGGCATCCAGGTACAGTAGTCCGCCACCTCTCTCGGGTGGGTCCATACATCTCTGAGTGAGGTGATGTTGAAGTTTTGTTTGTGTGGGACAAGTGTTAGGCAGTGGAGTATTAAGTGTTCTGTGTTGTCAGTGGGGACACAAAGGGTCTTGAGTTAGATCTATTCTATGTTTGTAATCTTGTAATGAAGGGTGGTAATGCATAGACTATAATAATGCTAACATATTTTTGTATTTGTGTGTGTAGGGGAGGAGGTGGAGGTGGCAGTGTTAGTGGTAATAACGGCATCAACAGTGAAGACGTGAAGCCTCAGGTGTGCCCGGACATGGAGATATTAGACAACACTCAGTGCAAGTTCAACCTCTCCTCCTTCAAGATGGTCTTTGTAGTTAATAGTGATTCATACATGTACAAGAAACAGGCACTCAAGAGGGCCAAACAGGTGGGTTATATTCTTATTCAGTATTTTTGGTTTACAGTAAATATCAGTATTATTTTCATTTGTTAAGGACTTTTATTCTGGGCTTGGAATTTCAGAAATGTGTGCCTAAAGTTACGGCAAGGTGAGAGGCATAACAAACCAATGAATTAGCAGCTTACTCCTTCCCACGATGTCATAATTTCCGCATACTTCCTTAAAACTAGATTCATCATAATCTTTGATAATTTAATTTGACTTTATATTGTCCTTGTCCCAATTTTGGTTTGTTTAGTTTGCAAGTTTTACATTTTAAGTCATAATACTGTACATAATTATGACTCGTATTTTGAGCACTAATAGTACTTGAATTACAATGCCGGCCTTAAGGATACGACGATCAGAGGGAGATATAATGTACATTTTTTGAGTATCCGGACCCTGACAATTTTAAATGTCACTGCACAGAGTCAGCCAGTTTGCTAGAAGCGTACACTACATTTAAAGGCACCACTGTAGTTTACTAAAGTTAAATGTATGTGCTTTTAACCCAATGGCTGCAGGAGACGTTCTGGAACATCCTGGCAATTTAAACCAATTTACAGGCTCAACCCTTAATTGGCGGCGCGCAACTTATGTCGTGTGAAATAAATTTGGACTAAGTGGCGGTTCACAACTTATGTCGTGCGCCATTTTCAGCACGTAATGTTGCTGAGAGAGAGAGCTGAGCGGTTTGAGGAGCCTAGCAACCCTATGACCGCTCACGACCACCGCGGTGGACCAACTGAGGTGCCTCCCACCCTTCCCTCCCCTCTCTCACTCGCTACACAGGGAATTATGTAGGGAAATTACCTAATTACAGGGTTTTTGCACTCGTGTTGCACGATCGTTGCAAGAGAACCAGCGGTCGTACAAGGATAGTTCAGGTGTCATTGGAAAGCTCTGTTTACGCCCTTTCAGGGATAGATACTTGTTTTACGCTCTGGGTCTTATTTAGGCATGAAAATGATCACGTAAACAACCCTATTTAGGGTAAAAACACCCCGCTGGGCGCTACGGTCCGCTAGACCGCCTAGCCCGCTAATAAGGTGTTAAAGCCTTTGGAAACAAGTGTTAATTAGCGGGAGCGCGGCAGGCTCCCCTCCGCTCTCCAGCACGGCTGCCGGGGCACTGAGACTCTCGCCTCATATCTCCCGAGACAATGCAGCGCTGCCAAAGGCAAATGTAACGTGACATTGCTCATAATTTGAAAGTAATCTTGATAAAGTATGGGGAAGACAAGATTTGAAGTTTGATTATAAAGCAAAAATACAGAATAGTAAAAATGTTACGTCTACTACCGCCGCCGCCAACACCGTGAACGACCGCAGCAGTGCAAGTACTGGTACTGAGCTGGATACACAGGCCTAGTTTGCCTTTTTCCAGAGGATCTACTGCAAGATAATTAGCGAATATTTGCCAATGTCTGTGGCAGCGTTGGATGAATCCCGCACGCTACGAAGCTCGTTCTGGTGTCATTTTGAAGCTATTTTCTTCTAGTTATTGGCTGCATATAATTAATTTCATTCAGACACTTGCTTAATCATTCAGGAGTGCCTGAACGAGCCCTAATACTGTATAGCGGAAATATCCCCGTACCGTAAGTGTTAATAAAACTTGGACATTCTCAGTATTGTAATGTTATTTTAATATCTAGAATAGCTAGAAAATAGTTTAGTAGGCTTGGTTTATACTAATAATGTAATGTGATAAACAAATTGTAGTTTTTAACATACAGTGGTGCACCAACTTTCGCGGCCAATAGGGACCGCCGAAAGTGGCGCGAAAGTTGGGGCATTGAGGTAATAGGAATTAATTTAATAGGGACCGGGCATGTACGAAAACTCACTCCCAAGTTGAACAAACCTGGTCAACCAATGACCCAGAATTGCTACACCAACTAAAACTGGAATTGGTACACTTACTTACAGGTAGGCCTACTCAATATTTTAATGAGTATAGTGCTGATTAGCAAGGCATAATAATGAATTACAGTTCTTATACAGAAACTGAACCACCGCCATAGGCCTATGCAATGTTTTGGTAGAGTTCAGTTAGCGTTACGGTACGATACTGACGCTCCAACCGTATATGATACTATGAGGCGCATTTTGGCTCAAGCCAACACTCAAGCAAAAATGCGCCTATGATTTGGACCAAGACATCAGTTTCAGTAATGGCCACTAGATGGCATCATGGCACCGCTTGAACCCAAAACAGTGCAAATGCAAATGGCGCCTATGGCGGTGCCACAGGTTAACCTTATAACCTTATGTCTAAGCATTGTAACCTATTATAATGCTTTTCTAATCAGCATTATAGACTCATTAAAGTACAGTGGAGCCCCCATTTTCGCTACATCAGTCTTCGCTGATTCAAATTTCGTGGCACACATCAAATATTCCCAATTTCAATTCTCGCGCCAAAAGCCTCAATTCTCGCATCAAAATCCCAGCCGAAACCCGAAAAAATAGCAAAAATAACGAAAAACTCGACATAAAACTAGAAAACAAACAAAAACAATAATTTTGTTTTAACATAACGAAAAGAATCTGCCAGGTGCTTGCCGTTTAGAGACTAAATCCGAGTGAATCCGAGATCCGATCGTCAAATGCACAAGATGCCGCCATCTTTGTATGACGTCATCACTAAGCAGACGCTTGCAGTTTAGCTAGTATCTGTGTTGACAAAACAACCGTTTGCAAGTTTTTTTGTGCCTGAACCCCTTATCTCGCGTTTATTATAACCTCTAGTACATCTAGTGATAGGGATGGTTGGCCTGGTGGTAGCAATGAAGGAATTTCATGCTCAAAACACAGAGCAAAGACCAGTCCATGTCGGACGAAAGCGATTGAAATGCCTAGCCTAGACGATGTTAGCCTAGGCTAGGCTAAATATGACAATGATTTATAATAAAGTCTGTGTGGTAAGTAATCTTCTCATAATATGTATTTATACGTATTTTCCTCATAATATGTATTTATTGGATGTATTTTGGGCGAAATGGGTACTTGAGGGGTGGCTGGACGAATTTAGAACCTAGGCCTAGGCTAGGCCTAAACATTTTTGCATGATAGAAACAATGCCCCAATCTACAGTATTTATGGTTAGGACTGTCATTTAGCCATGTCTACATTATTATTTACAATGCATAAGATTTAGGCCTAGGCTACTTGATGTAGCCTAGACAAAAAACATGTTTTCATAGCCTAACACTGGGAAAAAGTGCGGTAATTGTTTAGATTTGGGCCTTTTTTTTCTAGTTATTAAAAACTTATTCTATGGTATATTATATGATACAGTATAATGCATAAAATGTAATTTGTGTACAATAAAACATGTTTTCATAGGCAAAAAATAGAAAAAGACGCAAATTTTGGCATGAGCACGGAACTGATTGAATTTTCCCCATAAGAACAGTGCCCCGATCTTGGCTGTTTCAATCCTAGCTCTATTTCCGCGGAACCGATTAGCAGCTAGGATGGGGGCTCCACTGTATTGAATATCTGTAAGTAAGTGTACCAATTCCAGTTTTAGTTGGTTTTGCATTTCTGGGTCATTGGGTGACTAGGCTAGGTACGTTCAACATGAGTAGGCTATTTGTAAGTACAAATAATTTTATTGAGTGTATGTGTAAGTATATGTATTTAGTTATAGTCATTGGGTGACTATATACTGGTATAGAGGCGTGTTTCAACACACACATTTATTTTTCCTCTACCGAATCCTCTTGCTCGTGGCTGAATAGGCCTTCAATTTCGAAGCTCAGGCGCAAAAATGCGAGTTTTTACCGCCAAATTCAACGGAATATTTAGACACTACCGCGAATCGAGATGTAGCGAAAGTTGGTGCACCACTGTAGTGCGATTCTGTTTTTGCTATTATTTGTGTTCAACATATTAGTTTGCTTTGTTTGCTGTGTTTAGCATGCATTTCAGTTAAGTTGTCAGTTTAAAAAAAAATTGCGGTCGGCTCTGTCTCAAGTCTGCCACCCCCAGCTATGGGTTCTGTGCCCGAGTGTATACATACATACGGTTACAAATGTTTTCTTTTAGTGGCACTTCATCATCTCCTTGCTTCCTGCTAAGAATTCTCTATTAACGCCTTTTTTGGCTTCCTGCTAAGAATTCTCTATTAACCCGTACAGCCCCAGCGACGCGCCTGACGCGTCGGCGATGTATGTAACGCACAGCCCCAGAGACGCGCCTGGCGCGTCACCCTAATTGCGCCGACCGTGACCTCAGGTGTAGCCACTCAAGAGGGCTCAGATTTGTATGGGAACTGTATACGTATCCCACGCAACCGTGCCGATGGTTGAAAACTCTCAAAGTCCACGTGCGTGCGCGCAATAACCTGTTTTTTTGGGATAATTGCCTTCAATTTTTTACTCTTGTAAAATCCGTTTTCGGGGTCTCTGTAGGACCATTTTTTAAGCTTTTTGAGCGGTTTTTCGTGGTTTTTCCTTCATTCCTAACCCATTCGCTATTGTTTCTGGAATAAAACCATTTTTTGAAAACCGGCCGGGTTCTGGTGCGCAAACATTACAAAACTAGCCGGGGCTCCACGGGTTAACGCCTTTTTTGCGGTGACGGCGCTATTTTGAGGCTATTATGTGGTCTGGATGGAGTCATGAAAAAAATACTAGGAAGAGCAGTGGATGTTGGTGTATCGCTGAAAAGGGAGGGAAATGAGTGGAAGCTGCCTATACTGCTGTTTGCGGATGATACAGTTCTGAAGAGCGATAATGAATGGGAGTTGCAGGGTCTGGTAAATTAGTTTGGAACAGTGTGCGAAAAACTGAATTTGAAGGTAAATGCGGGGAAGAGCATGGTTATGGTCTTCGAAAGAGGTGAATTCACAGAGTGTGAGGTGAAGCTGAACGGTCAGGCTATGGAGATCGTCAACTCTTTTAAGTATCTGGGCAGTGTGTTGAGTAAAGATGGGACTATGGATGAAAAAGTGTGGGAGAGGGTGCAACAGGGGAAGAGGGTTGTAGGAACGTTGAAAGCAGTAACAAGAAATAGGGTGGTCAGTATGGAAGTGAAGAAGTCCTTGCATGACTTTGTGGTAATCCCGACGCTAACTTATTGAAGCGAAGCATGGACGTTCGGGAAGAGACTCAGACCAAGAGTGAGAGCGGTGGAAATTAGTTACTTGAGAAGTGCGTGCGGAGTTACATGGAGGGATAGACAGACGAATAAGGAAGTAAGAAAAAGGTGGTGTGGTGTGGAGGTAGATGTGCTGGAAAGTGTGAAAAGGAACAACTTGAGATGGTTTGGCCATATGGAACGTATGGAAAGCGAGAGAATGACTAAGAGGGTGTACGAGAGCGAGGTGGAAGGATGGAGTGAGGAAGTATATTGATGAAGGCAGTGCTGGTTGGGAGGAGGGGTGTTGACTGACTGGGGACAGAGGTGCATGGAGGCGGTTCGTTCGTGACCACCCCTTCGGGGATCACGGCTTCAGGCAATATATAGATAGATAGATGTGGTCTGGGAGCGAGACCAGCTGTTGCAAGCAGCGCGGGCGGCCCTCAACTGGCGACTCATAGCCATGTCTCTTTAAACATTGCGAAAACAGCAAAAAAATTGCTAATGTTCGCGTGGCCTACGTTTGCAATATCGTTGCAAGATAACCTGCGAAAACAGCAAAAAATTGCTAATGTTCGCGATTTTGGCCTACGTTTGCAATATCGTTGGAAGATAACCAGACGTCATACACAGATGATTTGGGAATCATTGGAAAGCTCTATCATTGTACTTTCACGGATATATAATTGTATTTCGCTCTGGCTCTTGCTTATGCATGAAAATGAGCAGGGAATGAAGGTAATTTCGGGCAATTATGCCCGCTCGTAAGGGGTTAATGGACGGCCATGGCAGAAATACCTCCAGGCTATTTAGTCCAGACATGCTCCCACTCAGGTTGGCAAATGAGATACAAAATTAATTCTAAAATCAAATCCTTTGTTTTTAATAATTATTTTAAAGTAGACGGTACATAGTTAAAATTATGATTTATAGTTCTTATTATGTCTTTGTAAGTGATAAAATTGCCAAAGCAATGTAATTCTTTGTAAATTTTCCTTTAATTCTTTTCATATATATTCTAATCTTAAAAACAAAATTGTCCTGGTTTGACCCCCTACTTCCCTTACCCTTCGACTTACACTTACATCTTTTATCCTTTCAGAGCCATGAGCATGTGAGCCACAGGATGCGTCAGGGTCTAGTATCGTGGCACGGGGCGTGGTGTAGTCGGCACGTGGCGGAGGCGGACCAGCGAGCGGCATCGGACTGGTTCCTGGGCCACACGGAGGGTCTCAGGCCTAACAACACCCGGACGGTCCGCATCGATGATCCCTACCGCCCACCCTTTGCCCCCTACAACAAGTACAAGTGCGAGATCGACGAGGGAGGGGGTGGTGGTGGGAGTAGCGGTGGGAACGGGGGGGGCTCCTAACAATAGAGTGGCTCTGGAGGAGGACTCACCCGGGGGGTCGGGTACAGTGTATAGTGTCAGGTTGAACCCATCGTAAAAGGACTCGTCACACACGGATTTTCTCACAGCTTTTTCTCGGCAACTCAAGCTTTGGATTCTAGTTTTCTAAATGAAATTCAGTCAACTGTGGCCTGTAAGATTCTGAATCCAATATTTCTATGATTTTAACCAAATATAGTTATAATAATATCTTCAGTCTGGTTACCGACGCCAATAGCAAAAGGACCCCCCCGTATTGTTTGTTATAAGGACAAAGCTGCTGATTAAAAGCCGCAGGGAAAAGCGGATGTGTGACACAGTCTTAAGTGCCCGGTGTTAAAGCTTGACCCCCTACCGAGCAGCCCAGATGCCAAGTATCGGTGAAAACTTTTGAGTGATGGATACATAAACTCCCCTCGCATTGAGCTGTGACAGTACCGAAGACTTGTAAATAGAAACATAAAACTGCGAGGGCTTGTGGACATCACCTAGAGAGTACAAGTGTAGCATGGATGGTGTTGTGGACTGTGTAGGAAAAGTCAGTGAGTGCCGTACGAGGAAGGGAGGCGACTCTACGCCCCAGTGATGCATATGCATGTGTTCAGAACCATTGCCCAGGTGGACGCTGTGAAGAATACACAGTCACAATCAAAAGTTGTCTCGCTTTCATATTTTTACTTTTCTCTCTTGATATTGGAACGAAATACTCCTCAACATATCTGACCAAAGCTTAAATATTAAGTTTTTATTTGTGTGTTAAGGACAGTGCTTTCATTTTTACCAAAGAGAACCAAAGTTGATATGGAGGTAGGACATGAAGTTTGACTGTGACTGTAAGGTTGAGCAACAACATCGGGAAAAATGCCGGGAAGACGAACACACACACACACACACACACACACACACACACACACACACACACACACACACACATACACACACATACACACACACACACACACACACACACACACACACACACACACACACACACACACACACACACACACACACACACACACACACACACACACACACACACACACACACACACACACACACACACACACACACACACACACACACACACACACACACACACACACACACACACACACACACACACACACACACACACACACACACACACACAGAGTCCACTGAAGAAAATGTTGTAATGACTGCTGATGGCAACTTTAATATTTAAGATAAGTGATGCATAAAATCAATTGATGTGCCTCATGAATGCCTGTCAGTACAATGTAGTATTAAAGAAGAAGTGTAGCAAGGAGCAGCCGCAGCAGCAGCAGCATCAGTGGTGTTGAGCTGCCCTACCACAGGCCTGCCACTCACCATCCTCAACACTACGGGCATCTCACATAAACACATCATTCAACACTTTCCCCGTTCTACGCCGCCAGCAACTTTTTTCTGGCGCTGAGAGGTTATTGATATCGGCATCTTGGTGTCTTTCTTGCACCGAGACAAGGTATTTATTAAAATCCCCTTCATGTTTTTCTTGCACTAAAAGACATAATCAAAGGGCTCAGTGTTTTTCTTGCACTGAGACGTACGGTAATCAGTCGGAACGCCTTGGATGTTTTTCTTGCACCGAGACATAATAAGCAGAAACGTGCCAATGCCAAGAAGGTAGTTCTGTTTGTAAGACATGATGGGAGTGTTAAATGGAGCTTAAAAACATCTTTAACACTTTCCTTATTGTATGTCACTCTGACTATTTTCTTGCATAAAGGTGTAATTGATGCCAAGAGAAAGGTCCCATGTGTAATGCATGGCAAGAGCACTCTTTCTGGCACCAAGACGTAATTGATAATGCCGACCCCTCAACGCCAATAGAAAGGTCCCGTGTGTGTAAAGCATGGTGAGAGTATTGAATGTTGTGTCAAGCAGTGAAGATGCCTATTCTGGTGTCCACAGCACAATCTTGCTACCATTTTCTGCAACTGAGGCTGGAGTACCAAACAAGTATAGATCATGTTAGTTTCCTGCACTCCATTACCATCTCACAAAGCCATGTTGGATCCACTTTAAAAAATTTATACTAATGATGCAGAGTTAGGAAATATGTGTTATCATGTACACAAAATATATTAGAATAGAATAACACATACTTTTTATCTTACATAAATGATAGTACAGTAGCTATTTCATGGCTAATGAGAAGTATAATATATTCTTATATGGCTGATGCTGGTGAGAAATGAAACCTATTTATTATGCAGAAAGTAATATATAGTAAAAGTAATTCAATGGTGGGTAGTAAGATGGGTTTGGTGTGCAGTAGTTAGGGCAGACTAGCCTATTTGTATGTGATAGTCCTATTAGTATGCACATTTAATAATCTAAATACTACCCACAGAAAATAAGTAGAAATTA
Source organism: Paralithodes platypus (assembly GCA_032716605.1). Classification (NCBI taxonomy): domain Eukaryota; kingdom Metazoa; phylum Arthropoda; class Malacostraca; order Decapoda; family Lithodidae; genus Paralithodes; species Paralithodes platypus. Next base: position 44,651,621 of record CM064508.1, read on the forward strand.
ATAATTTAAGTATCAAAATGTGCGGTAGTTAAGGCACATGTTGACATTAAATATATTCATCTAACTACTACTCTTATGTGTATTTTTTTTTATTGATATTGCATACAATTTTGACCACCACTTGCTAATAAGTTAGTCTACCCTACGTGATATGGTTGTTTGTTGACCACTTTAATACCATGGTTTAATTTGAAATATATATTCTGGCTATCACTAAATGATATTACTTAGATTAGGAAGTACTGTACCTGTGGAAGCCGGAGGTTTGCCAAGATATTTCTAATCAGTTGATTCGTGGAGGTTGTTCAAAACTGGACAATTTTACTTATATTGGGAAAGAGCTGTGGAAGTCTCTGGATTTACCAAAATATTTTTATCCCTCTGATTCTTAGAGATGCTTTTAAAGCTTACTAAAATTGAAAGTCAGAGGGTTTACGGAGATCATTGTATATTTCACAACAATGACAAGACTCTCACCACGCACTCACATAATTAGGCCTATATCTCACCATAGACACACATTTACACTCCCAAAAACTGTACACACCCATTCAGCTACATCATTCCCTAGAGTGTTGTGGTTTGTACTGAAGGGAAAATTTATATATAAAACTTGCAAAACAAACAAAAACAGGATTGACACAATATAAAGACAAAAGAACTTACCAAATCACAAATTATAATGTAAAACTTGCAAAATAAACAAACCAAAACTTGGACGAACACAGTAAAAAGACAAAACAACTTATCAAAATCGCTATAACAAATAATTTAGTCCCTACATATCCTTCTATATCTTAGTAAATCATCTAATGATAGCCAGAATAGAGTGAGAATTGCTAACTGTGGTATTGAAAGCATTACTCCAGCCGCTAGCCCGAGGTGTCGCCGGGACCCGAGAGCTGGATCCTCCGAGGGTCCAGTTGTACAAGTGAATGATAATTATAATTTATAGTTGTACAGATGATCTGATTAGGGGGGACTGGCCAATTCGGACGCAGTGTGTACCATTTAGTATGCGACATTGATCAAAATACTAACCATGAAATACATTGGACTTCGATAAATAAATTTAGTGTGAATATGTACAATAATTAAGTTACAAGATTAATATAGTGTGAAAAATGTAACATAACCTATTGTAAATTTTGAAATCGTACAAAATACTTCAAACCATTGTAAATATTGATACCATACTAAAGTTTTCTGATTGAGTTCATCTTATTTTGAGGTTATTATTTTTATGGACTTTGTGTACTGATTATCCCACCACATCCGGATTGCCCAGTGTACCCTAACCTACCTGTTAATAAAGATGTGTTCTTCTGTAAGACGGAATGCCGGGGAGATGGGGGCGGGGGGAGCGACCGAGGTTGTTGTTGTGGACGCAAGGTAACACATTCGGGCCCGTATTCCTAGACAAACTTCCCCCATCATTGTTGTTGGTAAGTACCGTGCTAGTGTTTTACTGTACTCCTTGCCAGTCGATATGTTGTACAGTAGTATACCCTGTTCCAAATAGGTAGGCCAGATATCGTGAACTTAGGGGAGGCAGTTGGTTTTTCGAGTCCTCCTCCTCCCTCATGTTTAGCTCTATTAGTTATGAGATTTCAAAGCATTCGCCCAATTAGTTTGGCGATTTTCAGACCTTTTGCACCATTTCTTTGCCAATATTAAGACCTTTCGTGCCATTTAGGTGTTGATTTTTTTCCTGGCGGGCAATAGCGAGCCTGTATTTGAAGAGGAATCAGCCGGGACATTTTTCTACCGAAAAATCACAAATTTATATTTATAGCTTGATAGAGGTTTAGAGAGCAAACTAAACTCCCTCCTTAAACCATTGAGCCGAACCAGTAAATTATGCTGCACAATACCGTCTGACCTCCCTTAACTTCTGTAACTTATACAGTATAGGGGTCCAGTAAATGGGCTGTACATTATGCTGCACAATACCGTCTGACCTCCCTTAACTCCTGTAACTTATACAGTATAGGGGTCCAGTAAATGGGCTGTACATTTCCACATCTATTCCCTGACTGACATTTCACTAATGGTAGAAATAATAGCTTGATTAATCTAGTCGATTGTGAATTATAGAGGTTAGTGGTCAAGAGTTGTGGCCACCTTATTTGGAACAGCGTATAGTTGTAATTACAGTGAGTGCTGTGATTAAATGTTCAAGTGCTTCTCATAACAATTACTATAACCGACGTATTATATTGATTGGTTAGGAATATGACCAAACTACAGTATAGTAATTACCACCGACCATGATAGGGTTTGTCTAGGAATGTGAGCTTCAAGCATATTGCACCAATTTGTGCTTATTTCTTGCTACCTTCAGATGATTTTATTCAACTTGGGAAGGAACTTTTTTTTTTTTTTTTTTTAATCCTTTTGATTCCTCCTTGTTCCTCCTTTACCTGAATACAATTTTCTATTGGTAGCCGGAATAGAATATAATTGATGTGATCGTATTGAAAGTGTTAAGCCAAATATCTTCTCCTGTGACACATATGGGGGACATTTTCCCAGAATTGGTTATTTATTACCAGATATATATATTTATATATATATATACACACATATATAGCTTATATGATCAGGGATAAGTCTTATCAAAGGCATTTGATTGCCATGTTAATAATTTGCCAGGATCAAGTCAAGGCTAGGAAATTTATACATGAAATGTGTAATGTATTTTATAAATATTTTAAAGTAAGACATTTCTCGAACCCCCACACTCCTACAGCGAACACTTTGTACATAACCAGCGATACAGACAGACAGATGTGGGTTGGTTGGCGGGAGGGTGGCATTTTCCCTACGTTTGGACAAGTTCATACTCTGGTGTTACTTTTCTCTTAACAGGACAAACAAAGGTCACTATTCCAACCCAACCAAACTTGACCTTGCTGTCAAGTTAGGTTAGGTTGGGTTATAATTGATCTGTGACCTTGATTGACTTAGTAATTGCAAGGTATCACGGGGGCACGAACTCCTCCAAAGTTGGGGTACTATGCGGGAAGGGGGTGACCCGGGGAGCGCCACATTACCCTCATCTCCTCATCAGCGTCTCAAAATACTGCCGCGGCCTAGATCACACTACAGGACCACCTTGCTTAACTACCCACTTCACCACCTCTCATGGTACAAGTATAACCTGGTTTTATATAAGTCCTTGCTTTGAGATGTGTCACTAATGTATCTGTTATCTTTTTGCGTGACGTATACAGTGTAGTGTTGAATTTGGCTACCCAGGAATAGACTTTAAACTGTGTGATTGAGTTCAGTGTTGCCCTGTATATAGAATTTACTTTTATATAAATTACAACCTTCAGTCCCTTCAAGCAGGCTTAAAGGTATCATTTATATTTTAATAAAGGATAATATCACAATGCAGTAACAATATAAAAGGGTCACTGCACAACTAACCATGGAAGACGTGGAGAAAGTGGATTTGTGTTTAAGTGAGGGGTACCAGTACTTAGCTTTAAGAAGTCGCTCCGGCGTGGGTGTTGCTGACTGGCCACAAACACTGATTATCGTGAAGGGGCATTAGGGCAGAGTCAAACTACCGCTTTTTACACCATTTTGTCCCAGAAACTCGGAAGTTGGGGAACATCAGATTTCATGAGAAATCCGCTACAGCCGGTATCATACAAGTGATTTTTTCCCTTGGCTTATATTATTTTTTCAACACTTGTCTGGCAGCTTATGAGGTAAAATTTTAACATAAATATCTTGATCTAGCTTGTCTAGTTTTTTATAAGGTACAAAACAAACCAGAAATGCTGCCATAAAAGTTTTACCAAACAAAAATTGTTGCTAACATCAGAATAGTTGTCATACTATGAAATCTTCCTAATTCAACTTATATATAAAAAAAAAAAAATCAGCATAACTGTGTTGCCATGTTAATGTTAGCCTAGTTGCCTGTACCAGATGAAAAAATATTCAAGTTTTAAAGAATGAGAAAGATCGTTTCTGACAACTTGCGTCTGGAAACTTATGAATAATTTATTTATAAATATCCAGCCAACTATTTTTAATGTTAGCCTAGTTGCCGATACCTTACAAAAAAAATCCTTGATAGTCTGCCGGAACCGAAGTTAGCGATTGAAAGTGTTTGTAAAAAGTGGTCTCTGTGACTCTGCCTGCACACACACAACCCCACAACCTGCCTACCTATAACCAGAGCCGGCCATGGGGAGAGGTACGCTTCCTTTACAGTGGGTGCCGGTGTAGCTTGCGATCTCAATCTGTGAAAGTTGTTTTTGTGGATGGGACTCTAAAGGGGCTTCATGCTTGGTAATTCCACGGTCAAAAGTAATGTCCTAGCTCCCTTTTTTAATTAAACTGGTTATCTCTCGAGTTATAAGTAAAATAAATTTCCTAAGTGTAGTTTAGGAGTTTACTGTAATAAACCAACAGAGGAAATTTTATTTAAAAGTATAAAGATCGAACACTGCTGTAATCCATAGGTGTACCATGGAAAATGTTAACCCTTTCAGTACAGCGGCGCTATTATCAGTTTATTCTGGCTGTCACTAGATGAATATCCTTAGTTTAGTATTGAAGTCTTTAGACAAAAATTCATGGAACCCATTGACTAATGCAGGTCCTTACTAAGCTGCAGAAGATGGTCTATGGATAGCCAGAATTATATTAAAACTGATATTATTGTAATGGTATGAAGTAACTATTCTAACTATTACATACTGTACATGAGTGAGAATGAGATGGAAGATAGCGTGAATTAAAAGTGACACCATTATACAATAATAAAAGCGTGAATTATATGCAACACAGTACGGTGCTGAAAGGGCTAAATAATTACAGTAATAAGTGGGTAGATGACGCAATTTATGCATTATGGTGCCTGTAGTAAAGGAAGGTAACGATACTCTCCCTATGGAAGTCTCTGCCCTACCTCCAGCACCCCCCTCCTCCTCCCTCTCCCCCCTGCTACACCACCGAAGGAACCTCAAAGGTTTATGCTAAGTTTATGGTGTCGGTGAGGTGAGGGGGCTGGGCGGGGAGGCTAGGGATAATTTATTTTAATAAACTGAAGCCTTAAAATTTATGTCATACTACCAATTCACAAGATTAAGGGTTGATTTGTATGAATTGATAGTGTTGTGGAATGGTGACAACTTTAGGCTGAGTTTCTCCATTTGATAACATTGTGAATTGGTACAGTGGAGCTCTGACGGTTCAGTATGGGACGACTCCACGCTGCCATAAAGACGGACAGACACCACAGCTTTTTCCCGGAACTTTTTATCTGCAACTTTATTCTGGCAACATTTTGAGAGAACTATTCACTGGTATCGGCAACTAGACAAGGTAGATTATTTATGGGCAACAGAACAATTATAAGAGTACTTTTTTTGCAATAGTTTTGGCAACTAGGTAGAAGATAGATTATTGTAAATGACAGAAGTATTTTAAAGGTTTCGAAAGCGGCAGGTTCCAAGTTGCGAATAAAAGTTGCGGGGACAAGCGTTTGTGTTAGTCGGCCTTAAGATGTGGGTTATCCTGAAGCTGACAATGTGCCACAGAAATAGAAGATATACTGTCCAGAACTGTCTCCTGTAATCACCATGAAATTATTTTTTGTAGTACAACTAGACAGATGCACGCCCAAGTTAGTGACTTCCGTGTATTTAGAACTTCTTTTCTATCCCTCATGTCAATCACAAAGTGTTTGTAATAGACATTGAAAACAATAAATCTTTTTACATTCTATTGAAACAGAAATATGAATTGTTATTCCCTTGATGTTTTATAGCTTAAGAATTTTAGATATATTGTACAATCGCTCTAAGAAGTCATGACTCGCTTTTTCTAAGGATCAGACAATAGTTCCCAAATCTGGCTACCGCTGGCAACTCTCCACTGCCCCATGGAGCCCGGTCGTTTCCTAATTTTAAACTATAGGTCTTTGGATATTCCCAATAATTGGCCTACTTAGAAAATTAACCTATTTATGCCCTCCAATTTTGATTTATGTTGAAGTTTGAATAAATATAAGTAATGTTTGTTTACAATTTCTTTATAGAATAATGAGAGTAATTAATTTACATGCGCTATCTAGCATGTTGCACTCCCAGGCCCGTAGGAACGGTAGGATATTCAGCGACCGAGTCGGTCATTGTCAGGATATGAGGGGGAGTATATCTCTTTGTGTTTATATTCACCTTTGTCCTTTTACACTTGCCTTTCCATCTTCCATTTTTATATGGGTCTCCCTATGGGTTATATATTCTAAAAGTAAAAATTCATCGTTTGTCTATACAAATTACAAGCTGTTCTCGAGTATTCAAGCTTTCTTCCAAAATATACTGGAGACCGCTTGTTTTTCAGGCAGACTGTTGTCCCACATAGAGAATAAAATGTGGAAAAAACAATCTGTTATATGTTTATTTATGTGATTTATTGACACTTATGATTTGAATATTAGTTTTATCTGTTGGTTTTAATTTTATGAGATACTTTTCTCCCAGTATTGTTGGTTTAAAAAGAAATACAAGCATTAAGAGACTTGCTCCACATTTTAATCCTGAATCTAGTGAGCGAAATACTACGAGTTTCAATTTTTTTCGTTCGGGTTAGTCTCAACTTTCGTATTATTTGGTTTGCTCTCACATAATGAGATAAATATATTGCAAAAAAAATTGTATATGGTGTTTTTGGTATCGTTTCCTTCAATACAGTTCTCCCCGGTGTGTAATATATGAATACAGTAGAGCCTCAATAGTTGCCAGATAGCACTTTCTGAACAAAAGGTACTGGGAATCGAGTCATGACTTCTTAGCGCGATTGTACATAGTCCGGCAGGAAAACCTGATGGTTTATAAATGAATGCTTTATTGGCATATAAAGGATATCGGCATGCTGTATTGTCTAAATGTACAGAACTATGTGTGCACAATGTAGCAATAAATTACCTGTTCATTTAGTCTTGAAAATAATAGCATCCAAGTACAGTACTTCACATTTTTTCAGGGTATCCTAATGTTATTTTAATGGCTGTAGTAAGGCTTATGGTGTGGGGGGGTGCTCGGTGACCTTGATCAGCCTGCATGCTGCCACTTCAGTAGCCAAGGAGCAGCCGAATGTGCAATATCGTGCTTTTATGATCGAAATGTGCCATTTCTGGAGCATTGGAACGACCAACATTGTACGTTTATGATGGGTTAGAACGTGTAAGTTCTGTATAGGATATCCTAGGTTCGAATCCTGGGAGAATCACATGCTTTCATTAATTTAATTTTGGGCATTATTGGTGTTAACGATTTAAAAAATGATAGATCTCCCCCCCCCCCCCCCCCCCAAGTGGCGATTCTGTTACAGTACTCAAATGCAGCGAAAGTTTAGTTAGCATTTTAATATGGGCTGTCAATGAAGAGTTCGTAATCGAAATACGATATTGTTAAAGATAGAAAACTTTAGGTTGATCAGATCAGTATTGAATAAGAAACCATCAGGAAGTAGGCAAACTATAGTGGGCAGTCCTTGTCGTTCCGTATAAAAAGCTGCATTTTGTGTCACCCCAAAGTCTGATAACCCACCCACTTATCAGTGGGGTGGCACAAAATGTACAAATTTTACGAGCCTGTCTTCAAAATATATAGGCCTATATATATACAACATTTACTTACTATTGTTGAACATGCATGTAAATATATATTACAAAATGACCACTACAAAGTAAAACAAAGAATATAATGCAGATGAAACATCGTAATATAATAAATATTACAAGGTATTTCAAGAACTGCAATGATCGACAACTAGACATATCGGCAATAACTTAGAATATATACAATTGAAGATTGTTTGTGACATCATATATGAGGTGGAATTATACAAAACATTTAGTTGCTTAGGTTAACATTTCAATAATTCTGAGTATGAGTGGCGGAATATTGTAGGTGACGAACACTACCATGCAGCCGGTACAAGGGCTATCCCGAAACTCAGTCCACCTCCCAGCTATAGCAGACGAATACTGGCGTGCTTGGCATATATTTACCCTTATGGTTAAGCAGCTGCTATGCCCGATCTACATTCGTGCCTAATCACGATTCTATGTCAATGTATTTAACTTGGCTTTATTGTATTGACTAAACTAACCAATAATAAGTAACCTAATCCAATAAAATCAAGTAAAATACATTAAAATATAATCATGATTACTGATTGTAAACACGAATGTAGCGGCATCACGGCTGCGGCTATGTTCCGACATTTCTAAACTAAATAATTTTACATGTTAAGATTATTATTTGAGTCCTTATTTCGGGATTATTTTGATCTACTTTAACCCTCTCACCACGGAAGGGCTCTTGAACGCCCATAAAAAAGCATATAACAGCTGCCCGGAAGGGCTCTTGAACGCCCAGTGGTTGAAAGCCTGTGAGCTTCGTGTGCGAGGCGTCGGTCCGACGCATGTAAACAACAGCCGGCTGGACCGACGCCCCGCATCTCCGGCCACAAGAAGGAGAGCGTCGCTTGTTCGTGTGTGCCTGTATGTTGTTGTTAAGTATCGAAAAGTAGTGTAAAGTGGCTGTTTTGGCCATAAAGTTATCTCCAATGAAATCATCATCACAACTCAACCAGTTGACCTAGAGAGCTCTACTTAATGCCATTCTACAGGTAAATAACACAGCTACGCTTGGGGATGCGCGGGATGCGGGAAGCAGTCAGATTAACACATATACGGTAGCCTAGCCTAGACGTTTTTCGGCCAAAACACCCGGGTTTCGAGGAATATATATATAATACATAGCCGGGGCTGGAGGGTTAATTTGTACAACATTGTGATGGATATGCATATAATATAATTGCTTAATTTTGAGTATATGTATACAAAGTCTAATATAGGTTATCACCCTTTCATACGATTATGACGCTTCTATCGGATATTCTGAGGATATAGCTAGGTACATTTATAATTATCACATCCAAATCGATTATTTGTATATGGATATATACACAAAGTCTTAAAACTGTTATCAAGTTCCGAAAGTCTGAATCGAGTTGAGTTTCGACCCTGTGTAGGAGCAGGGTTGAGTTGGCTTGATATTGGACACCCTTTTATGGCATTTGGGTGTGAAATACGACACCATTTCCAGTCTATCGGAGATAGTGATGGTAAAGGAAAATGCGGTATTTCATCCTAACAAGATCATGATTGTGCAAGAATTTAATCAACATGATTGGCAACACCGGAAAACTTTTGCAGAAAATGTTCTTGCACTGTAGACAGAGGACATGATTCCTGTCATGAGTGACGAAGCGCATTTCCAAATCTCTGGTTGTGTAAATAACGGCAAACCTGTTATTGTTAGGACAGAAATCCACAACTTCATAAGCGGGACGTCCCATTCACTGTGAATGTGTAACAGTGTGGTGCTGTGTGGCAAACTTTGGTGTGATAGACCATATATATCTTAGAAGAGGGTGGACATGCAGTAACAGTGAATTCTGATCGTTATGTGTTCATGCTGCGCACCTTGTTTTTGCCAGAAGTGAATAGACATGGCATTAATACACGGCACGTATGGTTTCAACAAGGCTGAACGATCCCCCATGCTGCAAGACCTTGTATGGCAGTTATTTAATCAAATATTTTCCAGCCATGTCATTTCCCAGCGTGGTTACATGTCATGGTCTGCTCTATGACCTGATCTTTCTGTCTGAATAATTCCTCTGGGGCTACCTCAAACAAGAACATAAGAAAATGGAAGTCTGCAGAAAGCCGATTGGCCCACACAAGGTAGATCCCTCACATACTCAACCCTAATTATAAGGCCTAATTATAGGCCCAGCTCACTAATTATAATGTAAAACTTGCAAAATACAAAAACAAAAAGAACTGGGACGACACAATATCAACGCAAAAGAACTAATCAAAATCGCTATGTGGAAACTACGCTTAATAAAATAAAATTTGAAATAAAAGAACACAATCCACCACATAGGGTGTATTTACCTAATTGTAGTTTACAGGAGTTGAGCTAAGCTCGTGTTGTCCCGTCTCTCGGTCTACTTTTTATCCAATTTTTTTCTTGAAAATATGGATGTTCCTTGCCCCTACCACCTCCTCCTCCAGCCCATTCCATTTGTCAATACATCTATAGGGGAAGCTAAACTTCCTGACCCCGCCGTTGGGCAGCCACCTTGTCGTGGTGGCGGGGCTCGAAGCGGGGTCGCTGTCATCCACTCTTCGGAGCAGGGATTACAGCGGCGTCGTGGACGAAGTACCCCCCCGTCGTCTTTGGGATAAGCGGAACCTTCCGGTGACGGCGTTTTTCTGGTTCCCGATTTTGACCTCGCTTTGCGGAGGGTTCCTCCTCCTTTTTCACTAAATTGTGCCGGCTAGGCTCAAGACGCCTTCCCTCGCTGAGTGGGGAGTTCTGACTCCTCCCCGTTTACAGGGGCAGTGGCAGCTAGCTCACTGCACGTGGGGGTTGGTACCGGGGGCGGCGGCACGGTCGCCCGTGCTGTCGCTCCATGGTCCGCCCATCAGTGAGGCCCGGTCTCGGTTTCCGGGGGTCCGGTCTACCTTCCTGGTGGGTTTCCTGGCTTCTGTCCGGCTGCCCTCCATTACGTACAGATTGGGGATGTTTGCAATTCATTTTGCCCTCAGTCCCAGTATAGCGGTTTTGCCTAAGCTAGGCCTCTCTGTACTTAGTGGTGCTATCCCCCCTTGTCTAGGGGGGTAGGGTATGGGGATGAACCCCCTAGGACCTGCCCCTGTTTGTGCCGTCGGTGTGGGGGTCGGAGCTTCCTGCCTCGCGACAGGGGGCTCTGTTAGCTCTTATGGTACGCTCTTTATTTTTGCTTTGTTTCTGATTTTTCTTTTCTTTTTCTTTCTTTTTCTTCCCCTTGGTTAGTTTTTCTTTCCTTTTTCGTTTTCCGACAAACCGAAATTAGAATAGTAAAAACAACTTGGGTCATCATGGTCCGTCCATGCAACCCCACTACCCCGGACCAAGCTAAGGCGCACCCTGTCCCCGTCCCACGCGATCTCACGGACTCTCCACCTGACCTTTCTCAACTCTCTGGGGCTTCCGCCCTCGACGCATCCGTACCTACTAGTACCGTACCAGCTCAATCCTCTGACTCTCTCCTCATTGACCGCTCTCCGGCGCCTTCCTCAGCTTCGACTTTGGTAGGCGTGGAGTGTGTCACCTCTCTTTCCGATTCTTCATTAGTTCAGCCTGCTCTTTCTTCTACAGCTTCCTCTTCCTTATCCCTCCCTGCTCCGCCAGTTCAGCCCTCTTCTCTTCCGTCGTTTGCTATCCCTTCTCCTGCATCTGCCACTCTTCCTTCCTCCATTGCTTCCTCATCTCACATCGTCACTTTCGAACCATATTCTCCTTCTTTTTCTTCTTCTTCAGTTCCTTCGCCTTCGGTTCCATCTACTTCAGTTTCTTCTTCTGCTCGCCCTCGTTCTTCTATTCTTCCTCTCTCCGATCTCTTTGCCCCTGCCGATTTTGTTAAATTCTTTTCTATCCCCGCCTCAGCCCCTCTTGCCGGGGATGACCTTCTGTTCCACCTCAGTCTCCTTCAGAGGGTGGGCAAGGATGTCACTTTCCACTCTCGTCATGATCATTCCCGTCTAGTTACAGTGCAAAACGAGAGTCAGGCTGCTGCTATGGCGGCCTTTGCAGATCCCAACGGTACTCCCATCCCTGCTTTTAAAGACCAACGAATGAACTCGTGCACAGGTACTGTCCTGATCCCTTCTTATATCCAACTCGGTGATCGGGACTTCAAAGATTGTGCCGACCTTATTGGGAAGGCCGTTGTTGCTCAAGACCATGTTGTAATTAATATTGTCTGTTACACCATCCAACCTCGCCACAATCGCCGCTATCCCTCTAATATCGCTAAAATAACGTTCGATGGTAATATTCTCCCTTCTCACGTTATTGTCGGTGGTACTCGCATCGACGTCTTGGAATCCCTTCCCCGCCCTCAGCAGTGCAGGGGTTGCTGGCGTTTTGGCCATCCCGTGAAATACTGTCGCTCTCTCAACCCCGACTATCCTACATGCCCGTACTGTGCGCAACCTGGCCATATTGCTGATGAATGCCCGTCTACGACCCCCTGCTGCCTCAACTGTAAAGCCTCCCATCCTGCCTATTCCCATGATTGCCCCGTTTACAAATTTGAATCTGAAGTTACAATTCTTAAAGCAAAACAAGGCCTTACTCACTCTGCTGCCCGTAAGGAAGCTCTTCGCCTGGGCTTCTCTCCTCGTCCGATTTCTGCACTTATCTCTCACCCTCCCGTCTCTTCTTCCACTCCCTCCGTTCCGCTTCCCTTGTCCTCGTCCTCCTCTTCCTCTGTTCCGCTCTCTGTCCCTTCTTCCCTTACTTCTACGCCTTCGGTTTCTTCTGTCTCCACTCCTCCTATTACTGTCTCTTCGTCTTCTATCCCTTTGTCTAACTCTTTCTCTGTGCTTGACTCTTCTACTCCTACTTCCGTTTCTTCTCCTTCCACTTCCTCTCCTCGCCCTCGCCCCTCTTCTTCTGGTTTGGCTCAACGCCCCACCCGCCAGCGTTCCCATCCCAAGCCTTCCTCTAGTTCTCCTCCTCCCTCGTCTCGTGGTTCCCTTTCCTTCCGGTCTCCTGTCTCTACCAAACGTATTTCCAAAATTCCTTCCCGTACCTCCCGTTCTCCCTCTCCCCACTCCTCTTCTAAACGCAGGGACTTCCACCGTAATGTCCGGAGTCCGAGTCCCGGTGAGAAGAAGAAAAAGAGGTTGCCTCCTTCCTCCACCCCTCCTTCCTCCTCCTCTCCATCTCTTTCTTCTTCTTCCTGCTTTCGCCCTCCCTCTGGCTTAAACATGTCCTTTGAGTCCATTCCCAAGATTCGAGCCTTTCTCGATTCTTCTCGTCCCCCGCCTCTTACCGTTTTTGCTGACATTCATCCCGTCCCCTCTACACTGCCCCTTACCCCTCAACCGCCTCCTCCTTCCCCTGTCCCCCCCTCTTCCGTCTCTACCCCTTCCCAACCTTCTTCTCTTCCTTCTGTCTCTCTTTCGTCCTCTGCCCTTCCCTCCTCTCATTCTGGCCCTCCTCTTTCTTCTTCTCTTTCGCTGTCAAGCCTCCCTATGCCCCCCGGTTTTCGGTCCTCCCCTCTGCCTCCTTCTCTTCTGTCTCCCCGTTAACCCATCTACCTCTTCATTGTTGTACGTAAGTGTGTATTTTTTCCCTTTATCATTATTTGTATTTATCTGTCTCCCCGTTCGCCCATCCGCCTCTTCATTGTTGTGCATAAGTGTGTATTCTTCCCTTCTTTTTTTTTTGTTGGCTTTTGCCTCCTTTTAATTCTTCACGTTATCCTCATTCACCTTTTCTTAGTTGTACATGAGTGTGTGTGTTTTACCTTTATTGTTATTTGTGTATTTTCTTTCCTTCTCTGTGTGTCCTTCCTCTTTTTCTGTGCATTCTTATTTTCGGTGGCTTTTGCCTCCTTTTCTGGTTTTCTTTTGTCTGTTTTCGTTGTTTTTTCGTCCTTTAGTCTCCTCTTAGTTTCTTTTTTCTTTTTCTTTTATTATGTCCATTTTGCAGTGGAATCTTCGTAGTCTTAATGCTCAAAGGATTGACTTACGTTTTCTTCTTTCTCTTCACTCCCCTAAGGTCGTTTGTCTTCAGGAGACTCGTCTTTCCTCTCCTCCTGTTCCCTTTCCTCATTACTCTTTTTATAGTTCTCCCCACTCTCTCCATGATACTTGTCTTCTTATTCATCGTTCTGTCCCTTTTGAAGAGCTGTCCTTTTCTACTCATTTCCCTTGCACCTTTGCTAGAGTCTATCTTGACCGCTGGTTAACAGTGGTTTCTGTGTATTTGTCGCCTTCTCTTCCCATCGATTTTCCCGAATTCTCCGAGATTTTATCTAAGTTGCCCACTCCATTCTTAGTCCTTGGTGATTTTAATGGTCGGCACACCTTGTGGGGTGACAATGTTATTTCACCCCGGGGTCGTCGGCTTGAACCTTTTCTCTCGGACCGTAATCTTTTTCTCCTTAATTCTGGTGCTCCTACTCATTTTGATGCTCGGACTCGTACGTTTTCCTGTATCGATCTTTCCCTGTGTTCCCCTTCAGTTTCCCTTGATTTTCATTGGTCAGTTCTCGAGAATTCTCACAATTCCGACCATTTTCCCATTCTCCTTTCTCTGACTACCTACTCTCCTACTCCTAACTCCCCTCGTTGGTGCTTCCAGCGGGCGGACTGGTCTTCTTTCGCTTCCCTTACTGTTCCTTCTTTGCTTCCTCCTCCTTTCTCATCGGTCCGTGTCATGCTCTCGTTTTTTCTGGATCTGGTTTTCGGTGCTGCTTTGACGTCCATTCCCCGGACGTCTCGCCCTTTCTCGTCTAAATGCGTCCCTTGGTGGTCTCCTGAGTGTTCCAGGGCCCTCCGGGTTAAACGGGCGGCTTGGAAAAGCTTTCGCCGTAAGCGTCTCACCCCTGCTTCTCAGGAGTCGTTTTTTCTCTTTCGCCGTGCATCTGCTCTTTTCCGTCGTACTACCAAAGCCGCTAAACGCCGGAGTTGGGAGTCCTATGTTTCTTCTATTACGTCTCGCACTCCTGTCGCTTCAGTTTGGAAACGTATTCGTAAGATCTCTGGTAAACATCTTCCCTTCCGTGCTCCAGTCCTCCGCATTGATGGTGTTTCTGTGGCAGACTCCGAAACAATTGCTAATCGATTGGGCTCGTACTTTAGCTCAGTTAGCAGTGGTTCTCACCTCTCTGCTGAGTTTCACTCGCTTAAAGTCATTGCGGAAAGTACTCCAATTACTTTTAGTCTTTCCTCTGACGAATCCTATAATGCTCCTTTTTCCTCGACTGAGTTACACACCGCTCTCCGTGCCTGTAAGAACACTTCTGAGGGTCCTGATGGTATCCATTATCTCATTAAAATGTAAAACTTGCAAACTAAACAAACCAAAATTGGGACAAGGACAATATAAAGTCAAATTAAATTATCAAAATCGCTATGTGGAAACAACGCTTACTAAAATGAAAATTATTAAATAAAAGAACACAATCCACCACATAGGGTGTACATCACTACATGAGCAAGTTAATCTGTTTCCCAAGCAAACCAATCGCACATATAACAACGCACTATCGTCACGTTAAAGGAAGTAGTCAAGTTTGGGAAGTCCGGGACGTTCTGGCAAATTTTACTAAACTCTGCATGAATAAAGAAACTACATGTTAAATGTCAAAATATTATTTAAAATCAAATTTGCAACATGACAAGACATTAACAATAGTAAAAAATACAAATATTGATAAGATATCTATACTATTACAAAATAATATATAAAATACAGTACAGCACTCACTAACGATAGTGCTATCGGGTAGGTACCTGTAAGCATAGCATGCTTCAAGTGACCCCTATCAATAACTACCCTACAAATAACCTACATTTATAGCACAAATAAACTAAGGAAATCGCAAAAGTAAGCAATTGATACTATCGACAATGAATACATATAATATAAAGAGAAATAATTGCAAAATATGAAGTAACAACAGATTTAAACAAAGAGTACTCTTTTAACAAGAACAATAAATTTAAAAAATCATCAATATTAATAATAATAATAATAATAATAGAAAAAGAAAAAGAAAAAGATAAACAATAAATACAGACAAAAAGTAAGCAGAGGTTATACAAGAAACTTCAAGTTAAAAATGCTTGATTAAAATTATTGATGTCAAATTTTAGAATACAGTCACAATAATTGACCCTAAAAAGATTAAATTTATGGAACAATTTACTTGCCTCAAAACCTCTGTCCACTAAGAGTCTGTATAGTAACCTAGCTCTAGCCCAAAAGTCATCTACTTTAGTGCAGATTTTACAAAATCTTATTAATTGGGAATAAAAACAATTATAAGTGATTTTACTATCGATATTACTACTAGGGAAAGGAAAGTTTATTACGTTAAAATTAAAATCATCGACTTTGTGATATACTTTAAGTATGCACTGTTCATTAACAATCTCTATATTTATATCAAGAAAATTTTCAACTTTATAATTTACGTTACATTGTGTGAGGGGAATAGAATTAGGGTAAATAAGTTTAGCAACTTGATTAAAATTTAACAAATTGCAAACAAGAATATCATCAATATCTACTATTATTACTTAACAGTTTAGCAAGTGCTAATTTTTCTGGAATTTTATTTTTCTTGCTACTGTCAACTAAGTCTTTTATATATTTAAATTCTAAAGCAAGCAAGAATAAGTCTGCAATTAAAGGGCTAGCATTTCCACCCATAGGAATTCCTAATATTTGTTTGAAATGTACGGCCCGAATCTAACATAAGTATTGAAAAGGAGGAATTTAAGGGTATCTTTAAGTTTAGTTCTATCAAAATATACAGAACTAGTGGGAGTAGAGCTAAGTGATGCATTATTAAAATATGTATAAACATTTATGAAATAATTACCATTCCTAACGAACCTGTCAAAGTGCAAATCTATAATAAAGCAAAGCTCTGAATATACTAAATCTAAAGGCAAATTGGTATACAAAGTTGAAAAGTCGAAGCTATGTACCGAGGTAACTTTCGGCATGGTATTTATTTTATCAATAACTTCTAACGAATTGTCAACACTCCAATAATAGTTAATGCCAGTTCTTCTCATGATGGTATTACAATATCTTTTATGAGTACTTTTAATGTATTTTAAGCAATTTACTACTTGTTCTGATAGAGTTTTAGTGGTAGCAAATTTTGCTCCGGCAATAAAGCGATATTTATAAGGTCTTTTATGAAATTTAGGTAACATGTATAATTTTGCAATGCACTTGTTCTTATCAGAAAGTTTAATATCAAATATTATATTTTTCTTGGTATGTTCATCGATTAAGTTATCAATATTCAGATTATTTTTAAACAGAATTACCGCAAATATTTTTACGTAATATGTTACCCTTAATACCTAATTCTTTTTTCATATTTTCAAGATAAAATTTCTTACATGTGAAGCTATAATTATTGCTGGCTTTATCTACTGTAGTGATTACAAAATGTTTATGTAAATTTATTAAATCAGCTTTAAGCTTATTATAATTATAGTCTATAAAATCTGAAAGATTAAATTCATTTTTAAGCGAGAAAATTTATTTCTAATTAACTTAATTAATAATTTAGACCATGCTTCTAGGTCTCTCGCATTGCATTGCAGCACGCAATTTTTAACAATTTATCTTTTAATTTATTGACTGAAAAAACAATATCTTTTAAAATTATGTCCCATGTTACTTTATTACTCCCTATTCTAAATTTAAACCCTTTACGACATAGCTCCGCTAATTTGTCGTTTGCAAAATGTTTAACTAGTTCTACATCACCTGTTAATATGTGACATATCGGACTATAAATGAACTTTGCTAGTGCATCACGTCTGCTAGCTGGCATATCCATGACTCTTTCACACACGCATTTATTATTATTGAAAATATCATTATCTGAAAGATTTCCTAAAACTTTATTATAATTACAAATAATAGACCCAACAGGTCGTTCATATGAATACACTATTAATGGTTTGAAATCTTTACAACCATCTGGTAATATGGACTTAACTTTCTTTGAATTAATAAGACTGTTAACATTAATTTTGTCTAAAATTTTAGAGGAATAATTTAAAGTGGACAGGACTTTATCTTTAATACGGTTATCTTTGGATTTCTTAGAATTAGCTCTAATATATCCCATAAAAGCAAAGACTATATTCTTAAATTTATTTGTGAAATTATGTTTATTATTTAGAATATTTTCTATAAAAGGAGCAAAACTTTTCTTTTGTAGGCCTTTCAATGAATCTTTTAATTTTTTAATTCCGAAATTTCGATATAATGAATATAATTATTAACAATAATTATAATATCAGACCTGCTTTTCTTTTTATTAAATGTATTTAGTCTTCTATTACCGTGTCTACCAGGTCTTCTGTTTAAAACAGGGAAGTTAAAATATGGGTTATTAAAATCGTTTTTTAATAAATCTTTATACAAAATGTTGCCTACATTTTTTATTTGATTGTTAAGTCCAAATGGATAGATGGTCATTAATTTTCCAATCCAATAATTTTCTCTATCTAAAACATTTTGATTACTTTGAACAATTTCTATAATTTTGTATTTACAATCAAATTTAGTACAATCTGTGTTAAAATGCTTATATAGAAGAATCTTGGAGTCGATGCCGTTCTTAATTCCTGATCTATGCCCGTAGGCTCTTTCTCTTAAACATTGCTCAAACATCTTTCCTCGCAAGCTCTGGTCTTCTTGTTAGCTCTCTATAACACGATTTGGTCTTCTGGTGTTTTCCCTCCCTCTTGGGGTACTGCCCTGACCATACCTTTTCTTAAACCTGGCAAGTCTGGGTTCTCGCCACAGGACTATCGCCCTATTGTCCTTACCAGTTGCCTGTGTAAACTCTTTGAACGTATGATTAACGCTCGTCTCCTGTGGATTCTTGAGTCGCGCCATTTGTTGTCTTCTTCCCAGTTCGGGTTCAGACGTGCTCGTAGTACGCTTGACCCCCTCATTCGCTTGGAATCTTATATCAGGACGGCTTTTGCTCGTCGTCAAACTGTCATTGCTGTTTTTTTCGATCTCGAAAAAGCCTATGATTCTACCTGGAAGTACCACATTTTGCGTCAGCTCCGTTCTTGTGGCATTTACGGTAATCTAGGAGTCTTTATTCAGAATTTTCTTTCTTTCTTCTCGGTCCTTTCGTGTCCGAGTCGCTTCCCACTTATCTCGTCTTTACCCTCAGTTGGAAGGTGTCCCTCAGGGTTGTGTCCTGAGTACCGTCCTTTTTCTCATTGCTATCAACGGTATCGTGTCTTCTCTTCCTGTCGGGGTTCGGTCTTCCTTGTATGTCGACGACTTTGCGATTTACGCAGCCGACTCAGATATTGCCGCTTTACATCTTCTTATCCAATCCGCTATTCTGGCTGTTTCTTCATGGGCAACCCGCCACAGGTTCCGTTTTTCCACCTCCAAATCCTGCGCGATGTCCTTTACTCGTTGCCATTCTATTCCTCATCCTCCTCTTACTCTTTATGGTACTGCCCTCCCTTATCGTTCCTCTACTACTTTTTTGGGTCTTACTTTTGATTCTCGTCTTAATTGGTCTGCTCATGTTTCTTCTCTCAAGGTTGCTGCCTTACTCCGCCTCCGCCTTCTTCAGTCCTTGTCCCACCTCACTTGGGGTGCTGATCGAGCGCTTCTTCTTCGGCTTCATACGGTTCTTGTCCTCTCTAAGTTGGATTATGGCTGTCAAGTTTACTCTTCAGCCTCTGATTCTGTTCTCCATGCTCTTGATTCTGTTCATCACTCTGGTCTTCGTCTTGCCCTTGGTGCTTTTTGTTCCTCTCCTGTTGAAAGCCTCTATGCTGAGTCTGGTTTCCCTTCTCTTTATCGCCGTCGGGCTCTCCTGTCCCTTCGTTCTTACGCTCGCCTTCAACAATTCCCATCTTCCCATCTTTCCCTTCCCCCTTCGGTCGTTGCTACTTTTTCGTCTCACCCCCGTCTTGGTTCTCCGTTTTCTGTCCGCATGCTCTCGCTGCTCGCATCGTGCTCTTTCCCTGTTTCTAACGTCCTCCCTTTCCGCTTTTGCTCTTTTCCCCCCTGGCTTTTCCCTCGTCCTTCGGTTTGCCCTTCCATCCTCCCTTGTTCCAAGTCCTCTACTTCTCCCCTCGTTCTTCGGTCTCGTTTCTTAGATCACCTCTCTCTTCACGCTACAACCACTCCTGTGTTTACTGATGGCTCCAAGACGTCGGTAGGCGTGGGGTTTGCCGTCCTTTTTCCCACTTGCTCGTATCAATATTCTTTGCCTCCCGTTGCCAGTATTTTAACTGCTGAACTTTATGCTATTTTTATTGCCCTCCGTTTTATGTGTTCCTTCCCCTCCTCGTCCTTTACTTTGTTCTCTGATTCTCTCAGTGCTCTACTTCTCTTACAGTCCTCCCCTGCTCTCCACCCTTTAGTTCTTTCCATTCAGGAATGGCTTTTCCGCCTTTCCGTCCGCAAAAAGCTTGTACATTTTTGCTGGGTTCCCAGTCACGTTGGCGTTTGCGGTAATGAGCGGGTTGATTGCCTTGCTCGTTCTGCTGCCGTGCGGGGTACCCGCTCCTCACTTGCTGTCCCGGCCTCTGATTTCTTCCCTGCCTTGTCCAGGTTTCTTTGGTCGAGGTGGCAGACTCAGTGGTCCACTATCTCCGTTAACCCGGTTAGACCCAGCGTCGCACGTGTTGCGTCGGCAGTCTTTGATCACCAACTCCCAGCGACGCATCACGTGCGTCCGACATATAAAAAACACTTACGTGGCTCGTAAGGTAGGAAATGGCGGGAGAATAGGAGGGGGAGGTACCGTAGTGTGTGTGGGAGCCGGGCCAGTAGGTGTGAGCGGGCCGAGACAGCCGCGCGGCTGGTGGTGGTGGGCTTAGTGGGGATAGTTTACACCCCTAGTTCACCGCCACTTTGAACCTTCATTACTCCGGTCGTATGGGAGCTAGAGGCTTGAGATTTATGTGAGATACTCCTTAGGATGTATGCCGTACAATGCCATACTCAGTTTTTACCCTAGTGCTCCCGGGCGGGTGGTCATGCGGGGGAGACGAACTATTGAAACCCCCCCCGCCCCCCAAATGACCGAAATGAGTGTTTTTTAATTTTTGTCTTCATTTCTCACCATTCTCTTCCATTTTGGCTCAACACATTTTTTTGAGGCTCCCCCCCCCCCCAAAAAAAAATGTCAGAGGTGATTTTTTTTTTTTTTTTTTCATTTCTCATCCTTGTCTTCCATTTTAGCAAACAAAAAAAAATAAGTGAAAATGGCTTGGGACTGGGGTGAACAAAATATTATAACTAGCCGGGGCTCAACGGGTTAATAAACTTCGTTCTGTCAAACCGTCCGTTTCTGGGTGGTCTGATCCCTCCCACCGTAATCGCCGTTGGGAGACGGCTTTGGCCCGTCTCCGCATTGGCCACACCAGACTTACCCATTCGTTTTTAATGTCCCGTTCTCCTCCGACTCTTTGCTCGCACTGTACCGTTCAGCTTTCTGTCTCCCATCTTTTCCTCGATTGCCCCTTATTTTCCGTTGCCCGCACGCGTTTCTTCCCTTTTCTAGCTCTCCTCCGCCAGCCGCCATGTCTTGCAGATTTTCTTTCTGAATCTCCCTCGTTTTCTATCTCCCGTATTATGTCCTTCCTTCATCATGTTCGAGTTCTCGATGATATTTAGTTAACTTCCTTCCCGTCTTTCCATATTTCGTGCCATATGGCCTTTGTCGCCTGGTGCGTTGACTTCATTAATGTAAATGTAAACTTCCTGATATCGTTCTTGCAGGTAGGTCTTTTTACTTTGTAGCCGTGGCCTCTAGTTATTCCTGTATCCATAATTAACATATCCTCCCTATCCAGCCTCTCCAGCCCCCGGGTGCATTTGTACATCATTATCATGTCTCCCCTCTCTCTCCTCTCTTTTAAACTTGGTAGATTTAATTTGTCTAACCTCCCTTCATATGGCAGTTCTCTGAGACTTGGAACCAATCTAGTAACTGCTCTCTGGATTCTTTCTAACTTGTGAATATGCTTCTTTATATGCGGGGACCACACCACTGCTGCATACTCCAATCTTGGTCTAATCATACTCTTCATAATTTTCGCTACCATGGTCTCATCCAAGTAGTTCAGAGCAACTTTCATATTCCCGGCCATTGCATACATTCCGCTAAAGAGCTTGTTAATATGTTTCTCTGGCGACAAATTATCTTGTATAATCAACCCTAAATCCTTTTCTTTTTCGGCCTTGCTAATTATTATCTCCCATCCTGTACTCCCAATTTGGTCTATTCACACTTCTTCCCATATTTAACACATGGCATTTACTTATATTAAATTTCATTTTCCACTTGGTGCTCCATTCATATATTCTATCTAAATCCCCTTGCAGCTCCTCACAACTACTTTTATTTGTTATTTGTCTCATTATTTTTACGTCGTCTGCAAACATTGACATGTAGGAATTTATGCCTATCGGCAGGTCATTCACATACATAAGGAACATGAGAGGTGCCAACACAGATCCCTGCGGCACACCACTCTCAACTTTCCGCCACGATGAGTAAGTTCCTCTAATGTTGGTCCTCATTTCCCTATCTGTTAGATAGCTCTCCATCCATTTCAGCAAACTCCCCCTGACACATCCTAGCGTCTCAAGCTTAGATAACAATCTCTTATGTGGTACCTTATCGAATGCTTTGGAAAGGTCTAAGTAGACACAGTCCACCCATCCGCCTCTTTCTTGGAGTACATCTATCACCCTACTGTAATAACATAGCAAACTGGTAACACAAGATGTCCCTTCTCTGAATCCAAATTGCTTTGGGGTTATTATCTTCTTTCTCTCCAACATTTTCATCCATCTCTTCCTAATTAGCTTTTCACAAATCTTGCATACAATACTAGTAAGTGAAACTGGTCTATAGTTTAGAGGGTCCTCGGGGTTTCCATTCTTGTATATCGGGATGATATTTGCCCCTTTCCATTCAACAGGAACCTGTCCTTTATCTAAGGAAGCTTGAATTATGTCCCTCACTGGCTCCACTAATTGCTCTGCACACTCCTTTAAAACCCAGGCAGACACTTCATCCGGTCCCATAGCTTTCCTTACTTCAAGTCCTCTCATCGCAGTTAACAGCTCATCTCTAGTTATTTCAATCTTACTAAGACCACTCTCCAGTACTCCCGCCTGTGGTTCGTCAAAACCTTCCTCTCTAGTAAAAACTGACCCCAATTTGTTATTCATTACCTCACACATGTCCGATACATTTTCATACGTCCTAGCATCAACTCTTAATTTAGTAATTTGTTTCTTTACCTCCAACTTACTGTTTATATATTTATAAAATAATCTAGGGTCACTTTCACATTTATTTACTATGTTCTTCTCATAGTTCATTTAACTTGCCTAATTATGTTAACATATCTATTCCTCTCCTGTTTATATTTATTCCGATTACTCTCAGTGTTCCTTCTTCTTAATCTAGCCCAAGCTGCATCACGCCTACCCAAAGCTCTTTTGCATTTCAAATTAAACCAATCTTTCTGCTTAGTAAAATTTCCAGTTTTATATTTTGGGACAAACAGATTGGTTCCTACTCTATAAATTTCGAGGAATCTACTATATTTACCTTGTACGTCCTGTTCCTTCAAAATAAGATCCCAATCTACTCCCTCTAAATATCTTTTCAAGGATACATAATCAGCTTTACTATAATTTAATCTGTCATTTATGTAGCTATTGTCTAATCTATTGGCATTACTCAAGGTCAACTTCCATTTTAGTAATAGGTGATCACTTTTACCTACAGGACATAGATAGTTTATATCACTAATTTCGTGAGGATCTTTTGTAAAAATCAGATCGAGTTTAGAAGGTTCGTTATTACCCCTCATTCTTGTATTTTCCTTCACATGTTGTGCAAGTACATTTTCCGTAACCAACTCCACTAGCCGACTTCCCCAAGATCTCTGATTTGGTCCTGCATCTCCCGATTCCCAATCAACCTCACTACAGTTGAAATCTCCTACCAAGATCAATAAATTTTTCCTTAAAAGCAATCTTCTCAACGACTGAATCATATCCTCTACCATCTCCTCAAACTCCAACTCCCTCCATGCTCTGGTCTTTGGTGGCATGTAAGCTACTGCTATGTCTAGCTTTTTTCCTTCTATATCATTGAGTTCAACTGCCATTATTTCTGTGAGATTAATAAAAATAATATTATTAGTAGGTTTAGGGATATTTCTTCGAGAGGCCGGTCTATATGATCTGTGCCCCATGAATATTCTTTCCTCTCACTTAAACAGTAGGCTACCATAGTGCGGTTGGGAATATGAACATGATTAGATTAATATCCAGTATTCGAGAATGGATAATAAGTCGTAGGCGTGTGCATAAACCTTTAACCGTCCTGGTGGTGTAATGGTTAAGGTGGCAAACATATGTGTGTGATAACCCGGGTTCGAATCCCGGTGGATCATATATACTTTAATTAATTTCATTGGGGTGTGGTGGTGAGATTAATAAAAATAATATTATTAGTAGGTTTAGGGATATTTCTTCGAGAGGCCGGTCTATATGATCTGTGCCCCATGAATATTCTTTCCTCTCACTTAAACAGTAGGCTACCATAGTGCGGTTGGGAATATGAACATGATTAGATTAATATCCAGTATTCGAGAATGGATAATAAGTCGTAGGCGTGTGCATAAACCTTTAACCGTCCTGGTGGTGTAATGGTTAAGGTGGCAAACATATGTGTGTGATAACCCGGGTTCGAATCCCGGTGGATCATATATACTTTAATTAATTTCATTGGGGGTGTGGTGGTGAGATTAATAAAAATAATATTATCATTATTTAACTCCACATGCTTTGCTGTCATAGGGTTCTTAACTAATACTGCCACTCCACCTCCCCTTTTACCCTTCCTATCATATCTCCATATATTATATCCTTCACTAAACACTATCTTGCTGTCAAAGTCCTGGTTCAGTTTTGTCTCCGTCAAACAGACTATCTGTGGTTGATCTTTTCTTAATATATCATCTAACTCTACCTTTTTACTGTTTATTCCATCTATATTAGTGTAGTAGCACAGTATATTTGAATCCACCTCCTTGTTTCTCTTCCCTCTCTGCCTCCTGCCTAGTAGTACACTACTACATGTGCAAGTTAATCTGGTTCCCAAGCAAACTAATCGCACATATAACTATGCACTATCGTCATGTTCAAGGAATTAGTCAATTTGGGAATTACGGGACGTTCTGGTAAATATTACTAAATTCTGTATGAATAAAGAAACTACAATTTGTATCAAATTATATAATAAGGTAATTTGCAATTTGACAAGATATCAATACTAGTACAAAAAATATACAACACTCACTAACGATAGTGCTATCGGGTAGGTAGCCTACCTGTAAGCATAGCATGCCTCAAGTGACCCCTAACAATTACTACCCTACATTTATTTTACAAATAAATTAAGGAAATCGCAAAAGCAAGTAATTGATACTATCGACAATAATGCATAGATCTATCTATCTATCTATTGCCTGACGCCGTGATCCCCGAAGGGGTGGCCACGAACGAACCGCCCCCATGCACCTCTGTCCCCAGTCAGCCGACACCCCTCCCCCCAACCAGCACCGCCTTCGTTCATGTACTTCCTCACTCCATCCTTCCACCTCTCATTCGGTCTACCTCTCCCTCTCTGTCCCTCCACCTCGCTCTCATACACCCTCTTAGTCATTCTCTCGCTTTCCATACGTTCCATATGGCCGAACCATCTCAAGTTGTTCCTTGTCACACTTATAGATACAATATAATAAATACAAATACTGTAATTGCAAAATATGAAGAAGCAACAACAGATTTAATCAGTACAGTCAGGTCTCGATATACACGGTTTCGTTTGGACATGGTAACCTCAAAAGTTCCAAAGTCGGCCACAACACGGGAAAAGTCGGGATCATATACGGGTGGCGTGGCGGCCCAAGCTTAGGTATATATATATATATTTTTTTTTTTTTTTTTTTTTTCCTTAACCCGGGAACTGCCGGAAGACTCTTAAGACTGCGGGAAGAGTCGGGGGGGGGAAAAAAACAAATTTTTTTTTTTTTTTTTTTTTTTTTTTTTTTTTTTTTTTGCCACTGGGCCATGCCAAATATCACTCTTCCACCTCCCCTCCTTCAGTTATCACCTACTTTCCCTGTTATTCCCTTTTCCTGTGGTCTATTTTCGTGCTAACATTAGCGAGTTGGTAGCAGGGCGGTGTCATCACTGTTAGCAAGCGAATGCAAGAGAGAGAGAGAGAGTATCGATCGACAGTCTCTCTCCAGAGGTGGAGAAATGTGGTGGGCTGGGAGGTTGCCTCGGCCATACATTGTGTAACTCCCGGCCTGTATCGCCGATTTTGACCATCCAAACGCTGTTTCCACTTGTTTTATTGTTGTAACAGGTTAATACCTTTATAATCAACCTATAATAGGCACATATGGATAAGTCTTAATGCTATTTATGGTAAAATAAATATTTTAGTGATGGGAACAGCTCAAATACGTCGGCACAGGAGTGTGGTGTCTCATACCCCCCATGCGCACTTCAGAGGTTAATAATGTTATGTATCTTATTTGGACTTTTTGTAATCTATGAATCATTTCTAATGCGATGGAATTGAAAAATATAATATCCTTCCAGCGCATAGATAAACAAAAAATAAGAAACAATCGACAAAAGGAATGCTAGACTACTCGGCCCACGGCGAGACAGCTCGGCCCAGTAAAAACGAGACAGCTCGGCCCCGTGTTAATCTATATTTTATTAATTTCACCACAACACCAAATACCCCCAATGAAATTAATTAAAGTATATATGATCCGCCGGGATTCAAACCCGGGTTATCACACACAGATTTTTGCCACCTTAACCATTACACCACCAGGACAACTCGTAATTAACCTAACCTAACCTAACCGAATCGAGAGAACTAGCCTATGACATAATTATAAAATAAACGAACATTTCGCCCACATCACACACACGCCACAAACCCTCCACTTAGCTCTCCCCATCCTATATCCTGACTGGTCTCGTCAAATTTCCCCATAGCAAAACATGGGGCCAAGCTGTCTCAAATAATGGGCCGAGTTGTCTCGCCGTCGTGACCGAGTTGTCCAAAAGTGGGCCGAGTTGTCCCATGGGCCGAGTCGTCCAGTCACCGACAAAAGATATTCCTCCGTCTTCTCTGACCAGAAGATTTTTATTTTATTTATATATTTTTTTTCCCCACTTGCCCTTAGCAACTCTCTCTCTAATGCATCTATCTATCTCCCTTATACATGACCATAACTATGTCTTATTTGGACTTTTTGTAATATAATATCCTTCCAAAATCCTCCAAAAATATAATATCCTTCCAGCATAAACAAGAAATAAGAGAGTCAACACAAAATATTTCCAGTCTTCTCTGCAAATAGGCGCGAGGTTCCAAGCGTCAGGAGATTTAATTTTATTTATTTATTATTATTTTTCCCACGGTATATTTTTGCCTTGAAAGTGTATCTACACAAAATGATAGGGTAATATTGTAACATGTTTTTAATTGACATTTGTGTCATTTTTGCTGATTATGAGTTGGTGGAAAATGATTCACAGAATATATAGAGACCAAATAACATACACTTTTAAGTGTGTTCAATAGTTTTGCATTATTAATAGGGTTATAACTTCTCTACTTTCTGGTCTATTGAACCATAATAAAGAGAGGAGGAGAGAGGGAGCGTCCCCGACAGTGACAACCAGTCTGATGATGATAATGATAATGATGGACAATATTTCTGTGTTCTCTGGTTTCGATGAGGACGATCAACATGCCTGGGAACTTGGAGGGGGCCGATTTGCTACCTGTAGCACAAGGTTTATCAACTTCATCATAGTACCTGGGTCGGGGTTAAAGGTGGGTGTGCATGCTATTATTTTCCTCCACAATCATTACCGGCAGTGTGCACTATAGCTTTTGGTGCAATATTTTCTGCTACAATGGCTTAATTATTTATATAATGGCCAAAATAGGATATGGGTGACACTTTTCTGGATTCGGAGTTTAAGCGCTCTGATGACGTATGCCCAGCAACACAACAAGCTCTTCTGACAGGTGGAAATGGAGGATAGTGACAGTAGTTCCGATTCGTTTGCCAATACTGAGGGTGATAACCGTGATTATGGCGAAGAACCTCAAGTGACGAATATTGGTGGTGTCCAGGCTTATATGTATGAACCTATAGGACGAGATCCAGCAGCAGGAGAGGAGGGAGAAGCAGCTGTGATTACCGCCCGCCTTGTTTACACTACTCGGAGCCGCGGCGGACGCTAGCGACCATGTCCCCGTCTATTTTGACTGCATTTGGATACAATAAGTAAAATGCCCCAGAACGAGAAGCCCACCACGGAAGCCACGAGCGAGCACCACCAGGAAACGGGAACAGAAACACCCGAAGGAAAGGACCAGGTGACCAAGCCAACCAGTTAAGACAGGCCGAAGCCCGCAGGGCTAAGCAGCTCCAAACCACACCTGCCTATCACTTCTAACCACTAACCCTTCCCCCACCTCGCGTATACACTACCCCTCGTGTCCTACACCTCTACCTACATGATGATGAACATGAATACACCTTAATTTAATACACCCATGCCCTGTCCCTAGGTTGAGCCAATGCCAACCAGTTCAGACAGGCCTAAATCTATGTATGTTTTTCCATCCAAGAAGTAATATGTTAACCCCCTGTCTTGCCAGACTAAGTTTCTGAAGACCAACCGCCCCCATAAATCTATGTATGTTCTTCCATCCGAGAAGTAATATGTTAACCCCCTAAAATACCTTGTCTTGCCAGACTAAGTTTCTGAAGACCAACCGCCCCCATAAATCTATGTATGTTCTTCCATCCGAGAAGTAATCTGTTAAAACCCCATGTCATAATTGATAAGAAACTATGATACCCACGGGTACACCAGTGTATATATAACCATTATTCCTGTAAGACCTAGACAGAAATGACTGCAGATGTTAGCCACCATGCAGTAACTCTGATTCTTACCCCAACCAGAGATTGTATACACCACCCTCTTTTACCATTGTCTCGACGCCTTTCCACCACAAAACAATACCGAAGCTACCCCTACGAACTGCCGCTTTCTTTGGTATATATGTCATAGAAAACGCAGTTCCCAGGAACAACTAGAATCGGCAAGAAATAATGTCAGAGTAACAGTGTCCATAACCATCGTATTGACGAGTAATAATACACCATGTTTTTCTCTACTTTTATCCACAGTCAAGCACACACCTACAGTTAACCTCCTCTTCCCCACAGCCCACAGTCCACATGATTCTATCACTTCCAGACTCATATACCACCACTTATTGCTCATCCCCCGGTAGCGTTTGGCTAACGTACCTTCCCTGTCATTAACCCCCAGGCTACGATACCAACTGTAGCCTAATGCCACCCCTACGCCCAGAGACCTTAGGGTCAAACTTCCACGTAACCCCCCTTAACCCTCTCCCTCTCGTTAACCCCCCACGCTCCTCAACTCCCTTCTGACCTAGCCTCTCCAGCATACCCCCTGAATATCCTTAACTTTTCCGTTACTAACATTCTCAAACCTTTTGTATATATACTCCTATCCAGCCTACCTTCCCCCAGTAGGAAGGAACACCATTAGAACTTTACTAACCCTTTGCATGCCATCTATTCCCTCACAACCCATTCACAACCCTGTACCAAATGATCGTCCGTGCGAGGCTAGCTGCCTCGCCAGTGACTAACTTCTATTGCCATACTTCCAGATCAATGTGGCAGAGTTAGCAACCCAGTCTCCACCACATCCAACCACCCATGCAATTAACAACCTAACCAAGTAAACCAGCTGATCAAGGCACCTTCGGTTTTGGTATTACGAACACCCACATCTGTCTCATAAACAGAGGGTTATTACAAACCCTTGTGATATGGCAAGCCCCCAGCCACAGCCGCCCCGACGACCATCACAGAGAAGGGACGCGCACCTACCCCTTTCACCCACCCGAGGAGGGAGACCCCTACCCCTGCGGAGGTATACCTGACCCCTGTTTTGATTTCCGGGTCATTGCCAGGTAGCACAGGAATTCTTGCTATCAATGAACTAACCATGTATGACTAACACCCTTACTAACCTCTATTAACCCACAATAAACCATTAACCTTTCTTGCATACTCCGATAACCAAATTAGCACCTCAGCTATACCCTAGAATGAAGACTGAGCAATTTAAGAGAGACGCTCCTAGCACAGCTGTCCCAAACCTCCTCGCAAAGTAGATCCAGTCTTTCTCCCCCTAAATACTTCCAGTATAGCCAAAATAGTACCTCTTACTAAGGCTCAGTTATATTACAGTATGAAGGCTCCATACAGCCATGTGCCACAACAGTAATCACCCCCTGACCTAGTTCCCATATCAATTGAGAGCTCAAATAAGTCCATCAAAACTCGAGATCCCTATGGCCGACAGGGTCCAAAACCACACCTATAAATCAAGCTCCAGCCCCCAGTAAAATCAGTTGAAAGATAGACACCAACCAGTGGCTGGTCCCTTAAGTTGACCTCTAGCTCTGCCCTTGTTTTGTTCCTGAGAATTGAGTTCCAGAGCCGGCAGACTCCGTGGCAGATTGAGATAGAAGAATCTGTCCACGTAAAAGAAATCTACGTGCACCTTATAACCTTCACATAAACCAGTGGGGATATAAGAGTGTAGCCAGCAACGATCGCCAAGAGATCCGTCTTGAGAACTTCTACATATGGACCATCTGGACGGCCGCGGAACCAGTCGCTAGCCCCCAACCTCACGGACGCAAGATAACCAGGACCAGACCAATCAAATACGACCCAAGATTCACTCTATCAGCACTACAGTGTTACAGTGCTATGTAGAGACTCACTTAATAATATTTCTACAAAGTGGCTATATCTTTGTCCCAGTATAATTCATATATGACCATTCCATTAGGAAGTGCTAAGCGTATCAGTGTTTATTAATTAACAGGCGATATTAACTCTCGTAATTACTCATATATCCAGATACTAATACCTAACCGTGAAACCCTAGTGATATCTGATGTTCGCCCACTGATTTGCGTTCTATGTGTTTCTGATACAAGAATATAAAACTTAGATCAGTACCCCCCTGAAGTTACTAGAATTCCCGTGCTCTAAAATACGCGTGTCTAATCTAGTCTATGAATTACTCCTTGTGCACCAGAGCTACTAGTGATCAATATAACATTGAATATGAATCTAGAAGTAATATTTATGGTCTCCAATATATAAACTTGTGAATAAAGCCAGTGATCAGAAGTGTAATGCCCTCGAAAATATCCCGCAACCCCAATGTACTACCCGAGTTGATGTCAGGCATAGTGTAAAATAATCGTTGATGGGAAGTCCAATAAACTCATCATGTGAAACACCACGAGACTATCACCTGGTTCTTACAAATCGGACTAAGGTTACTATACTTTTGTACGTCCGTGGTAGTACAGTGGGTTAGCGCGCGGGCCTGGTGGTGATGGTTGGGTCACTAACCAGGGTTCGAACCCCACCCAAGGCATCTCAAAACCTGTGGGTTTTTAGGAGGGTTAAATTCCCTTCAGAGGTTCGTACCCCACGCCAGGTACCAGGAAAGGTTGATCCTAAAGGTAGCCTGGGGATATTTCAGGAGACCATAAATTCCCTTCACACCCGGCATTTCATTGGTGGCAGTCACGGAACGTGATCTGGTAGCTACATAGAGCACCCATCACGCGGACCCTAACAATATTGAGATTGCTGAGGTGATACAGCTACGATACCTTACGACCTTAAAAGAGGCTAGGGACTAGCCTAGTTAAAGAAGGATGTAATGAAATGCCCTCGAAAATATCCCGCAACCCCAATAATGTACTACCCGAGTTGACGTCAGGTATAGTGTAAAATAGTCGTTGATGGGAAGTCCAATAAACTCATCACGTGAAACACCACGAGACTATCACCTGGTTCTTACAAATCGGACTAAGGTTACTATACTTTTGTACGTCCGTGGTAGTACAGTGGGTTAGCGCGCGGGCCTGGTGGTGATGGTTGGGTCACTAACCAGGGTTCGAACCCCACCCAAGGCATCTCAAAACCTGTGGGTTTTTAGGAGGGTTAAATTCCCTTCAGAGGTTCGTACCCCGCGCCAGGTACCAGGAAAGGTTGATCCTAAAGGTAGCCTGGGGATATTTCAGGAGACCATAAATTCCCTTCACACCCAGCATTTCATTGGTGGCAGTAAGGGAACGTGACCTGGTAGCTACGTGCTGGAGCACCCGTCACGCGAACCCTATACCAAGAATTGAGATGGCTAAGGTAAAAAGGCTACGATACCTTACGACCTTACGAGGCTAGGGACAAGCCTAACTAAAAAGGAATGTGGTGTAATGCCCTCGAAAATGTCCCGCAACCACAATAATGTACTACCCGAGTTGACGTCAGGTATAGCGTGAAACAGTTACCCAAGCATTCACCACCAAAAGTAGTTTTCTCTCTCTACCACACCTCTCCCGCATCAGAGAAAACGTCGACTCAAAGACTCGAGGATAACAATTATATACCTGTGCAGGGCAGAAGATAACATGTGATCAGTTCTCGCCGATATTGCACTTCTCCTGCAACACCCCAAACCTACAAACTTGCAACCACTGTCCACTCCATCTACCTCCAGCCTATAAAACACATAACAGCCCCAGACCAAATCAGAAGACAATATCATATTATATCACCTCACCCCAGAGTTAAAAAGGACACAACCGCCCCCAGACAACACGAGTTACTACCATCGAGATGACACACCCTCTAACACCAGGGAAAAACTTATCCATCAACATAACCAATTCCAAAGTCCAACAGAAGAAGAAAAGTGAAGAGAAATTAATCAAGAAATGGCACTATAAGTAAATAAGTATATCACCCCTCTCCAAGCCACAAGGAACTAACCACCCTACAACATCCTACCCCTAGGTGCCTTTCTGATGCTCAACCACATCACCACCGACGCACTGAGAAACGGTATGACTATGACGGAAGATTTTAGGATCGACATCTCAATCTAGAGCTGTTCTTGACACCCCGGGTAAAAGGACAGATTCGAAAGTTGAGGACACAGTTGAAGAGTTGGTTCAGTTAATCGCAAGGCGTAGACACAATTACGAGACTGTAGTCACCCATTATACTAATTCTTTTTAGTGGGTATCAACAAGCTGGTTTATTAGAGCCTTCTGGGTGAAGTAATCTAATATTCTCGGCCTACCTCAACCCCGGCGCTATTGTGGATATAAGCAGACAGTCGGGTACTAACTAGCTTTAACCCGGGAGCTGCGGGGAGACTCTTAAGAGTTCCCCCGGCGCACTGCGGGAAGACTCTTAAGAGTCAGAGAAAATAAAAATCAACTTTTGACATCGAAAAAAAAATATTTTTTTATATTTTTTTTTTTTATTTTATTTTTTTTTTTTGGCCCCTGGGCCATGCAAAATCTCAGTCCTCTACCTCCCTCCTTCCCACTTTCCTTCTCTTCTCCAGTTATCACCTATTTTCTCTGTTATTCCCTTATTCTGAGGTATATTTTCGTGCTAACATTAGAAATCCGATTGGAGGGTGTGGTCATCACTGATAGCAAGCGAGTGCAAGAGAGAGAGAGAGAGTATCGATCGACTGTGTCTCAGTGGCCTTGGGGGAAATTGGCGGGAGAGCAGATTGCCTCACCCATACATTATACAACTCGCGGGCTATATCTCCGATTTTGACCATCCAAACGCTGTTTTCACTCGTTTTATTGTTGTTTCAGGTTAATACCTTTATAATAAACCCATAATAGGCGCATATGGATAAATATTAATGCTATTAATGGCACAATGAATATTTTAGTGACGGAAACACCTCAAATACGTCAGCACAGGGGGACGTTTCCAATTACCCCCATGCGCACTTCAGAGGTTAATTACTGTATAATTTGGGCTAGGCTTAAGTTAGCCCATATTATCCACTCTCCTGACTCCTGAAATTGGCAAGCACGTATGGGTGGGAGGGTGGTTTGGGGGATGGTGGGGGGAAGGTAGAAGGGTAATTGACTCGAGTTACAAATATGGAGCCGATTGGTGAGGTAGTTTCGCCACCACGGATTTTCATTTTTTTATGTGATGATCTACGGATAGGCTGGAAGTGGTGGTGGGAGGAAGTTGGGATTGTGGTGGGGGGAAGACAGAAGGGTAGGGGACTTGTCACACAAATATGGAACCAATTGGTGCAGTCGTTTCGCCGCCACATATTTTCCTTTTTTTCCTTTGTGATGGCCTGATGCGGCGACCCATGGTCGGCGAGTGGATTGGGGGAGGGGGTTGGGGTGGTGGTAGCAAGAAGCCAGAAGGGTAAGGTACATGTGGTAGAAATATGAAAGCTATAGGTGCAGTCGTTTCGCTGCTACGATTTTTTTTCGGCGAGTCCGTATATATACGGACCTGGCACTGGGCGTGACAAGACCCCAGTCCGTATAGGCAATCAGTGGGTGCATCTAGCCATACCCATACTCCACCGCACTTTATTGTCAAAGCATTCATCACGAAAATGTCCATTGCATATGAAGCTTGTTTTGGGCTTTGCCTCCCCCACTCTGGTTCTTTGTATAAACTTCACCCATTTGTTACAATGGTATGGATCACTTGGAAACTTGTGTAGTGCTATGTTTGGTCCAGGGATGTTGCTACACCCAAAAACAGCACACCTATTCACCATTTTTGCTATACTTGCTGATGTTTACTTCCCAAATGTTTGCCTGGGTCTACGTCACATCCTCACGTGAGTACTAGTTGCAAGGGGTCTCAATTCAATATTTATTTTTGATTTGTTCTCTAATATTGAAGATTAGTTTTGACAAAGGAGTAGTCAGGTTGATTACTGGAGAGCTAAACATCTCTTTAAATACATTATAAATTAATTTTAATTTCGCATGCCCCACCAGCTTTAACCCGGGAACTGCCGGGAGACTCTTAACCCGGGAACTGCCGGAAGACTCTTAAGAGTTCCCCCGGCGGACTGCGGGAAGACTCTGAAGAGTCAGAGAAAAAAAAAATCAACTTTAACCCTAGTCTAGCGGGTCCTCTGTGGCCGTTTTGGGCCTTTTCAGGCCATTCTGACTGCTATATCAACCATCAGTATGAAAGGAACTGTATTGCCAAAACTAGGTGGAAATCGCTACACAATGACACCACATACAGCTACGTAGCACTCGTGGAGCACTGACAGTGTTACCTCGAAGATGGAAGTTTAGCTGATTTTGCTACCTTGCTCACTTTTAGCGAACTATTGGTTACACTGTCATCCTCCCGCGCGGTGGGGGAACTGGAGTTAGTGTGGGCCAGGAGGCCACAGATGTCGGACGTATGGATCATTACTATCCCACCCATTTTCACTCGATTTCCACCCTTTTGCACCCGTTTTTTGCCAGTTTTTTCAACTCGACTTATGTGGTGAGCCGCTTTTTAAGGGTTAAACATCGAAAAAAAAAAAAAAAAAAAAAAATTTGCCCCTGGGAAATGCCAAATATCACTCCTCCACCTCCCCTCCTTCCCCACTTATCTCCCCTCCTTCAGTTATCACCTATTTTCCCTGTTATTCCCTTATTCTGTGGTATATTTTCGTGCTAACATTAGCGACTTCCAAGCAGGGCATTGTCATCACTGTTAGCAAGCGAGTGCAAGAGTGAGAGAGAGTATCGATCGACAGTCTCTCTCCAGACTTGTGAAAGAGTGGTGGGAAGGGAGGTTGCCTCAGCCATACATTATGTAACTCCCGGCCTGTATCGCCGATTTTGACCATCCAAACGCTGTTTCCACTTGTTTTATTGTTGTAACAGGTTAATACCTTTATAATCAACCTATAATAGGCGCATATGGATAAGTATTAATGCTATTTATGGTAAAATAACGATGTTAGTGATGGGAACAGCTCAAATACGTCAGCACAGGAGTGTGGTGTCTCATACCCCCCATGCGCACTTCTTAGGTTAAGGCCCCATTAATTACTCCTTCCATTCATCTATCCATAGCCTATGATAGCGCAGTTGGAATGTATGTACATGCTTAGATTGATATGCAGGATTCGAAACTGCATAATAAATCGTAGGCTTGTCCACCATTCTTTTACTGTCTTCATAGCGCAATGGATAAATGCACTGAATTTCGGTGTGAGCATCCTAGGTTTGAATCCCTGGACTGCCACATGTATTTGTTGATTTCGCTAATTGAGTTTAGGAGTAAAGTCGGTTGGTGGAGGAAACATAATAAATCTATTGTTCTCCCTATTTTGGTATCTGCGAATTTACGTATCCTACTAGTTATATCTAAATCCAGGTCATTTATGTATATAACAAACAGCAGAGGGCATAATACAGATCCTTGGGTGGCACCACTTTTGACTGCACCCCATTCTGACTTCATACCATTTATGCTGACTCTGCTTCCTACCAATTAGCCATTACCTAATCTATCCCAACAACGATCCACCTATTCTATGCGCCTCAACCTTTCTCATCAATCTTTCATGAGGGACTTTGTCGAAAGCTTTACTGAAATCTAAATACATTATATCATATGACTTGTCATTATCTACCACTTCATATACCTCTGAGAAAAAGCTAAGCAAATTAGTAAGGCAAGAACGTCCCCGAGTGAATCCATGCCGAGAAGAATTGATTAAGTAAAATTTGTCTAAGTGGCTTCAAATTTTCCTAGCAATAATTGACTAGCAACTTTCCTATGATTGATGTGAGACTAATGGGACGGTAATTGGATGCTATCGATTTATCACCTTCTTTGAAGATCGTAACCACATTTGCAAGCTTCCAAGCTTCTTGAACTAAACCTGTTTCTAATGACTTGTTAAATAGAAATGTTAATGGGTAACTTAACTCATCTCTGCATTCTTTTAATACTGAATGCTAGACTACTCGGCCCACGGGACAGCTCGGCCCAGTAAAACCGAGACAGCTCGGCCCAGTGTTAATTGCGAGACAACTCGGCCTTTCACAACTCTTATTTGTTTCGACAATATAAAAACGATATAGATGGCTATAGTGATCATTTTGGAATCACTATGTCCCTATCTATTTATGTATCTATCTTTTCGTTTCATCAAACAAGTGACAATTCATTAACTTTTATTTCTCGTATTGATCATTTTGGAATCACTATGTCCCTATCTAACCTAACCTAACCTAACCTAACCATACCATAGCATAACATGGGGCCGAGCTGTCTCAAATAATGGGCCGAGCTGTCTCGTCGTCGTGGCCGAGCTGTCCGAGCCGAGTTGTCCCATGGGCCGAGTCGTCCAGTCACCTTTAATACTCAAGCATATACCTCATCAGGACCAGGCGATTTTTGAGGTTTCAGTCTGTCAATTTCCTTAAGCACATCATTTCTACTTATACTAACCGTACTTAACATATTTTCTATACTATCACTGTATACCTTACAGACTTCTAGAATCTGTGCCTATTTTTCATTAGTGACTATTTAATGTACTGCACATTTCTAAATAATTTTGTCATTTCTCCTTTAGATTTATAGTTGGTAAAAAGCTTTAGGGTTATTTTTTGAGTCGTTGGCTATCCTTAACCTCTGAAGTGCGCATGGGGGTAATTAGACACCTCTCCCTGTGCGCATGTATTTGAGGTGTTTCCGTCACTAAAATATTCATTGTACCATTAATAGCATTAATACTTATCCATATGTGCCTATTATGGGTTGATTATAAAGG
This sequence comes from Paralithodes platypus, assembly GCA_032716605.1. NCBI lineage: Eukaryota > Metazoa > Arthropoda > Malacostraca > Decapoda > Lithodidae > Paralithodes > Paralithodes platypus. Next base: position 44,689,120 of record CM064508.1, read on the forward strand.
TATTAACCTGAAACAACAATAAAACGAGTGAAAACAGCGTTTGGATGGTCAAAATCGGAGATATAGCCCACGAGTTGTATAATGTATGGGTGAGGCAAGCTGCTTTCCCGCCAATTTCCCCCAAGGCCACTGAGACACAGTCGATCGATACTCTCTCTCTCTCTCTTGCACTCGCTTGCCATCAGTGATGACAACACCCTGCTTGCAACTCGCTAATGTTAGCACGAAAATATACCTCAGAATAAGGGAATAACAGGGAAAATAGGTGATAACTGAAGGAGAGGAGGAAAGTGGGGAAGGAGGGGAGGTAGAGGACTGAGATTTTGCATGGCCCAGGGGCCAAATTTTTTTTTTTTTTTTTTTCGATGAAAAAATGCAATTTTGTTTTCACTCACTCTTAACCCGGGAGCTGCAGGGAGACTCTTAAGAGTTCCCCCGGCGCACTGCGGGGAGACTCTTAAGAGTCAGAGAAAAAAAAAATCAACTTTTGACATCGAAAAAAAAAAAAAAAAATTTTTTTTTTGGCCCCTGGGCCATGCAAAATCTCAGTCCTCTACCTCCCCTCCTTCCCCACTTTCCTCCTCTCCTTCAGTTATCACCTATTTTCCCTGTTATTCCCTTATTCTGAGGTATATTTTCGTGCTAACATTAGAAATCCGATTGGAGGGTGTGGTCATCACTGATAGCAAGCGAGTGCAAGAGAGAGAGAGAGAGTATCGATCGACTGTGTCTCAGTGGCCTTGGGGGAAATTGGCGGGAAAGCAGATTGCCTCACCCATACATTATACAACTCGCGGGCTATATCTCTGATTTTGACCATCCAAACGCTGTTTTCACTCGTTTTATTGTTGTTTCAGGTTAATACCTTTATAATCAACCCATAATAGGCGCATATGGATAAGTATTAATGCTATTAATGGCACAATGAATATTTTAGTGACGGAAACACCTCAAATACGTCAGCACAGGGGGACGTTTCCAATTACCCCCATGCGCACTTCAGAGGTTAAGAGTCTCCCCGCAGTCCGCCGGGGAACTCTTAAGAGTCTCAAGAGTCTTAAGAGTGTTTTGCTTTCCTAATTTCCTTTATGACCTGTCTTGAGACTTGAGTCTCTGAGACTTGAGTCTGATAGTAAATAAGTAGGTGATTTTTGCGTATCTTAATTTTTCTATATAGGCTAGTTTTTTCCTTTTTCCTATAAAATCTATTAGTTTATTATTCATCCATTTGGGTTGGTTCTGTGTCTATCTAAATCTTCTTTTGGGGATATATTTATTTTGAGCATTGTGGAGTGAAGAAATAAAATGTTCATATGTAGCTGTCAAGGTTAACTCTGGCTTATCCTGACTTGATTGTTTAACAATAGGGTCCACCCTTAACCCGGGAACTGAGGGGAGACTCTTAAGAGTTCCCCCGGCGGACTGTGGGAAGACTCTTGAGAGTAAGGGAAAAAAAAAAGCCATTTAAAACCCCCCCCCCCAAAATATATATATATTTTTTTTTTTTTTTTTTTTTTGCCCCTGGGCCATGCCAAATATCACTCATCCACCTCCCCTCCTTCCCCACTTTCCTGCCCTCCTTCAGTTATCACCTATTTCCTATTCCCTTATTCTGTGGTTAATTTTCCTGCTAACATTAACGAGTTGGTAGCAGGGCGTTGTCATCACTGTTACCAAGCGTGGGAAAGAGCGAGAGAGAGACTATTGCGGAACAGTGTCTCTCCAGACAAGGGGAGGGGTGGAGGGCAGGGAGGTTGCCTCAGCCATACATTATGTAACTCCCGGCCTGTATTGCCGATTTTGACCATCCAAACACTGTTTCCACTTGTTTTATTGTTGTAACAGGTTAATACCTTTATAATCAACCTATAATAGGCGCATATGGATAAGTATTAATGCTATTTATGGTAAAATAACGATGTTAGTGATGGGAACAGCTCAAATACGTCAGCACAGGAGTGTGGTGTCTCACACCCCCCATGCACACTTCTTAGGTTAAGGCTCTAATTCTTATCCCACTATAATCAGCTTTTCTGAAATCTGGGATAAGTTTCGTATTCTATTTAGCATTTCCTGTCCATTGTATAGTATAATGTAAAACTTGCAAAATAAACAAACAAAATTAAAATAAATAGATTTGTGATCGCTATTTCCTAGTTGGTCCCCTATCTCTACATTATTTATCATATGTTCATTATTACTGAGAACTAAATCAAGGATATTATTACTAAAATGCCCCAGAACGAGAAGCCCACCACAGAAGCCACGAGCGAACACCACACAGAAACACCCGAAAGAAAGGTCCACAGAACGAAAGGACCAGCTGACCGAGCCAGCCAATTCAGACAGGCCCAAGCCCGCAGGGCTAAGCAGCTCCAGGCCGCACCTACCTGCCCCTTCTAAACTGACCATTTTTCCACACCTCACGTACACTATCCCCTCATGTCCTACACTTCTAACTACAATGATGATGAACAGGAATATACATTCATATTAAAAAACACCCATGCCCTGCCCCTACGTTGAGCCAATGCCAACAAATCAGACAGCCATAATTATATCTATGTATGTTCTTACATCCGAGAAGTAGATGTTATATACCTTAGAAGTTAATACACCCATGCTGTCCCTAGGTTTAAGATATTCATATTAACATACCCTAACATACCTTGTCTTGCCAGACTAAGTTTTGAAGACCCATCGGTCCCATAAAATCTATGTATTCAATCCTTAGGTTAAGTATTCATATGAACATTCCCTAACATACCTTGTCTTGCCAGACTAAGTTTCTGAAGACCCATCGCCCCATAAAATCTATGTATCCAATCCTTAGGTAAGTATTAATATTGACATTCCCTAACATCTTGTCTTGCCAGACTAAGTTTCTGAAGACCCATCGCCCCATAATATCTATGTATTCAATCCTTAGGTTAAGTATCTTTATCCGCCATTGTGTTCACCTTTTTTTCCATTTACTTTTCCACAATTGTCATACGTCTTCCACTTACCTCCTTCGTATCCACAGTCCAAACTACGCCAATTTGCTTCATGTCCTATACCTCTTACCCCAACCAGAGATTGTATAGATAACTAAAATGCCCCAGAACGAGAAGCCCAACACAGAAGCCATGAACGAACACCACACAGAAACACCAAAGGAAAGGTCCACAGAACGAAAGGACCAGCTGACCGAGCCCGCCATTCCAGACAGGCCCAAGCCCGCAGGGCTAAACAGCTCCAGGACACACCCATTTACCTTTTCTAAAACTGACCATTTTCCACACCTCACGTACACTAACCCCCTCGTGTCCTACACTCCTAACTACAAAGATGATGAACAGGAATATACATTCATATTAAAAACACCCATGCCTGTCCCGACGTTGAGCCAATGCCAACACAGCAGACAGCCATAATTATATCTATGTATGTTCTTACATCCGAGAAGTAGATGTTATATATCTTAGAAGTTCAAACACCCACGCTTGTCCCTAGACCTCGTATATCATTTTCCATGACGAGTATAGATATATGTAACCCGTGCTCAGTCGCCCCTTGCATTGCTCCTCTAGTAACTAAGTATTAATATTAACATTCCCTAACATCTTGTCTTGCCAGACTAAGCTTCTGAAGACCCATCGCCCCATAAATCTATGTATGCAATCCTTAGGTTAAGTATTTTTCTCCGCCATTGTGTTCACCTTTTTCCATTTACTTTCCACAATTGTCATACGTCTTCCCCTTGCCTCCTTCGTATCCACAGCCCACACTACGCCAATTTATTTCGTGTCTTACACCTCTTACCCCAACCAGAGATTGGATAACCTGGTTACCAGTATCTGTCATAAGTACCCCGAAACAATAACTAAGTACCCCTACGAACTGCCGCTGTGGGTGGTATTTTATATTTAATAGAAAACGCAGTTCCCAGGGCCAACTAATAGTATCCATAACCCTCTGACTGATCACATAACTCTATCTTTTCCAGACTCATATACCACCCCATAGTTGCATTCCCCGGTAGCATTTGGCTAACGTATTCTACTGCCTTTTCAAACTTCCATATCAATTGTAGCCTAATGCCACCCCCACGCCCAGGGACCTTAGGGGCAAAATTTCCCTGTAGCCCTTGAACCCCCCCCTCCCCCCTCTCATTAAGACGCCCGCGCTTCTCGACTCTTGTCCGACCTAGCCTCTCTCTCATACCTCTTGAAGATCCTTGAATTGTCCGTTACTAACGCTCTCCAACCTTTTATATATATACTCCTATCCAGCCTACCTTCACTTAGTAGGCCAGAACAACATTAGAACTTTACTAGCCCCTTGCATGCCATCTATTTTCTTACAACACATTCACAACCCTGCACCCAATGGTCGTCGGTGCGAGGCTAGCCGCCCCGCCAGTAACTAACTTCTATTGCCATACTTCCAGATAAATGTGGCAGAGTTAGCAACCCAGTCTCCACCATATCCAGCAAACCCTACAATTAACAACCAGCCGAGTAAAACCAGCTAGCTAAGGCACCTTCGGTTTTGGTATTAAAGACACTCACATCTGTCTCATACACAGAGGGTTATTACAAACACTGGTGATATGGCAAGCCCCTAGCCACAGCCGCCGGACGACTATATCAGAGAGAGGGCGCCCAGCTCCCCCTTTTTGCCCACCCGAGGAGGGAGACCCCCACCCCCGCGGAGGTATACCTGACCCCTGTTTTGACTTTCGAGTCATTGCCAGGTAGCACAGGAATTCTTCCTATCAATGAACTAACCATGAATGACTAACACCTTTACTAACCTCTATTAACTCACAATAAACCATTTACCTTTCTTGCATGCTCTGATCACTAAATTAGCACCTCAGCTATACCATAGAATGAAGATTGAACAATCTAGAGAGACGCTCCTATCACAGCTGTCCCCATCCTCCTCGCAAAGTAGATCCAGTCTCTCTCCCCTAAATACGTCCAGTATAGCCAAAATAGTACCTCTTACTAAGGCTCAGTTATATGAAAATATAAAGGCTTCCTATCGCCCTGTGCCACAACAGTAAATACCATCTTACCTAGTCCCCATATCTATTGAGAGCTCCATTAAGTCCATAAGACTCGAGATCCCTACTGTCTACAGGGTCCAGAACCGAGCCTATAAATCTAACTCCCGCCCCCAGTCAAATCAGTTGAAAGCTAGACACCAACCAGGGGTCACTACCCTGCAGTTAATTTCTAGCTCTGCCCTTGTGTTGTTCCGGAGTGAGATCCCAGAACCGGCAGACTCCGTGGCAGATTTGGATAGAAGGACCTGCCCACGTATTGAAGAACTTCACACATATGGCCCCCCTGGACGGCCGCGGAACCAGTCGTTAGCCCCCAACATCATGGACGCAAGATAACCAGGACCAGACCCATCAGATACTACCCAAGATTCCCTTTAGCAGTACTACATATTACTGTGCTGTTTTAGATTCACTAATTAATATTTCTACGAAGTGGCTAAGACCTTGCCCAGTGTAATTCATACTTAACCATTCCATTTGGGACGTACTAAGCGATCAGTGCTCTTTAATTAACAGGCGACCTTGACTCTCGTAATTACTTTATTCAGATATTAAAACTCTAGTGATATCTAACGTTCGCCCACTGATTTGCGTTCTATGTATTTCTGAGACAAGGATATAAAACTTAGATCAGTACCCCCTGAGGTTACTAGAATTCCCGTGCTCTAAAAATATGTGTGTCTAATCTAGTCTGTGAACTACTACTTGTGCACCAGAGCTACCAGTAATAAATCTAACAGTGAATATGAATCTATAAGTAACATTGATGGTCTTCGGTATATAAACCTGTGAAATCAAAGCCAGTGATCAGAAGATTAATACCTGAACGTTGGAAGTGGGAGACTAGGCTCCATCCAGATCCACTTATGCTAGTGTTGTTCAATTCTATTATATTGTCTTACACAAGTATTCTGCAGTGGTATATCAATAAACGTGATCATGTAACTTGCTACCATGTGTTTCTTTGTGTTCTCTATTCCTCATATCTTGTATTGTGCATGCAGCCTTATATACCCAGTCAATTTAGAACTCACATTACCCAAGTTAAACCTGTAGAAAAACAGGGCATAACATTGGCGGCAGCGGTGGTTCTTGATTCGGATAAAAGGTTGCATTACACTGCAAGTTTGGAACAGTAGAAGCATGGCAACATCGCGAAATCTTCAGCCACTCGCACACATTCCCAAGTATGATGTAAACACATATGATATCACCAGTTACTTAGACATAATAAAGCCAGTGTACGATGTGGTACTTCATAATGACCGCGAAAAAATCGCCATGGCAATTTTGCATATTGTACAGTTGGGAGAAGCCGTTTCCCAACTTGTTGATAAGCCTACCTTTAAAGAATTTATTCACCAAATGGTGACACAGAATACGCCAGAGAGTACCTGGAACCAGTTTCGATCCTTCGTGATCCGGACTTTAGATCCACTTTTGGGTTCCCCCGTCGCCCCCAAAATAATAAAAGTCGACGAGATCAAGTATGAAGGGGATATAAATGTGACCCTCATACAACTCTACAGATACGTGAGGACCACGTATAGCTATGAAGATTACGACCAACAAAATGAACTCTTATTCACCGCATTGTTAAACATCCTCCCACCCCACATCACCGCCCATCTCGACCCGTATGGCTTATTCGAAGAACATATGCTCGCCATCAGAGAAGAATGCCTACGCAGTTCGATGAATCCCCTATCCAACCTTTTAGCCCCTATCCAAGACTCCGTGCACCCTTCCAAAATGACTTCCGGTGAAAGTCCAACCCCAGTGAACTCTTCCCCCACCAACCCTCCGCAGCCCCCCCAACAAGCCCCGTATTCTAGCTATGCCTACCTATGTAGGCCTACCACAACATATTTTCCCCATGACCCCAGAAATGTTCAGCTATCCCCCCACCAACAAAATTTCCCTTGTGACAGTTTTCCGTCGGTAGCTTGTGACAGTTTTCAGTCAGTAGCTCCCTTCCACCCCCACACAATTCACACCCCTAGAAAACTTCGAAACCCCACACTTGACTCGCCCTCTCATGTCAAACAAACTCACCAGTCCCAGAACCTCTAACCAGACCGTGACTGCCACCAAGAAAATTCCCAAAATTCGTCCTATTAACAACCCCAAATCAATACATCAGTCCTCTACCAATAACCCCTGTTCTACACCTAACTCTCCCCCCACCAACCCTCCGCAGCCCCCCCAACAAGCCCCGTATTCTAGCTATGCCTACCTATGTAGGCCTACCACAACATATTTTCCCCATGACCCCAGAAATGTTCAGCTATCCCCCCACCAACAAAATTTCCCTTGTGACAGTTTTCCGTCGGTAGCTTGTGACAGTTTTCAGTCAGTAGCCCCCTTCCACCCCCACACAATTCACACCCCTAGAAAACTTCGAATCCCCACACTTGACTCGCCCTCTCATGTCAAACAAACTCACCAGTCCCAGATAACCTCTAACCAGACCGAGACTGCCACCAAGAAAATTCCCCAAACTCGTCCTGTTAATGTCAACAAACCCACCAACCCCAGATAACCGCTAACCAGACCGTGACTGCCACCAGAAGATCCTAAAATTCGTCCTGTTAACAACCCCAAATCAATAGATCAGTCCTCTACCAATAACCCCTGTTCTACACCTAACTCTTCCCCCACCAACCCGCCGCAGTCCCCCCAACAAATCCCGTTTCCTAACTCGCTCACCTCTCACCACCCTGACCCTCCCACACGCGCCGTTAATCCTCCCCTCACGCGTGACGACCTAAGGACCCAACTATGTTCCCCCCCTTCCCCCAGAAATACTCAGCTATTCCCCCACCAACAAAATCTCCCTTGTGACAGTTTTCCGTCAGTAGCTCCCTTCCACCCCCCCACAATTCACACCCCTAATAAACTTCAAAACCCCACACTTGACTCACCCCCTCATGACAGACAAACCCACCAACCCCAGATAACCTCTAAGCAAACCATCACTGCCACCGACACACCCCACCACTCTGATCCTCCCACACGCGCCGTTAATCCCCCCCTCACGCGTGACCCCCACCAAAGTGATTTCCCCCCCCTCATGCGTACCGAACACCTGCTCAGCAGTCGGTCCCCCACCATCATGAGCCCAGCTAAACTTTCAACCTCTCCCTCTTCACCGTTACCCCACCCGCCCCGAATTCCCCCCCCAAAGATCCCGCTCGACGAAATACCACTCCCATCCCAATCCAACCACAAAACTTTTTCCACCTTGGCTAAACCCCAAAATACTCTCTCTCTCGCCCCAAACAACATAATCAACCTCTCAACTTCAACCACTCCTCGAAATCCCATCCATGTCTCTCCCGGAAATAAAATCAGTCTAAATTCAACCCCTCTCAAACCACAACCCTGCCTGCCCAGACCCCCCCCACCATCTCCCTATCAAATCCCCACACCCCAAACCTCCAAACCACCCGATCATAGTAAACTCTCGACCTTCAGCCTTACTCACCCTTCCCCAAACCCCACTCACGACCACAACTCTCTACACAATTCAACCCCTCCCCAGCATCAACCTCTTCCGCAACAACAACCCCGACTCGACCTGCCCGTTTCATCTTTAAAACCCCCCTATCACTACCCCCGACCGAAACCACTTAGACCCCCCCTCCAAAACTGGCCCCGGGCCAGCTCGCCCCAGACCCACATTCCTAACGACAAGAACTAACGGTATATCCACCCCGCCCTTCCAAAGTGAAAGTGAACCACCACCCCCTATTACCAGACCGTCACCCAGACTAACGGCGACCCTAAATACCCCCCCCCCCTGATGATGATGAGGATATTATTGTACTAAATTGTTTCGAATGTTTTCAATTCCTAAGCGATTGGGCATGATTCTATAAATTTACATGTTTTCCATATACTATATATATTATTTTTTTTCCTTAGTCATACTACTTTTCTTGTTACCTACACTTTTCTGACTATCTTTTAAATTTGCTTTATACATTGTTAAACACTTTACCTCTTCTTAATTTCCTGTGTTCTTAATTATCTGTCCTTTCTTAAATTTACATGTTTTCCATATACTGTATATAGTATTTTTTTTTTTCCCTTGGTCATAATACTTTTCTTGTTAATCTACACTTTTCTGACTATCTTTTAAATTTGCTTTATACATTGTTAAACACTTTACCTCTTCTTAATTTCCTGTGTTCTTAATTATCTGCCCTTTCTTATATTTACATGTTTTCCATATACTGTATATATTATTTTTTTCCCTTAGTCATACTACTTTTCTTGTTAACCTACACTTTTCTGACTATGCTTCTTTTTACTTCACCCTTGAGGCTCGAGGACGAGCCTATAATGAAGGAGAGGGAAGTAAAATGCCCCAGAACGAGAAGCCCAACACAGAAGCCATGAACGAACACCACACAGAAACACCAAAGGAAAGGTCCACAGAACGAAAGGACCAGCTGACCGAGCCCGCCATTCCAGACAGGCCCAAGCCCGCAGGGCTAAACAGCTCCAGGACACACCCATTTACCTTTTCTAAAACTGACCATTTTCCACACCTCACGTACACTAACCCCCTCGTGTCCTACACTCCTAACTACAAAGATGATGAACAGGAATATACATTCATATTAAAAACACCCATGCCTGTCCCGACGTTGAGCCAATGCCAACACAGCAGACAGCCATAATTATATCTATGTATGTTCTTACATCCGAGAAGTAGATGTTATATATCTTAGAAGTTCAAACACCCACGCTTGTCCCTAGACCTCGTATATCATTTTCCATGACGAGTATAGATATATGTAACCCGTGCTCAGTCGCCCCTTGCATTGCTCCTCTAGTAACTAAGTATTAATATTAACATTCCCTAACATCTTGTCTTGCCAGACTAAGCTTCTGAAGACCCATCGCCCCATAAATCTATGTATGCAATCCTTAGGTTAAGTATTTTTCTCCGCCATTGTGTTCACCTTTTTCCATTTACTTTCCACAATTGTCATACGTCTTCCCCTTGCCTCCTTCGTATCCACAGCCCACACTACGCCAATTTATTTCGTGTCTTACACCTCTTACCCCAACCAGAGATTGTATAAGATAACCTGGTTACCAGTATCTGTCATAAGTACCCCGAAACAATAACTAAGTACCCCTACGAACTGCCGCTGTGGGTGGTATTTTATATTTAATAGAAAACGCAGTTCCCAGGGCCAACTAATAGTATCCATAACCCTCTGACTGATCACATAACTCTATCTTTTCCAGACTCATATACCACCCCATAGTTGCATTCCCCGGTAGCATTTGGCTAACGTATTCTACTGCCTTTTCAAACTTCCATATCAATTGTAGCCTAATGCCACCCCCACGCCCAGGGACCTTAGGGGCAAAATTTCCCTGTAGCCCTTGAACTCCCCCCCCCCCTCTCATTAAGACGCCCGCGCTTCTCGACTCTTGTCCGACCTAGCCTCTCTCTCATACCTCTTGAAGATCCTTGAATTGTCCGTTACTAACGCTCTCCAACCTTTTATATATATACTCCTATCCAGCCTACCTTCACTTAGTAGGCCAGAACAACATTAGAACTTTACTAGCCCCTTGCATGCCATCTATTCTCTTACAACACATTCACAACCCTGCACCCAATGGTCGTCGGTGCGAGGCTAGCCGCCCCGCCAGTAACTAACTTCTATTGCCATACTTCCAGATAAATGTGGCACAGTTAGCAACCCAGTCTCCACCATATCCAGCAAACCCTACAATTAACAACCAGCCGAGTAAAACCAGCTAGCTAAGGCACCTTCGGTTTTGGTATTAAAGACACTCACATCTGTCTCATACACAGAGGGTTATTACAAACACTGGTGATATGGCAAGCCCCTAGCCACAGCCGCCGGACGACTATATCAGAGAGAGGGCGCCCAGCTCCCCCTTTTTGCCCACCCGAGGAGGGAGACCCCCACCCCCGCGGAGGTATACCTGACCCCTGTTTTGACTTTCGAGTCATTGCCAGGTAGCACAGGAATTCTTCCTATCAATGAACTAACCATGAATGACTAACACCTTTACTAACCTCTATTAACTCACAATAAACCATTTACCTTTCTTGCATGCTCTGATCACTAAATTAGCACCTCAGCTATACCATAGAATGAAGATTGAACAATCTAGAGAGACGCTCCTATCACAGCTGTCCCCATCCTCCTCGCAAAGTAGATCCAGTCTCTCTCCCCTAAATACGTCCAGTATAGCCAAAATAGTACCTCTTACTAAGGCTCAGTTATATGAAAATATAAAGGCTTCCTATCGCCCTGTGCCACAACAGTAAATACCATCTTACCTAGTCCCCATATCTATTGAGAGCTCCATTAAGTCCATAAGACTCGAGATCCCTACTGTCTACAGGGTCCAGAACCGAGCCTATAAATCTAACTCCCGCCCCCAGTCAAATCAGTTGAAAGCTAGACACCAACCAGGGGTCACTACCCTGCAGTTAATTTCTAGCTCTGCCCTTGTGTTGTTCCGGAGTGAGATCCCAGAACCGGCAGACTCCGTGGCAGATTTGGATAGAAGGACCTGCCCACGTATTGAAGAACTTCACACATATGGCCCCCCTGGATGGCCGCGGAACCAGTCGTTAGCCCCCAACATCATGGACGCAAGATAACCAGGACCAGACCCATCAGATACTACCCAAGATTCCCTTTAGCAGTACTACATATTACTGTGCTGTTTTAGATTCACTAATTAATATTTCTACGAAGTGGCTAAGACCTTGCCCAGTGTAATTCATACTTAACCATTCCATTTGGGACGTACTAAGCGATCAGTGCTCTTTAATTAACAGGCGACCTTGACTCTCGTAATTACTTTATTCAGATATTAAAACTCTAGTGATATCTAACGTTCGCCCACTGATTTGCGTTCTATGTATTTCTGAGACAAGGATATAAAACTTAGATCAGTACCCCCTGAGGTTACTAGAATTCCCGTGCTCTAAAAATACGTGTGTCTAATCTAGTCTGTGAACTACTACTTGTGCACCAGAGCTACCAGTAATAAATCTAACAGTGAATATGAATCTATAAGTAACATTGATGGTCTTCGGTATATAAACCTGTGAAATCAAAGCCAGTGATCAGAAGATTAATACCTGAACGTTGGAAGTGGGAGACTAGGCTCCATCCAGATCCACTTATGCTAGTGTTGTTCAATTCTATTATATTGTCTTACACAAGTATTCTGCAGTGGTATATCAATAAACGTGATCATGTAACTTGCTACCATGTGTTTCTTTGTGTTCTCTATTCCTCATATCTTGTATTGTGCATGCAGCCTTATATACCCAGTCAATTTAGAACTCACATTACCCAAGTTAAACCTGTAGAAAAACAGGGCATAACAATAACCTTGTTACCAGTATCTGTCATAAATACCTCGAAACAATAACGAAGTACCCCTACGAACTGCCGCTTTTCTTGGTATATATATTTCATAGAAAACGCAGTTCCCAGGGACAACTAGACGTGCAAAAACTCGTGCCAACTAATAGGTCCATAACCCCTCGTATTGACGAGTAATAATACACCATGTTTTTCCCTACTTTATCCACAGTCAAGCACACACCTACAGTTAACCTCCTTCTCCCCCACCGCCCCACAGTCCACATGATTCTATCTTTTCCAGACTCATATACCACCCCGTATTTGCATCCCCCGGTAGCATTTGGCTAACGTACTTTCACTTTCCTTTCAAACTCCAATATCAATTGTAGCCTAATGCCACCTCCACGCCCAGAGACCTTAGGGTCAAATTTCCCTGTAGCCCCCTGAGCTCCCCCCCCCCCCTTTCATTAAAATACCCCGTGCTTCTCGACTCTGTCCGACCTAGCCTCTCTCTCATACCTCTTGAAGATCCTTGATTTTTCCGTTGCGAACGCTCTCCAACCTTTTATATATATACTCCTATCCAGCCTGCCTTCCCTTAATAGGCCAGAACAACATTAGAACTTTACTAACCCCTTGCATGCCATCTATTCTCTTACAACCAGTAACTAACTTCTATTGCCATACTTCCAGATAAATGTGGCAGAGTTAGCAACCAGTCTCCACCACATCCAGCAAACCATACGATTAACAACCAACCGATTAAAACCAGCTAGCCAAGGCACCTTCGGTTTGGATATTAAGAAGACCCACATCTGTCTCATAAACAGAAGGTTGTTACAAACACTGGTGATATGGCAAGCCCCTAGCCACAGCCGCCGGACGACCATCCCAGAGAGAGAGCGCCCGGCTACCCCTTTTCTTTTACCCACCCGAGGAGGGAGACCCCCACCCCCGCGGAGGTATACCTGACCCCTGTTTTGACTTCTGAGTCATTGCCAGGTAGCACAGGAATTCTTCCTATCAAGGAACCAACCATGCATGACTAACACCTTTACTAACCATGAATTTACACTTTCTCCTCCACAATGCAGAACTTCTGCTTATCAGAATTCATTTATCCCCAGAGCTACTACTCTTTGGAATTCACTTCCCTCGAATTGCTTTCCACAAACTTACAATCTACAAATGTTTAAATCCAGTTGTTACAAACATTTTATGAATGGAGGATGCCTTTAGGCACATGGACCTTTTTGTTTTGTCTGTGTTTTTCCTTCCTCCGTTCATTGTCTCAAAAAAAAAAAAAAAAAAAAAAAAAAAAAAAAAAAAATCTATTAACTCACAATAAACCATTTACCTTTCTTGCATACTCTAATCACTAAATTAGCACCTCAGATATACCATAGAATGAAGATTGAACAATCTAAGAGAGACGCCCCTATCACAGCTGTCCCCATCCTCCTCGCAAAGTAGATCCAGTCTCTCTCCCCTAAATACTTCCAGTGTAGCCAAAATAGTACCTCTTACTAAGGCTCAGTTATATCACAAATTGAAGGCTCCCTATAGCCATGTGCCACAACAGTAATCACCATCTTACCCAGTCCCAAATATCTATTGAGAGCTCAAATAAGTCCATAAGACTCGAGATCCCTATTGTCTACAGGGTCCAGAACCGAGCCTATAAACCTAGCTCCCGCCCCCAGTCAAATCAGTTGAAAGCTAGACACCAACCAGTGGTCACTACCCTCAAGTTAACCTCTAGCTCTGCCCTTGTGTTGTTCCGGAGTTGAGAGATTCCAGAGCCGGCAGACTCCGTGGCAGACTTGAATAGAAGGACCTGTCCACGTATTGGAGAACTTCATACATATGGACACCCTGGACGGCCGCGGAACCAGTTGCTAGCCCCCAACATCATGGACGCAAGATAACCAGGACCAGACCCATCAAATACTACCCAAGATTCATGCTATCAGTACTACATTACTACAGTGCTATTTAGAGATTTCACTTATTCATATTTCTACGAAGTGGCTATCTCTTTGCCCCAGTATAATTCATATAACCATTCAATTAGGAAGTGCTAAGCGTATCAGTGTTCATTAATTAACAGGCGATACTAACTCTCGTAATCAACCATATACCCAGATATTATTACATAGAAGTGAAACCCTAGTGATATCTGAATGTTCGCCCACTGATTTGCATTCTATGTATTTCTGAGACAAGAATATAAAACTTAGATCAGTACCCCCTGAGGTTACTAGAATTCCCGTGCTCTAAAATACGTGTGTCTAATCTCGTCTGTGAAGTACTACTTGTGCACCAGAGCTACCAGTAATAAATCTAACAGTGAATATGATTCTATAAGTAACATTGATGGTCTTCGGTATATAAACCTGTTGAATTAAAGCCAGTGATCAGAAGATTAATACCTGAACGTTGGAAGTGGGAGACTAGGCTCCATCCAGATCCACTTATGCTAGTGTTGTTCAAATCTATATTTTGTCTTGCACGAGTCTTTCAGAAGTGGTATATCAATAAACGTGATCGTGTATCTTGTTACCATGTGTTTCTTTGTGTTCTCTATTCCTCATACCTTGTATTGTGCATGCAGCCTTATATACCCAGTCATTTAGAACTCACATTACCCAAGTTAATCCTGTAGAAAAACAGGGCATAACATTGGCGGCAGCGGTGGTTCTTGATTCGGATAAAAGGTTGCATTACACTGCAAGTTTGGAACAGTAGAAGCATGGGAACATCGCAAAATTGGCAGATACTCACACACATTCCCAAGTATGATGTAAACACGTATGATATCGCCACTTACTTAGACATAATAAAGCCAGTGTATGATGTGGCATGTCAAAATGACCGCGAAAAAATCGCCGTTGCATTATCGCACATTATACAGTTGGGAGAAGCCGTTTCCCAAATTGTTGATAAGCTTTCTTGGAACGATTTTCTTCGCCAAATTGCTAAACAGGTACCGGTACCGGTAAAGCAAAAGCTTACCTGGAACCAGTTTCGATCCCTCGTGATCCGGACCTTAGGGCCACTTTTGGGTTCCCTCGTCGCCCCCAAAATAATAAAAGTCGACGAGATCAAGTATGAAGGGGATATAAATGTGACCCTCATACAACTCTACAGATACGTGAGGACCACATATAGCTCTGAAGATGACGAGCAACAAAATGAACTCTTATTCACCGCATTATTAAACATCCTCCCACCCCACATCACCGCCCATCTCGACCCGTATGGCTCATTCGAAGAACATATGCTCTCCATCAGAGAAGAATGCCTACTCAGTTCGATGAATCCCCTATCCAACCCTTCAGCCCCTATCCAAGAAAGTAAATGTATTCCTTCACTGAACACTATCATTGATAAGTCCCTCCATCCCCCTAAAGAAAACTCTGTGCACCCTTCCAAAATTACTTCCGGTGAAAGTCCAACCCCAGTGCACTCTTCCTTGCCTCTATCCTCTCTGACCATCCCTAAATTTTCCCCTGCCCAGCCATCCACCAACGATCATCTTCCATCAATTGTGTTACCCCATACACCCCATCCTTTTTCTAAGACTGCCACCAAGAAAATTCCCCAAATTCGTCCTGTTAACAACCCCAAATCAGTACATCAGTCCTCCCTTAATAACCCATGTCCTATGCCTAACTCTGCCCCCACCAATCCTCCCCAGTCCCACATAACCTTTAACCAGACCGAGACTGACACCAAGAAAATTCCCCAAATTCGTCCTGTTAACAACCCCAAATCAATACATCAGTCCTCTACCAATAACCGGCTCGCTTGGTGTAGTGACTAGCGTCTCGGACTTTCACCCAGAAGGCCCGGGTTCGCGCCCACGCTCGGCGCATTAAAGATTTTTCACAAGCACTGAGTCGTTACCATCCCTCATGAGCAAAGGGATGGGGTAGTAGTACAGGACCCCAATGGAAATACGCCTAATCGGCCTTATTGAGCTATCCTTAGCTAGCTTAGCATGCACTAGCTTTAAGAACTATTATTATTATTATTATTATTATAACCCCTGTTCTACACCTAACTCTTCCCCCACCAACCCTCCGCAGTCCCCCCAACAAATTCCGTTTTCTAACTATGCCGACCTATGTACCAAAAAAAAAATTCCCCATGCCCCCAGAAATGTTCAGCTATTCCACAAACAACAAAATTCCCCTTGTGACAGTTTTCCGTCAGTAGCTCCCTTCCACCCCCACACAATTCACACCCCTAGAAAACTTCAAAACCCCACACTTGACTCGCCCTCTCATGTCAAACAAACTCACCAGTCCCAGATAACCTCTAACCAGACCGTGACTGCCACCAAGAAAATTCCCCAAATTCGTCCTGTTAACAACCCCAAATCAGTACATCAGTCCTCCCTCAATAACCCATGTCCTATGCCTAACTCTGCCCCCACCAATCCTCCCCAGTCCCACATAACCTTTAACCAGACCGAGACTGACACCAAGAAAATTCCCCAAATTCGTCCTGTTAATAACTCCAAATCAATACATCAGTCCTCTACCAATAACCCCTGTTCTACACCTAACTCTTCCCCCACCAACCCTCCGCAGTCCTCCCAACAAATCCCGTTTTCTAACTCGCTCACCTCTCACCACCCTGACCCTCCCACACGCGCCGTTAATCCTCCCCTCACGCGTGACGACCTAGGGACCCAACCATGTTCCCCCCCTGCCCCCAGAAATGCTCAGCTATTCCCCCACCAACAAAATTTCCCTTGTGACAGTTTTCCGTCAGTAGCTCCCTTCCACCCCCCCACAATTCACACCCCTAATAAACTTCAAAACCCCACACTTGACTCACCCCCTCATGACAGACAAACCCACCAATCCCATATAACCTCTAAACAAACCGTCACTGCCACCGACACCCCACCACTCTGATCCTCCCACACACGCCGTTAATCCCCCCCTCACGCGTGACCCCCACCAAAGTGATTTCCCCCCCCCTCATTCGTACCGAACACCTGCTCACCAGTCGGTCCCCCACCATCATGAGCCCAGCTAAACTTTCAACCTCCACCAATTCCCACCCTGCCAGCCTAACCTCTCACGACCACATTCAGAACGAAAAATCACCCCCCTACATAACCCCTAACTCCTCTTTCCCCCCTATCTTACCCCCCTCTTCACCGTTACCCCATCCGCCCCAAATTCCACCCCCAAAGATCCCGCTCGACAAAATACCACGCCCATCCCAATCCAACCACAACACTTTTTCCACCTTGGCTAAACCCCAAAATACTACTCTCTCTCTCGCCCCAAACAACATAATCAACCTCTCAACTTCAACCACTCCTCGAAATCCCATCCATGTCTCTCCCGAAAATAAAATCAGTCCAAATTCAACCCCTCTCAAACCACAACCCTGCCTGCCCAGACCCCCCCCACCATCTCCCTATCAAATCCCCACACCCCAAACCTCCAAACCACCCGATCATAGTAAACTCTCAACCTTCAGCCTTACTCACCCTTCCCCAAATCCCACTCACGACCACAACTCTCTACACAATTCAACCCCTCCCCAGCACCAACCTCTTCCGCAACAACAACCCCGACTCGACCTGCCCGTTTCACCTTTAAACCCCCCATATCACTACCCCCGACCAAAACCACTTAAATCCCCTCCAAAACTGGCCCCGGGCCAGCTCGCACCCAGACCCACATTCCTAACGACAGACCTAACGGTATATCCACCCCTCCCTTCCAAAGTGAAAGTGAACCACCAAGGTCAAAGCCACAACCACCACCACCACCCCTATTACCAGACCGTCACCCAGACTAACGGCGACCCTAAATAACCCCCCCCCCCCCCCCCTGATGATGATGAGGATATTATTGTACTTGAATTTTTTTTTTTTTTATTGTTTTCAATTCCTAAGCGATTGGGCATGATTCTATAAATTTACATGTTTTCCATATACTGTATATTATATTTTTTTCCCTTAGTCATACTACTTTTCTTGTTAACCTACACTTTTCTGACTATCTTTTAAATTTGTTTTATACATTGTTAAACACTTTACCTCTTCTTAATTTTCCTGTGTTCTTAACTGTTCTTTCTTAAATTTACATGTTTTCCATATACTGTATATATATATTTTTTTTTCCCTTAGTCATACTACTTTTCTTGTTAACCTACACTTTTCTGACTATCTTTTTAAATTTGTTTTATACATTGTTAAACACTTTAGCTCTTCTTAATTTTCCTGTGTTCTTAATTATCTGTCCTTTCGTCAAGTACTTTTATCATATTTTCTCTCCTTTTCCAACATCTATGTATTTTCTTCCCTCGTTTTTTTTTTCTTGAATAGTAACTCTCCTATTAGTTTCCAGTGTCTTAGATATATGGCCTGAGTAATTTTTCCTAATTTCATTATATTATTCACATTCCAGGATAAAATGTTTTAAGTTTTTGTCTCTCTTTTCTGAACAGTCTGTTGCTAGTCGGGATGACAGCAATCTTCGTCCTCACCGACAGGCTGCCATTTCCCTCCAACTTAAATCTACACCTCCTTCACCCACCTTACCTAAACCGATCTTGCACATTGCCTCACTATATTTTCCCAGCCTACAACACCGCCCAAGACAACCCCAAAAAAAAACCCTAGACTCATATTCCCCCTTCATCCCCAGCTCCGTTTTCGCGTGGTAATCCCTCCCCTTCGGTTAGTAACCCATTCACCACACTAAACAGACCTCCTGTCAATCCCACACCTCACTCCGACCCCCACGGGGGAAAACTACAAACCATTCATACGAAAGGTTAAAGTAAAAACCCCCACTGGACACTTACGTCTACAACGCCCACATCAAGCCCGGGCAACCGCCCGTCACACCACAGAGGACACATTCTTACAGGTATACATTGACCTACAAAAGAAACCTGACCGTCACTCTCTTGCTTGGTGGAACCTTCTAAACACCCTCAAAATGACCCACCATAACTATGCTTCTTTTTACTTCACCCTTGAGGCTCAGGGACGAGCCTATAATGAAGGAGAGGGAAGTAAAATGCCCCAGAACGAGAAGCCCACCACAGAAGCCACAAGCGAACACCACACAGAAACCCCCGAAAGAAAGGTCCACAGAACGAAAGGACCAGCTGACCGAGCCAGCCAATTCAGACAGGCCCAAGCCCGCAGGGCTAAGCAGCTCCAGGCCGCACCTACCTGCCCCTTCTAAACTGACTATTTTTCCACACCTCACGTACACTACCCCCTCGTGTCCTACACTTCTAACTACAATGATGATGAACAGGAATATACATTCATATTAAAAAACACCCATGCCCTGCCCCTACGTTGAGCCAATGCCAACAAATCAGACAGCCATAATTATATCTATGTATGTTCTTACATCCGAGAAGTAGATGTTATATACCTTAGAAGTTAATACACCCATGCTGTCCCTAGGTTTAAGATATTCATATTAACATACCCTAACATACCTTGTCTTGCCAGACTAAGTTTCTGAAGACCCATCGCCCCCATAAAATCTATGTATTCAATCCTTAGGTTAAGTATTCATATGAACATTCCCTAACATATCTTGTCTTGCCAGACTAAGTTTCTGAAGACCCATCGCCCCATAAAATCTATGTATCCAATCCTTAGGTTAAGTATTAATATTGACATTCCCTAACATCTTGTCTTGCCAGACTAAGTTTCTGAAGACCCATCGCCCCATAAAATCTATGTATTCAATCCTTAGGTTAAGTATCTTTATCCGCCATTGTGTTCACCTTTTTTTCCATTTACTTTTCCACAATTGTCATACGTCTTCCACTTACCTCCTTCGTATCCACAGTCCACACTACGCCAATTTGCTTCGTATCCTATACCTCTTACCCCAACCAGAGATTGTATAGATAACCTTGTTACCAGTATCTGTCATAAATACCTCGAAACAATAACGAAGTACCCTTACGAACTGCCGCTTTTCTTGGTATATATATTTCATAGAAAACGCAGTTCCCAGGGACAACTAGACGTGCAAAAGCTTGTGCCAACTAATAGGTCCATAACCCCTCGTATTGACGAGTAATAATACACCATGTTTTTCCCTACTTTATCCACAGGCAAGCACACACCTACAGTTAACCTCCTTCTCCCCCACCGCCCCACAGTCCACATGATTCTATCTTTTCCAGACTCATATACCACCCCGTATTTGCATCCCCCGATAGCATTTGGCTAACGTACTTTCACTGTCCTTTCAAACTCCAATATCAATTGTAGCCTAATGCCACCCCCACGCCCAGAGACCATAGGGTCAAATTTCACTGTAGCCCCCTGAGCTCCCCCCCCCCCCTCTCATTAAAATACCCCGCGCTTCTCGACTCTGTCCGACCTAGCCTCTCTCTCATACCTCTTGAAGATCCTTGATTTTTCCGTTGCGAACGCTCTCCAACCTTTTATATATATACTCCTATCCAGCCTGCCTTCCCTTAATAGGCCAGAACAACATTAGAACTTTACTAACCCCTTGCATGCCATCTATTCTCTTACAACCTATTCACAACCCTGCACCCAATGGTCGTCGGTGCGAGGCTAGCCGCCTCACCAGTAACTAACTTCTATTGCCATACTTCCAGATAAATGTGGCAGAGTTAGCAACCAGTCTCCACCACATCCAGCAAACCATACGATTAACAACCAACCGATTAAAACCAGCTAGCCAAGGCACCTTCGGTTTGGATATTAAGAAGACCCACATCTGTCTCATAAACAGAGGGTTATTACAAACACTGGTGATATGGCAAGCCTCTAGCCACAGCCGCCGGACGACCATCCCAGAGAGAGAGCGCCCGGCTACCCCTTTTTTTACCCACCCGAGGAGGGAGACCCCCACCCCCGCGGAGGTATACCTGACCCCTGTTTTGACTTCTGAGTCATTGCCAGGTATCACAGAAATTCTTCCTATCAATGAACTAACCATGCATGGCTAACACCTTTACTAACCTCTATTAACTCACAATAAACCATTTACCTTTCTTGCATACTCTGATCACTAAATTAGCACCTCAGCTATACCATAGAATGAAGATTGAACAATCTAAGAGAGACGCTCCTATCACAGCTGTCCCCATCCTCCTCGCAAAGTAGATCCAGTCTCTCTCCCCTAAATACTTCCAGTGTAGCCAAAATAGTACCTCTTACTAAGGCTCAGTTATATCACAAATTGAAGGCTCCCTATAGCCATGTGCCACAACAGTAATCACCATCTTACCCAGTCCCCATATATATTGAGAGCTCAAATAAGTCCATAAGACTCGAGATCCCTATTGTCTACAGGGTCCAGAACCGAGCCTATAAACCTAGCTCCCGCCCCCAGTCAAATCAGTTGAAAGCTAGACACCAACCAGTGGTCACTACCCTCAAGTTAACCTCTAGCTCTGCCCTTGTGTTGTTCCGGAGTTGAGAGATTCCAGAGCCGGCAGACTCCGTGGCAGACTTGAATAGAAGGACCTGTCCACGTATTGGAGAACTTCATACATATGGACACCCTGGACGGCCGCGGAACCAGTCGCTAGCCCCCAACATCATGGATGCAAGATAACCAGGACCAGACCCATCAAATACTACCCAAGATTCACTTTATCAGTACTACATTACTACAGTGCTATTTAGAGATTTCACTTATTCATATTTCTACGAAGTGGCTATCTCTTTGCCCCAGTATAATTCATATAACCATTCAATTAGGAAGTGCTAAACGTATCAGTGTTCATTAATTAACAGGCGATACTAACTCTCGTAATCAACCATATACCCAGATATTAATACATAGAAGTGAAACCCTAGTGATATCTGAATGTTCGCCCACTGATTTGCGTTCTATGTATTTCTGAGACAAGAATATAAAACTTAGATCAGTACCCCCTGAGGTTACTAGAATTCCCGTGCTCTAAAATACGTGTGTCTAATCTAGTCTGTGAAGTACTACTTGTGCACCAGAGCTACCAGTAATAAATCTAACAGTGAATATGATTCTATAAGTAACATTGATGGTCTTCGGTATATAAACCTGTTGAATTAAAGCCAGTGATCAGAAGATTAATACCTGAACGTTGGAAGTGGGAGACTAGGCTCCATCCAGATCCACTTATGCTAGTGTTGTTCAAATCTATATTTTGTCTTGCACGAGTCTTTCAGAAGTGGTATATCAATAAACGTGATCGTGTATCTTGTTACCATGTGTTTCTTTGTGTTCTCTATTCCTCATACCTTGTATTGTGCATGCAGCCTTATATACCCAGTCATTTAGAACTCACATTACCCAAGTTAATCCTGTAGAAAAACAGGGCATAACAATTACCTCTAGTCGGCGAGTCTATGAATTGAAATAAAAAACTATCTTGTACCGCCTCAGTAAACTCTTCAGAATCTGAGTCGCCGATTTGATGCTGCCAATCTCTCTTCGGAAAATTAAAATCCCCCATAATGCACACATTGCTAAACCTTGATGCTATTTTCACTTGCTGCCATAAAGATTTACCTTCATTTCTACTCATATTTGGTGGTCTATAAATGACTCCAATAACTATGGTCTCGCTACCTTCGGTAACCTCTACCCAAACACTTTCGTTATCATTATTTAGTCTAATACCTGATTTAGTACAGCATTTTAATGAACTGACAAACACTGCTATTCCGCCGCCCCTCCTACTTGCTCGGTCATATTTAAACAAACTATATCCTGGTATATAAAATTCTACTAAAAAAATGCTTGTATTCTGTATTAATCCATGTTTCAGTAAGCGCTATTGTACTACTTATTTTTTCCAAATCTAAGTATTCTACTAAGGTGGGAATAATTCAACAGTTGTTTAGAAGTTCGTATCCTTTATTTAACAAACTCCCCGGTAGCATGTGTCATCATAGCAATCGATTCTCTGTTCGGGCCGGAATGAGTTCAATCCATAAATTGAATAATACCGTCGACCCAATATAGATTGTATGTTGGAACTCGTAAGTTCCCGTTACTACCTATTTGGATACCCGTTATTCAGGCATTGATTCACTCCGACTTCAATCTAAAAGCACGTCATTATTTCCAAAAGAATTGACAAAACTTTACTACGCCTCAATATGTCCAATCGTAGGACCAAGGCTTTAATCAATTTAATCTAGACGTTCCTATATTTACAACCTATATACAGTCGACCCTCGATTTAACGGACCCCGATACAACGGAATAGGCGGACAACCCGTCCGGGCACCGGACCAAAGTCCGCTAGTAGAAAAAATGTCCGGTAGGTGGCGGGCGCGGCGCCACAGCATCCCGCTAAATCATTGTTTGGCGCGTCAGTTCCCGCCAAGCCACCAGTCTGCTCGGTCTGCCCAGTGATATTATAGTGTATATCTTCCATTTATCTTCCTATAATGCCTCCGAAAGTGGTTAAGCGTAAGCGTGTGAACCTCAGTGTTGCCCAGAAACTGGAATTGCTTCAAAAGTTGGATAATGGCAAGACAGTGGCTCATATATGCGAAGAGTATAGCATAAAAAAACAGACAGTATCCGATATCAAGAAGAAAAAAGCAGAGCTAAGATCTTATGCCTCCATGTATTGTGTCGACGCCTCTGCCAGCTATGGGCGACATGCTAATCGGTGCCACTTACAGGTGGCGATTTTTATAACAGATATATAATAAGGGCGCCCCTAGAAAGCACATGAAAATGGGAAAAGACCATCAACTCAACACAGCAGTGATGAAGTGGTACGTTCAACAGAAGTCGACTGGGGTCCTTGTCCGGGGGTTAGAAATTTTGTCGGCAGCATCAAAGTTGGCCGAACATTTAGGCATTGTTGACTATAAGGGTAGTGATGGGTGGTTGTGGCGGTTTCGTAATCATCATGGGCTTTTCAATGTGAAAGCACACGGTGAGGCTGGGAGTGCTGATAGTGCCAGTGTCGAGCCCTTCCGTTTTAAGTTAAACAAATTAATTGAAGACGAAGGACTGGCCCTGTTACAAGTGTACAATGCGGATGAAACTGGATTTTACTGGCGTTCCCTGCCTAAAAATACACAAGCAAGGAAATCAGAGGAGAAGGCTAAGGGCAAGATATTATCAAAAGAATGCCTTTCAGCATTGTGCGGTGCCAATGCTACAGGAACGCACAGGCTTAAGCTGGCCATTGTTGGTAAAGCGAAGAAACCTCGCGCCCTCAAGGACCTGGACATGGAGCGAGACTTGCCAGTGCATTATTACAGTTCCAAAAATGCCTGGTTCACGGCTGCCATATTTTTGCACTGGTTCCACCACCATTCTGTTTCGGCTGTGCGGAAGTTCCAGAGGGATGTCCTGAAGATTCCTGCCAGTGAAGTAAAGGCGGTACTGCTCCTCGACAACGCCCCAGCCCACCCTAGTGAGAAGCAGTTAATCAGCGATGATGGCCATGTACGAATGATGTATTTGCCACCAAACACCACTTCACTAGTGCAGCCCATGGACCAAGGCATCATTAGCGCTGTGAAAAAGCGCTATACAAGGCGCTACCTTGATGAGATGCTGGTTGTGCTTGAGGACGAGACCGACATCATCGAGGACACCAGAGGAGCTCGCACCCTAGCCAAAATGAAGAACTACCATATCAAATCAGCTCTGTTCATTCTGGCATCTTCTTGGAATGACATGAAGGTTTCGACCCTAACAAACTGCTGGAAGAAACTCCTCATTGGGGGTGGGTGCCCAACCCCGAAAGGGATTGAAATAGAGGAGCTATCCCCCCGCCAAAGGCGGCTTTCTAGGGCCTTTCCTAGCTGATGCTGAGAGGATTGGGTTCTAGTCACTGAGCGATCTCTGCCATACCCATAGCTTACTCTGACTGTTCCTTTTACTTATATATTTTCTAGAGCTCAAGTGACGGCGTCTCTTCCGTGGATTGATCTCCCAATCTACCAAGATTGGAAGCCAAAGCGTCAGATTTTTCCTTTGCCCCTCAACTTTCTCTTCATAATTGCTGAGGGGCACAGGGCCCTCGGTGGGGCTTTGGTTTCCCGGGCGTTTCTGCACCCTCCTCAGCTCCCCGCCATGGAGTGGCTTCGGTCACCCATGCTTTATTGTGGTCGGCAGGGAGGGCTCGGTTATGGCCTTGGCCTTGCTCCCGGCCTTGGGGCTGTTCGGCCAGGCAGCTTGGGAAAAACAACAACAACAACAACTCCTCATTGGCGTAGAAAACCCGGAATTTACTGGGTTCGAGGCCAGGAACTTTCACAAGTTGCTGCAGGATGCTGGAGAAAAATCTGTGACAGAGGATGATGTTCGAGAGTGGTTAGATGAAAGCGAAAACGATCCAGGGTATGAGGTCTTCTCTACCCAACAAATAGTTAACCAGGTAACTGAGGGGGAGACAGTTGATTTCAGTGACGAAGAGGAAGAGATAGCGAGGCGCAAAACCAAGCTCTCCACCCTACGCACGTACATTGATGCCCTAATTGACTATAGTGAATATAGCAACCAAGAGGAGGCCAGTGGATACTATGGCACCCTGCGCATGTTCATGTGGGGATCGGTTTTTACATCATACCCGAAAGAGGATTTATGGAGCTCCGATCTTACTCTCAACCATCTGAACAATTTTACCAACACACCTAAACTTCGTTAAATGCGGAAATAGCCTCACGAAAATATCATGCCCTGGTGGGGGCACGAACTCTCGACCCTTGGGTGTGAGGCAGACACCTTACCAGTTAGACCAATAGAGATATCCCACTTGGCCTGTTCGGCTCAGGGTATTTCCGCATCCGAGGTCTGTTTAGGCTAACCTATTTTTCACTGACTTTACATTCAGAGAGGTCATCATACGTGAGCAGCACCAAAGAGGGAGGCAGGGGAAAATCAGAAACTTCTTTGCCCCTCGACGTCCTGCACAGTCAACCCCTACTACAGAGCCCCAGCCAGGTCCTAGTGGTCACTTCGAGCCCCAGCCTGGCCCTAGTGGTCACTATGAGCCCCAGCCTGGTCCTAGTGGTCACTCCGAGCCCCAGCCTGGCCCTAGTGGTAACTCTGAGCCCCAGCCTGGCCCTAGCGGTTACAAGCCCAAGCCTGGCCCTAGAGTTGACCCTGACGAGCCCTCGTCCATGTCTGGGGCGGCTGGCTCTGACTCGGACTCGGAGTAACCACTCCGAGTCTTCTGATGTACATATCCTGTAAATACATATTAGATTAAGGTAAGAAAAACAAAAATTATTTTTGTATTTTTTTATTTTTTTGTACCTGTACCTGTATTTCTATGTTTTCTATTGGTTTATCTGGGTAATGAAGGAAAAATTTTATTAAATTTTTTTTTATTTGTATGTGCAATATGTAAGGAAAGACTTAAAAACTCCCGGAAAGTTAAAAATCTTTATTTTCGAGGCATATTAGGGCTAAATCGGCGAAGTCCAAAAGCAGTTTTCCAGCTACAGACTTTTTCCAGCTACGGACACCGTCTCCCCCCAATTAGTCCGTTAAATCGAGGGTCGACTGTATACATAATTATAACATCTATCTCAAAACATATAAATATGTACCCGTAGGCAACTATTTAAATTTAACTCTATTCCGGAGTGTCCAACACTTGTGCTTCCTATTTAACAGATGAATTAACACAATACACTTAACTCTTATATTATATTCAATATCAACAAGCTTCAAATAATATATTTCATTACATAGTCCAATATAACCGCTATATCAAAAGTACCTATATCTCCATTACAACATTTGGCATTTAATCACGTCGTATATCAGAATTACAATCTCCAACTCAATGTTCAACTCAAATATAACATGACTACTATATATCTATCAACGCCTTGTTAACTTATTTCAATATTACAATATCTCTCACGTTAGTTGACTCGACTTGTTACTTATGTCATGATTACAGGATCTCTAATATTAGAACTGTATTCCGTACAATAATCTCTTTAGTCGAATAACGATGTTTCCTTTATAACAAAACAATTTATTTCATCAGACGGACTAGAGTCCTTCCTAACTATTTCTCAAGCTAGGTCTATCCTATCGGCAAATATCATTTATCCCCTCTTCCTGAATAATTCTCATAACCCCGTTATCACTAATAACTATTCAATCAGATTCCCCTTAGTAATTTCATTTACTTATTAACCTAGAAGATCCTGTACTATTGATAGCTAATATGGCATGGAGCCTTCTCTAACATTGACAGCTATCTTCTCTGAACACTGCACCTTTTTATTTATTGATGAGTCTGATCTATTTCTCTTTATTTTGTTCTATAAGAACACATCAATTTTATTGGTTGGAACCACTGGGTTTATCAAGCATTTCTCTCTCTTTTAATAAGTCTATTGCGGGCCAGTAAAGGTCCTTAATAAAAAGTATTGGGTATCTCTGGATCAATCTTCACCACCTCAAGGCCGGCCAATATGTCTTCTGGAATTCTTCAGTCCCATCTACCACTTGTCGTCCCTCTTGAATTGCTTGGCTATAGGTGTGTAAGCTAGCAATGTGACGACAAGCACCAGGATATTTGTGGTGTATCTGGTCGGCAGACAAATGTTGTGTTTGGCCAGAGGTGGGCTTTACTGGAGGCTGGCAAGCGAGCTGGTAGGCTCGAGCAGGCTTACCCAAGTTCCCATCACTGTCCAGGTGAGGGGGAGAGAGGCTGTTGCTGGCAGGTGAGCCCAGTGGCTTCCGTGACAGGAATGACGTCTGGGGCCCCGCCCACCTCTCTTTATAGTCCCTCCTCACGAATTGGCGCGCTGTGATTGGTCGAGCCAGTCTCCCGGTCCCCAGCCGCCCGTCTCGAATATTTCTCTCTCTCTCCTCCTGGCTTATATCTTCATAATATGTTCCTGGGAGCTTGTTGCAAATGTCTTGTAGTGGCTGACGGGAGTATGATGATTGCACCGGTGTAATAGATTTATTGCAACCAGAAGAAACGGTCTGTGAAGGGAGCGAGAGCGATTTAAAAGGTGGATACTTGAGCGCGGCTAGCCCAGTAGGCCTACTTGCTTGAAGCGACAATGGGGGCTCGAGATTGGCTGAACGGGAGGGTGTGGCAGTGTTTTGATAAACATCAGGAATGTCACTCACAGCTGGCTTAAAGGGACGGTTCAATGCAGTGTGTTGATTGGTTGGCAGGATTCTTACTTTAGCTATTATGTCTATATTTTCATTGCTAACAAGTGCTTTAAGTTCGTCCATTTTGTTACATAAACTCCTACAGTTTGTGTAATATAATCTCAATGTATTTCTTTTATTGGTGTCTGGTGGACTTTTTTTTCGCCTATTAGCATCTATTTGACTGTTGTTATTATCTTGTACTACGGTAGATATTGTACCACTATTTATACGACTAACTTCTATTACTACATTATCACCTATTGTTTCACTGTTATTAATAACATCTAATTTCCTTTCCTGACTGTTATGCCCTGATTTTATACAGGTTTAACTTAGTATAGGTGGGTTCTGCAGGACTGGGCTATGGGACTTCATGCACAGGACACAAATGGAATCAATAGCGGGCATAAATAATATCAGAGATAATGGTTTATAATGCAGCTTTATTCTCCGAAAAACACTGGTAGAATATTGGTTATATGTGCATTCGAAACAATGGCAAATTGGATAAGTCAGGTGTGTACTCTTGGACTTTTATAATCTCTTAGCACTGCACGCGGATTTGGAAAGAGTTCTTTCGCTTCCCACTTCCAACGTTCAGGTATTATTCTTCTGATCACCTTACTTCAACAATACGTAGGTTACGCAAATCACTAGTTATCTAGCTGGTGTGTCGGGGGTTAACAGCGACTCCGTGGCCGTCCAAATTGTCCGGGAGTGTAGAGAAGTTTACAGTTGGGCTATCTTGTCCTAGCAGGTGATGACACGCCGATATGGTACTCCTACTGAATGCCTTAAATGCCTCTGTACTCGGCACAACCAGAGGGGCAATGGATCGAATTAACGTCAGACAGTCGGGAGAAGCGACTCTTCTGAACTATTCTGGCCTTATGGGAGGTTCGGGGCGTGCGGGCGGATTCTCGCCTTTCGGTCAAACAGACAACTGCTGCCCAGGAATCTTTCTCGCCGAGTCTTCTCCTAAACTCGCGTAATCCCTTCTAACATAACAAGATCTTTCTACCTTAGACCAGTTACGAGTTATGATTACTCGTAAACCCAAAGTAGTGGCGAGGCCGGCTGGCAATACGTTTATGAGACAATCAAAATAATTCGTAAATCGGTTGTTCACAGATATAATCTTGCCCTTGGTTTCCGAGTTGCAAGAAAATATTCGTCAAGGATTGATTCACTTCCTCACAGATGCACTTGGATCGCGGGCACCGAATATCACTGTATATCCTGAGGGTGGAGTGTTTTGTAAGCATCCACGAGAGCGTCGCATACATTACGTGGACTGTCTACTGTTCAACTGGCGCATTTTTGGCACGGGGGTTTATATATATGGGGGGGTTCCTTTGTTCTAAATTTTGGATGTCGGAGGGGAACACAAGTTAATTTAATCCCTTGACTGAAGAGGGCAGCATTAAAGGTCTAATATACGGTTAGTTGGTAGGCTGCAATATGATTCACCTTACTGACATCTTACTCTAAGACAAATTATTAATAGGGGGTTTAGAGGAGGAGGTTGGGGAGGGGAAAAACTAGTTTTCTTGGCGCCTTCCGGCTTAGGCGGTAAGGCAGTATACGTTAATATTTCACTCAAGTATCCTCCTCTGATCTAGCTGAATTGCTATTAGGAATCTAAGATGGGTTAAGGGGAATTTTGAGGGTTAGTTAGGGACGGGATAGGATAGGAGTTTTGAGGCTGGAATTAGAGCTTGGAGTTTGGTATAGGTTAGGGGTGCCCGAAATTTCTTGGCAAGTATTTGGTGGGCATCAGTGATATACTGTAGAGCTCCGTGAGGGGGGACTTCCCCTCTTCAAGGGGAGTGAGGGGGGGCATAGCCTCGAGCGCTTTATTTTACTGTCCCAGGTTGTAGTGGTGGTTAGTGAGGTTAGAGGATAGTTAAAGGAGGTCCCAGAATAGGTTTGTACTCTCTGTTTACGGAAGCTTGAGAAATGACTTAATCGGCACGAAATAAAACATCCTGATGGCGTCTTATTAGGGGAGGTTGTGAATTTGGGGTTGGTATGGAAGAGAAGAAAATCAGGGCGACTCAAAAGGTTACAACTGGGCACGCTGTTGCTACGCAAAGCGTTGGTGGATAAAAAAAAGAGTTAACTTAGGAAATGTTGACATGCATGGATGACGGTATTTTAGCCGTCGTTAATATAAAAGTATGGAACCTGGTTGAATAACTCAAGTTCAATTATAACTACTTAGTTATTAGAAAGAACCCACTGGGCATGCATGGGGGCTTACACACGCTTTATCTTCATAATGGGGAGAGGAAAACTAGGTGGCTTCCCTAGATCTCTCTGGAGAGGGTTGTATGCAGATTTGTCCATTAATTTATATAAAACAACAGAGATACGAAAAACAGAGTAGTGTGGACTGTGGACTAGAAGGGGGTGATTGATTAGACGTATAATAGGCGTGGAAAGAGACGGAAAGGAGGAACACAATGGTGAATGGAAAATACTTAACTTACGAAAACGAATGCATGCATAAATGACGGTATTAGTCGTCGTCAATATAAGGCAAATGGAACCTGGTTTGGATGCACGGAATACGATTCGATATGGGCAGTGCCTCTGTGTCTTAACAATATCGATCGGGCAAATTCTGGTTCATATTATATCTTAGTCACTAAAACGGAACAGCTGAGCCTAGGGTCGGTGGAGGGAACATTTTTTAGGCCTACCCTCTTTCAAGGGGAGGGAGAAGGGGCATAGCCTCGCGCGGTTTTCCCTACGGTTCAGGTGGTGAGTGGTTTACGTAGGTTAGAGGATAGTACAAAAAATATACAAGAATAGGTTTGCACTCTTTGTCTATTGGGGTTCGAGTTAGAATTGACTCGGCATGGAATGAACATCCTGATGAGCGTCATGCGAGGGGAGGGGTTTCGATTTTGGGTTGGTATGGGGAGAGGAAATGACAGGGTGGCTCAAAAGGTTACGACTGGGCACGCGGTCACTAAGCAGAGTATTGTGGATAAAAGCTTTTTCTTTAACTTAGGAATGGGTACATGCATGAGTGACATCGATCTATCTCGTAATGGAGAGAGAGAGACTAGGTAGCTTTCCTGCACTTCTCTGAAGATGATCGTATGCAAATTGGTCATCATTAATTATATAAATCAACATATATGGATTAGTACAAGCACAGGGCATAGGGTTAGTATTACGATTTGAGGTCAGGTTAGGGGGAAGAAGGTGATTTATAGTCCTAAGGGATTTGATCTCGGTATGCTTATTGAGGTCTGATTATTCATAGCTGCATGGGGGCCTATTTACATTCTAACAATATCGGTATCTGTTAGTAGAATAATGTAGGCGGAAATGTTAGTCTTCTGCGGATCGGTGGCATACATAGAAAAACGGGTTTTCATGGGGTAACAATTTGGAGGCGGTTGTACCGAGTTTGACCCGTAGCCAAACTCACGCGAAATCAATACGACGATATTGTCCGGTACGACCCTTACCATAAGCATAGGCCTGCATACGAAATTGGGGATGGTCTGGGGCTTTCCTAATCAATGAATACCGTCATGGATGACGGTATCTTAGTATAGTTAGGTGTGTTGTGTGGGTGTCTTGGATGTTAAAAAGGTTGGGAACGTACCACTTGTGGTCGACGTGCCTTTGGGGCCTTTTGCTTTCCGGCCGTGCTGGGGTCGGTCCCTCGGTCCCGTCATACGAACCTAGCATATTCGAAAGGTTGGGAGTATACCACTTTTGGTCGACGTGCCTTTGGGATCTCTTGCTTTCCGGCCGTGTCGGCTTCCTTTGATCTTGTGGGTGCGTCCCGCTCCTTCCGGCTGCTGGGTCCTTTCGTCCTGGCCGGCTTTCGTTCTGGTTCTTGCGGAATTGTTACTGGGTTGTTGGTCGGGAGGTTGGTGGGGGGTATTTTACTGACTATTCTTTCTATCACCTAATTTCTTTTGTTTTCTTTTGATGGGATATTGCCAATTTAAAACTCCACCTCAACTGCTCTATCAACTAACATTCCTAGCATCCCTACCCCTTTCCTACTTAAATGCACCCCGTCCCTTGCGTACAAGCTATCGTTATCTTAGTAGAGGCTCCAGTTGTCTAGGAATGGTAATGACAACTCTTTGCACAGCTTTGCCAGCCAGCAATTGAAACCAATTGCTCTGGACAACCATTCACGTCTGACACCTCGTCTTGGCAAGATAGAGCAAGAAAGGGGAATCCCACCCTTCATCCTAATCTTATCTAAGGCTACCCTATAGCCTACAACTTAGGCAGTTCAACACTGGTAAGCTATACCCACGTCATTGATACCTGCACTAAGTACGACTATGGGTTTATCTCCAAAGTCGTCAATGGCGTCCTCCAATCTCTCACAAACTCTACCTATACCTGTTCCGGGAAGTCACTCGTGCTTCCTAACTTTGGTGGAGAGATTGTCACCTAAATGCCTAACCATAGAGTCTCCAACAAAATTGATAAGCTTACACTTACCTTTATTTGTAGTCTCTTTACCTCCCTTTCTCGTGTTTTCCTCGCCCCTGGAAACACTCCCAGCCTCGCTATCCTTCACTTGTTCGCCATCACACTCATCAGGTAAGGTGATGAACTTGTTGCTGGTCTTGAGTGGCTGCCTCTTCAGCTTGCAGGCCGTTGCACTTGTATTAACCACTTTTCAGGGAGCTTCACGATCCCTAGGAACACCAGCATCACTCTTCTTCTCCGCCAGGTTTTCAAGTGACTGAACCACCCTCTCCACATTCTCCAACCTTTCTTGCAAAGCGAGACAAAGCTGGAGAATATGGGAAGGGGTAGCACTCTCGTTTACACCAGCCATTTCACTAAGTCACCACACTAAGAGGTAAAGTCAACCAGAGGTCACTAAGGACACGTCCTCACTCAACACGTCAGGCAGGTATACTGACTAAGGTCAGGCAGGTTTGTCAATAAACCGTGCACACCAGATTAACTGAAAGCTATTATTCGTTAGGAAATTACGGTATTACCTCAAGACAGAGACAGTATAGTTTTACAGGATGGTAGTGTTGAGGTATAGGAGAGGTACAAGGAGAAAAGGAGAGAGGCAAAACGGAAGCTTAGAGAAGCGAAGAAAATTGCAAATGAAAGGTGGGGTCAAAGAATGAGTGAGAATTTTGAGGAACGAAAGATGATGTTTTGCAAGTAGGTTAATGGAGTAAGGAAAGGAGAACAAAAGAGGTAATTAAGAGTCGATGAAAGCTGCAAATGGAAAGTTACTAGTGGAAGGAGTGCAAGTGAGGAAAAGATATGCTGAATATTTTGAATCTTTGCTAAATGTAAGATATGGAAGGGAGGCAGTGGTTGATGAAGATAGGTTACCCAGGCCACCCAGGTGGCAGGGAATGAATGAAAGGATTGGGAAGAATGCGGTGAAAGAAGCAGTGAGACAAATGAGAGCGGATAAGGCAGGAGGTACGGATGGTATTGCTGTGGAGTGTATAAAGAAGGGTGGAGATGTGATAATAGATTGGCTGGCAAGACTTCAGTGTGTGCTTTGTTGTGTCAATGGTACTAGACTGGAGAAGTGCATGTATTGTGCCGTTGTACAAGGGGAAGGGAGACTGGCAGGAGTGTTCAAGTTATAGAGGTATTCGTTTTACGTTTGAAAGCTGTATGGCAGGGTGTTGATAGAGAGGATAATAAAGGGCACAGAAGCTGCAATAAGAGATGAGCAGTGTGGGTTTAGGAGGGGATGAGGGTGTGAGGACCAGATTTTTGCAGTTAAACAGCTATGTGAGACATATTTAGAGAAACATAAGGAGATATTTTGGGTTTTTATGGATTTGGAAAAACCGTATATGATGTTTTGGATCGAGAAGCAATGTGGAAGTTGCCAAGTATGTATGTACAGTATATATGTATATACTGAAGCACATACCCCATAGCTGGAGGTGGCCGAACAGGGACAAAAACATAAAAAAATAACAAAAATATAAATTCACACACATCTAGGTCACCCAGAAGACCCAGAGACCAGGGATCACTAAGGGCACTCCAGCACTCACACGGCCCCCGACCTCTCGGAGAAGTTCCAGTTTCAGCCAGCAGACATGCAGCGAAGCACACCACGTAAGTGCCCGCCCACCATGCATCCAGGTGTAGGCCTATACTACCGGCTCCCAGGGCGGGCCCTGGCCACCTTCCCTGTCGGTGCCCTGGGCTGCCTTCAGCCTCTAGGGGTTGTGTTTGTTCCACCATCCTCGTTTCTTCTCTTCACCACGCATCTTCCTGTTGGGTGTCATAGTTCATTGCTTCGCCTTCCCTTCCTACCTTTGCGTCCTAGGATTGTTGCTGCCCCTCCTGGGTCCCCGACGTTCCTTTCCGGGAGGCTGCTGCGGCTTGACCCACACCATAACAGGGTTTGATGGGCTTGCTCACACAGCCCTTAAATGAAGATCAAGGATTTTTTTTTTTTTTTTTTTTTTGTGTTTTTTTTTTTTTTTAGGGCTGGATACAGAAGAGGGAGAAGATACTGCAGTAGGTGAAATAATGAAGATAATAAAGAAGTTCATGAAACAGGTATGGCGAAATAGAAGACTAAATAGAGTAGAGGAATAACACAATAAATAGATGAGAGGTGGAGTAGGTCAAGAGGAAAGTAAAAGAATTAGCCTAGAAGATAGGTGGGGAAGGTGGTCAGAAGAGAACGAAGAAATAGAGGAGAGGTGGAGAAAGAGGTCAGGAGGGAAGTATATATAGGCTAGGCCTACAGAACAAGGATTAGAAGAGAGGTGAAGGTGTCCCCCCCAAAAAAAATAAAATAAAATAAAATAAATAAATAAAGGACGGAGGAAGTACAAAAACACAATTATGCTGTGACAAGGCCAAATTCTTGGGATATAATTTTCCCCGCTATGTAGGATTATACCCTTTTTTTCAATAACTTACGTCGACTATCCCTTCTATGAAATTTAACTTTCCAAACTATAGCTGGCCTACCCAAATTTAGGCTCAAACTTTCCCTGAAGATAATGGTAGGCTACGCAGAGGGTAAGGTATTCGGCGGCGTGCATGGCCTGCCGAACTGTATCCATTAGGTCATTTATGAAAACAACTTAAACAAGGAAGAGAACTGGCCCGAGCACACTGGCTTGAGGTACTCCACTCCAGACCCTGAGCCATTCTGAGGGTGCGCCCCTGTTGACAACGCGTTGAACTCTCCAACTCAAGAAGTTCTCGATCCAGATTATGATGTCTCCTGATATCCCGACTGCCTGTAGTTTCTTGAGTAGACGGAGATGGGGGACAGTGTCAAAGGCTTTTCTGCAGTCTAATTAAACCACATTGACGTCACCCCCCTCGTCCATGGCATCTTCTAGTTCTTCAAAATATTCGAGTAACTGCGTTAGGCAGGACCTCGTCGATCTGAAACCGTGTTGGGAACTGCTGAGAAGATTGTTATTTTCCAGATGATTCACTATCCTTTGTTTAGCAATTTCTCCATTATCTTGCATTGGACTGAAGTAAGGCTGACTGGCCGGTATTTTAAAGGATTTGACTTGTCACCTTTTTAGTATATTGGAGTGACATTTGCTTTCTTCCAGTCCTCAGGTATACTTCTGTCGGTGAGGGTTTTCCTGAACAACAGCCAGAGATGAAATGCAAGCGAGGATGCGCGCTCCTTCAACACCTTCGGGTGAATCCCATCAGGTCCTGGAGCAGAGGTTTCTCTCAGGCCCTCCAGACATTTTCTTTCCTCGTCCTCGGTGAAATCACAGTGACCTATCCTGACACCATCAAGTTGGTTTTGAACATTCGGAATGTCCGTTTCTGGCTCCCGTATGAAGACCTTTTGGAATTCTTTATTTAGGAGTTCACTTGCCTCCTGGGGGAGTTGTTAATGTTCCGTTGGGGGGTTTGAGCTTGTGCATAGCATCTTTGATCCGGGTTTTGTTTCTCGTGTATACATAGAAGGCACGTGGTTTTAATTCTTTGACTTCCTGTGCAAGGGACTTTTCAAATTGGTAAACTGCCTCTCTGACTGCTTGGGTTGACTCGTTCCTTCTTTTGCAGTACGCTCTGTATCTTGCTCTGTTTCTCCTCTGTCAGTATCTTTCTGTCTTATTTTAAATGTTATGCCCTGATTTTATACAGGTTTAACTTGGTATAGGTGAGTTCTGCAAGACTGGGCTATTGGATATATTGCAAAGTACATAAAGGAAATCAACAGAGGACAAAAATAATCGTGGATAAATGGTTTGTAATACAGCTTTATTTAAACTGTTAAACACTCGGGTATAGAGTACGTAATAGGATTTGCACGAACAATAGATGTTGGAGCACTCGGTTAAAGATAGTGGCCTTTGTATCGTCTCTTATCACTGCTCGCGGATTTGAATGGAGTTCTTTCGCTTCCCACGTTCAGGAATTATTCTTCTGATCACATTACTCAACGATACGTAGATTACTTAACCCGGGAACTACGGGGAGACTCTTAAGAGTTCCCCCGGCGGACTGCGGGAAGACTCTTAAGAGTAAGGGAAAAAAAAATCCATTTAAAACACCCAAAAAAAAAAAAAAAAATTGTTTTTATTTTTTTATTTTTTTATTTATGTTTTGCCCCTGGGCCATGCCAAATATCACTCCTCCACCTCCCCTCCTTCCCCACTTTCCTCCCCTCCTTTAGTTATCACCTATTTTCCCTGTTATTCCCTTATTCTGTGGTTAATTTTTTTGCTAACATTAGCGAGTTGGTAGCAGGGCGTTGTCATCACTGTTACCAAGCGTGGGAAAGAGCGAGAGAGAGACTATTGCGTAACAGTGTCTCTCCAGACAAGGGGAGGGGTGGAGGGCAGGGAGGTTGCCTCAGCCATACATTATGTAACTCCCGGCCTGTATTGCCGATTTTGACCATCCAAACACTGTTTCCACTTGTTTTATTGTTGTAACAGGTTAATACCTTTATAATCAACCTATAATAGGCGCATATTGATAAGTATTAATGCTATTTATGGTAAAATAACGATGTTAGTGATGGGAACAGCTCAAATACGTCAGCACAGGAGTGTGGTGTCTCATACCCGCCATGCGCACTTCTTAGGTTAATTAACCTAACCTAACCTACACATTATGAACCGAGAGAACTAGCCTATGACATAATTATACAATAAACGAACATTTCGCCCACATTACACACACGCCATAAATGGGAGGCCATGTTTGCAGCACCAAAATCCTGCAAATCCTGTCCTCTGCGCATGCATGAGAATCTTCGGCCCCTTGGCACAATTTTTTTTCCTTTATACTATTATATTATCTTAACCTAACCTAACCTAACTTAAATTAACCTAACAGTTGAGCCTAAATAACATAATACAAATATTAGGGAAAAGGCTGCGCATACGCAGAGGACAGGATTTGGTGCTGCATACATGGCCTCACCCATAAACCCTCCACTTAGCTCTCCCCGAGTCCCCATCCTAATCCTGACTGGTCTCATCAAATTGCCCCATAGCAAAACATGGGGCCAAGCTGTTTCAAATAATGGACCGAGTTGTCCAAAAGTGGGCCGAGCTGTCCGAGCCGAGTTGTCCCATGGGCCGAGTCGTCCAGTCACCATATGTATGTATATACATATACTAAAAAGTAAGCAATTATATTATATGCATAGGCTACCCATCACAATTTTGTACAAATTAAAGTAGATCAAAATAATCCAGAAATAAGGACTCAAATAATAATCTTAACATGTAAAATTATTTTGTTTAGAAATGTCGGAACATAGCCACAGCCGTGGTGCTCCTACATTCGTGTTTAATCAGTAATCATGATTATATGTTGATGTATTTTACTTGATTTTATTGGATAAGGTTAGTTATTATTGGTTAGCTTAGTCAATACACTAAAGCCAAGTAGAATGCACTCTATGTGGCTATGATTATGAAGATCTGAAACATTTTATGTTAGTGTGCCCATCAATAAATAATGAAAGAATGAAAGCTAAAGAACTACAACAGCCATACCAGGAAGATGAACTGGGAATAATAGAGATTATTTATTAAGAGAAGAAAATCTAGAAGAGAAAAAGGAGATTTTATATAAGATGTGGAAGAAGAGAGAAATAATTAAAAGTAAAATACCACCAAAAGGAATGTCCCCCACCAACCTCCCGACCCACAACCCAGTAACAATTCCGCAAGAACCAGAACGGAAGCCGGCAGGGACGAAAGGACCCAACAGCCGGAAAGAAAAATACGCACCCACAGGATCAAAGGAAGCCGACACGGCCGGAAAACAAGAGATCCCAAAGACACTTCGACCAAAGGTGTTATACTCACAACCTTTCGAATATGTTAGGTTCAAACGAAGGAAACAAAGGATCGACCCCCAACACGGCAGGAAAACAAGAGATCACAAAGACACTTCGACCAAAGGTGTTATACTCACAACCTTTTGAATATGTTAGGTTCAAACGATGGGACCAAAGGATCGACCCCAACACGGCCGGAAAACAAAAGGTCCAAAGGCACGTCAACCACAAGTAGTAGGTTTCCACATCCAAGACACCCACACAACACACCAACTTCGTTTTCTTCCTTTCACATAACCACATATGTATACGTCTCCTCAATCACAGCCTTCTAATATACAAACCACATTACTTTAACAATGAACATTCTTGATGTACCGACTAAGTATGTATTTAACCTCTGAAGTGCGCATGGGGGTAATTGGAAACGTCCCCCTGTGCTGACGTATTTGAGGTGTTTCCGTCACTAAAATATTCATTGTGCCATTAATAGCATTAATACTTATCCATATGGCTATATGGGTTGATTATAAAGGTATTAACCTGAAACAACAATAAAACGAGTGAAAACAGCGTTTGGATGGTCAAAATCGGAGATATAGCCCGCGAGTTGTATAATGTATGGGTGAGGCAAGCTGCTTTCCCACCAATTTCCCCCAAGGCCACTGAGACACAGTCGATCGATACTCTCTCTCTCTCTCTCTTGCACTCGCTTGCCATCAGTGATGACAACACCCTGCTTGCAACTCGCTAATGTTAGCACGAAAATATACCTCAGAATAAGGGAATAACAGGGAAAATAGGTGATAACTGAAGGAGAGGAGGAAAGTGGGGAAGGAGGGGAGGTAGAGGACTGAGATTTTGCATGGCCCAGGGGCCAACAAATTTTTTTTTTTTTTTTTCGATGTCAAAAGTTGGTTTTTTTTTCACTCACTCTTAAGAGTCTCCCCGCAGTCCGCCGGGGGAACTCTTAAGAGTCTCCCCGCAGTTCCCGGGTTAATGAAGGTACCAACCATGCATGCAGACTATATATGTTACTTTCATTGTATAGGTACGACGGCGATCTAAAGACAACTTGTCTCCATTCAAACCAATCAGATCGTGATTAGGTCAGTCAGGTATTTAATTATGTAGCAACCCTGCCCCCTAATTTTAGAAGACGTAAACTATAATACCCGCGTCGTGTGTGTCCACGGTGATTGTGTTGATCTCGGTACAACTGCCTCAACAATTGTTACCCCATGAAAACCCGTTTTTCTATGTATGCCACCGATCCACAGAAAACTAACCTAACCCTGTGCTTGTACTAATCCATCTGTTGATTTATATAATTACTAATATCCAATTTGCATACGATCATCTCCAGAGAAGTGCAGGAAAACTACCTAGTCTCTCTCTCTCCATTATGAGATAGATCGATGTCACTCATGCATGTACCCATTCCTAAGAGTAAGAAAAAGTGTTATCCACAATACTCTGCTTAGTGACCGCGTGCCCAGTGGTAAACTTTTGAGCCACCCTGTCCTTTTGTGCTCTCCCCGTAGGCCTACCAACCCAACTTCACAAACCTTCCCCTCGCATGACGCCCATCAGGATGTTTTTATATTCCGTGCCGAGTCAGTTCCGACTCGAACCCCAGTATACCGAGAGTGCAAACCTATTCTAGTATCTCTTTCACGATCCTCTAACCTAAGTAAACCACACTCCCCACCTGAACCGTAGGGGTAGAACGCGCAAGGCTATGCCCCCTCCCACGCCCTTGAAAGAGGGTATAGGCCATAAAAATGTCACCTCCACCGACCCCAAGCTCAGCTGTTTCGTTTTAGTGCCTAGGATATTATATGAACCAGAAATTGCCCGATCGATATGATCTGACAGAGGCACTGCCCATGTCGAATCGTATTCCGTGCATTTCAACCAGGGTTCATTCGCTTTATATTAACGACTAATACCGTAATTTTATACCCCCATTTCGTTTTCGTAAGTTAAGTATTTATTTTTCTTTCGTCCTTGTGTTCCTCCTTTTCCGTCTCTTTCCACACCTATTATACATCTAATCAGTCATCCCTTCTAGTCCACAGTCCACACTACTCTGTTTTTCATATCTCTGTTGTTTTATATAAGATTATAATTAACAAATCTAAATACAATCCTCTCAGAGAGTTCTAGGGAAGCCACCTAGTTTTTCTCTCCATTTAAAAGATAAACGTATATTACCCCATGCTCCGGGATTCGTTCTAGCACCTAAGTAGTTATACAATTGAACTTGAGTTATTCAACCAGGTCCTATACTTTTATATTAACGACGGCAAAAATACCGTCCAATTCATGCGTCATTTTTTCCTAAGTTAACTCTCATTAATCCACCAATACTTTGCGTAGTAACAAGCATGCTTAGGTAACCTTTTATCCACCCTGTCGTTTTCCATACCAACCCGAGCTTAATAACTCCCTCTAAAAAGCGGATGCCATCAGGATGTTAAATTGTGCCGAGCAAGTAATTTTCTAAAGCTTCCGTAAGCAGAGAGTACAAACCTATTTGGTACCTCCTTTAACTATCCCCTAATATAACTAACCACCCCTACAACCTGGGGCAGTGAATTAATGCGCGCGAGGCTAACCCCCCCTTTCCTCCCCTCAAAGAGGCCCAGCATCTCCCCCTCGCGTAGGACTACCGGCATCCGTATGCCCGCCAAAATTCTTGCTAGAAACTCCGGGTAATTACAACCCATACCAACCTCCAAGTTTTCGATTCCAGCCTAAATCCTATTCCTATCCCGTTCCTATCTAACCCCCAAGTCCCCCTTAAACCATCTTAGACTCCTAATAGCATTTCAGCTAACTCAGAGGAGGATCCTAGAGTTAATATTAAC
Source organism: Paralithodes platypus (assembly GCA_032716605.1). Lineage (NCBI taxonomy): Eukaryota > Metazoa > Arthropoda > Malacostraca > Decapoda > Lithodidae > Paralithodes > Paralithodes platypus. The sequence goes on from CM064508.1 coordinate 44,730,861, forward strand.
GTAGGCTGCCTTACCGCTTGAGTCCAAAGGCGCGGGATAAACTAGTTTTTTGTTTCCCCCACATCCTCCCCTCAACTCCTATTAATAATTTGTCTTAGAGTAAATGTCAGAAAAAGGTAATTCCTATTACGGCCTACATGCTAACTTTATAATAGACCTTTAATGCTACCCTCTTCAACCAAGGGATTAAATTAACTTGTATTCCCCTCCGACATCCAAGTTAGACAAAGGAACCCCCCTCTGCCCCCCCACCCCCCCTCCATATATATATAGTCCCGCGCCAAAAACAAACCGAGTTCGAGAGGATATAAGCCATGTAACGGAAGCGCCGCGCTCGTGGATATATTACCCAGCTCCACCCTCAGGATATACAGTGATTTGCGGTGTTCACGATCTAAGTGCCTCTGTGAGGGAATGAATCAATCCTTGACAAATATATTGTTGCAACTGAGAAACCAGGGGCAAGATTATATCTTTCAACAACCGATTCATAAATTCTTTTTGATTGTCTCATAAGCGTATTGTCAGCCGGCTCGCCACTACTTTGGGCTTAAGAGCAATCATAACTCATAACCGGTCCCAGGTAGAAAGATCTGGTTATGTTAGAAGGGATTACGCGAGTTTAGGAGAAAACTCGACGAGAAGATTCCTGGGCAAACAATTGTCTGTTTGACCGAAAGGCGAAAAGCCGTTTGCACGTCTGAACCTCCTCATAAGGCCAGAATTAGTAAGAAAAGTCGTTCTCCCGATTGTCTTACATTATTTCAATCCACTGTTTTCTCTGGCTACGCCGATGACAGAGACAGTAGGAGTCCCATAACGACGTGTCATCAACGGCTAGACAAATTAGCCCAACTGTAAACCTTCTCTACACTACCGGACAACTTGGACGGCCACGGTGTCACTGTTAACCCCCGACACACCAGCTCAAGATAACTAAGGATTTCCATAGCCTACGTATCGTTGAGGACAGCTGGTGATCAGAAGAATTATTCCTGAACGTTGGAAGTGGGAGGCGAACGAACTCTATCCAAATCCGCGAACAGTGCTAAGAGATTATAAAAGTCCAGAAGTACACACGGACTTATCCAATTTGCCATTGTTTCGAATTCACATATAACCAATATTCTACCAGTGATTTTTCGGAGAATAAAGCTGCATTATAAACCATTTACTCAGCTATTATTTATGCCCTCTATTGCTTTCATTTGTGTCCTGTGCATGAAGCCCCATAGCCCAGTCCTGCCGAACCTACCTACACTCAGTTAAACCTTTTGAAAATCAGGGCATAACAAAAAGTTTGACATCTAATAAAGAAAGATAAAAATCATTGAATGTAAACTAGGAAATATCAGGGAGTTGCCATTGCTAAGGCGTTCTGCCCATGGAGGTATGATATATTATTATACCTCCATGGTTCTGCCCCTTGGAGACGACATCCGACATCCGACATCCCCAATTCGTGCTACGGAAACTGTAGCGTCTGAAGTCTTGCTATTGAACGCGCCCCTGTGGGTTCAACCCATGGTTCAACCGTTGCCAACTTGCCTGAAGAGGTTGTTGGCACTGTTGTTGAGCGGGAAAATTGGGAAACGCAACTCCCGGAACCCCGAAAGATCAAGCTTACTAATCAGAATATCATTAATACCATTCTTATTATATTCTGGTTGGTGATGAATGTTTATTTCGATGAAATATAAGAGATATGCCTATATAATAATATAAACATATGGCAGCTGACTTTGAACATGTTGTGTTTGTTGTCCGTCTTGGTTGTGACGGGACCAGAAAAACGCAGCTATAGCCGTGCTACGCTGCTAGCCACGCGTCGCTACTAGATCACTAGCTGCGTCAGGCAAGACCAACAGTTATGGCAAAAGATCGGGGCCAGGGGCCATACCCCTAAATACTTCACTTCCTCCCTTGTTTCTATTCTTTCCCCTCCTATCCTCATTTCTACTGCCTCTGGTCCATTTACTACTATCATACTGCTTTTCTCTACACTAAACTTCATTCCTACTTGGTCTTGGTGGGAGTCAGCTGGTTTGGCGCCTTCTGTTTGTTTACATTCTAGCTGCATTTTGTGTCACCCCAAAGTCTGATAACCCACTCTCATTAAAGTGTGGTGGCACAAAATGACAAGGGGCGATCCAGACTTTTAAATATATACATTATATGGACAACCTTTCCTGACTATTTTTAAGAATGAAAGTAAATATGCATTGCAGAATAATTATTACAAAGCAAATAAAGACAATATAAAAGCGAAATAGCGTAATATACCAAATATCATTAGGTATGTCAGGGACTGGAATAATCGACAACGGAACATATCGGCAATAAGTTTGAATATATACAATTTAAGATGTGTTGTGACATTACATATTAGGTGAAATTATAAAACATATTTATTTGTTTAATAGTAGAGCAAGAAATATTCGCATACATAGACATTTCAATAATTCTGAGGAAGAGTGACGGATTAATTACCGTGACGAACACTGATTTTCTTAACTTGACTCTTGGTCAAGGTCACGAGGCTAGATACACCACCCACCCACCCACCCCTCGATATATCTACGTTCCTACTGGCCCTCACGCAGCCGTGGTGCTTAGCGCAGTCGAACCTATATTTCACAAATGTTATGATATTTATATATATGCGTGTACTGTTACTTAGTAATATTGTATTGTGTAACCTAATCAACCCGAATGATATACATTTAAGTAAGAATACACCGAAATATAATCGTGATTAGGCTCGAATGGCGTGGCACCGCGGCTGCGGCCAATGTTTATAAACAACATGCTTTAGGCCTACATATGAAGATCAATAATTAATGATCCATCATTTCGATATTATTTTGATCTAGTTGAATTTGTAAACAATTGTGATGACTATTCCTATAATATAATCGCTTACTTTGAGGTATTATATATAATAACTCCGGTAGGTTATCGGCCTTCTATAGGATTATGACGCTTCTTTCGGATATTCTGAGGATATAGCTAGGTACATTTATAATTATCACATCCAAATCGATTATTTGTATATGGATATATACACAAAGTCTTAAAACTGTTATCAAGTTCCGAAAGTCTGAATCGGGTTGAGTTTAGACCCTGTGGAAGAGCAGGGTTGAGTTGGCTTGATATTGGACACCCTTTTATGGCATTTGGGTGTGAAATACGACACCATTTCCAGTCTATCGGAGATAGTGATGGTAAAAGAAAATGCGGCATTTGAGAATAGAAGTTTGGTTCTTTTTCGTTTGTATGTGTGTCCAATAATTACACAGTATTGGTTGATGGTTTATTATTATATATGTATTTCAATGCTATAATTGTTATTATTTGGCAAAGAAAGCAAATAACTATAACATTAAACATACACGTAGGTACTATAAAAGCTACGCGTAAGTTTGAGAAGGTTACGCGTACCCCAGGACCCGGTCTTTTGTCATAAACAGTATACCCAAGATACATAGACTAACAGGTATGTTCACTTTGGCCCAAATATTCGTCCCGCGCGCGCCTGACGTCACTAGGTGATTTTTCAGTAGGGTTCACCAGGTGAGGACTGAGGAGCGGTCACTCGGACCGTTAGTCCCGTCCCGACCTCTGGCCAGTTCAGGTCAAGGTTTGGGTCCCGGTCCAGTGAACCCACTCCAGCCATTAGACTTAAACTCCATGCTGCCTCCAGATTTACTGACAACTTTTCAAATAGCTTACTTTGCTTTTTTTTCCAATATGCCCTATTGTGCTATTGCTGGATGCAATTCCAATAATAGCAATAGAAATGTCCCCCATCTACAGTTTCACCGCTTCCCCCCCAATAAAGAAATGCAGAAACAGTGGATTGCTCTTTGCAACCCCCAAAAAACTATTAATGTCAAGACTGCACGGGTCTGCAGTTTGCATTTTAACCGTACATCATACAAGAGACACCTTATGTATGAATTATTAAATAAACCAGTCCCCAAACGTCTGATTGTATTGATGGATGATGCAGTACCAACACAAATTATACCAGGTAGGCTATGTTGATGCTAATAAATCGCAATAGGTCCTATTTGCGTCTATGTATCTTGAGTATACCTTGGCGTCAGGATCAGGAACGCAGCGAACTCTACACTTTAATAATGAGCCACTAGTGACTAGCCTGTCGACTCTGTCGAGATTCAGTCGAGCGCACAAACTCCACCGGCCTAAACTATACTAGGCTATAGGAGGCCGTGGTTTATGTTGCTTCAATCAAGGTCAATATTACAGTACTAGCCTAAAGACGAGTGGTAGTTATTTGCAGCGGTGACTTTAAGACTATGGGCGCTAGGCCTACAGCAGTACAAAATGATGCATTGTAATGTTTGCTCCAAAAAGGTGACCGATCGTCATCATGCCATACAGTGCAACGTTTGCCTTCAGTGGCAGCATTGCCTTTGTAACACAGGTAAGACAATTTAGCTAGCCTAATAGCCTAGCTAGAATAAGGTTAATATTAGACCTAGGCTAGGCCTACATCTACATAGCCCAGCCGGTAACGTTCAACGAGACTATCCTACATCGGCCTTATTTACAATGTTTTTTGTTTTTTCTTCAAGGAATAGGGCCTATAGGCCTAGTCTAGGCTAGTGTTTCATAGTTGGGTCAATAGCCTATAGGCTACAGGATACGCAACAATATAGGCTAGGTAGCAAATTTCTAATGGTAGTTTTGGGTTCCTATCATCATCTGCTTCATTTGGAAAAAATTTATTTTAATACCACAAATTTTCAGAGTGTTTTTTATAAACAAAATTAGTCATTTGCATTAATATATAGTGTGTAATTAATTAGGATAAATTACAGTTATACTACCCCTATTCTGTTGGTACTAATGGGTTAATATTATTAGTAGTAGACTTAGTATGGTTTGATGATGCGCGGAAATGTATATTTGACTTGAAATAGATACATTGAAGTATTACAAATCTTCGCGAACCCATAAACAGGGAACGTGAGCTGGGTTTAGACCGTCACGCACCTACAAACAGGGAACGTGAGCTGGGTTTAGACCGTCGGCGAGACAGGATAGTTTTCGGTTAGGTTAGGCTAATGTTAAAAATACTAAAATGCGACGGTCCTCTGTATTAAACAACACTGCATATCAAATAAAAAACAACAAATTACCGGTACCTGAAAAAACTCTTATCTGGTTGGTGATAAATTTGTTTCAAAATGCGTGTTTTTTTCAGTTTCCGCATCTAGTTTTAAAGGGGGGCGGTGGGGGAGGGGTAGTATAACTGTAGATTTACTTTAATTAGAAATCTCGGGAAAACCTATTTTCCCCATTAGGCCTATCGATCGATGTTGAGACACACTCGCTCCCCGATAGTGATTTGAAAAGACATTAGCCTAACCTAACCTAGTATTATGGGTGGGGGCTGCTGCCCCCACACCCCCGCTGGTTGAGTACTTAATAAAAAAGAAGGAAAAATTGGCTGTCGATTATACGAAGGTGAAAGAAAAGTCGATGAAGTCTATGGTGTTTACGCTGCAATCTTCAGCTTGATTGTACATTGATAACGGGAAAATACCGTATTGAGAACCTTGTTACGAAAATTAAATTTTAGTACCATACTTTTATATTAGGTTTTTCAAAGGATTTAACACATTTTCATATGATCTTTAGAGCTATCGATGACTGAAAGTACCGTATTGACAACCTTGTTACGAAAAACACATTTTAGTACCATACTTTTTTATTAGGTTTTGCCGAGGGTTAAAACAAATTTTCTTATGATCTTTAGAGCATATAGGCTAGATTCATTATTTATCTTCAAATATATCAACAAAATTTGTGGTATTAAAATAACATTAAACCCTTCATTTCTATAGCCAAAAGGCCTACTTTTTATCCCCGGGGGAAAACAAAAAACAAATCTTGGGTTTTTAATTTGTTTTTCTTGGATTTTTTGTTATTAACCTAACATAACCTAAATGTATTTGGGGGCTATTAGGTTAGGTTAGGTTAATGACCCAAAAAAAATCCCAAGATTTTTTTTTTTTCCCAGGGATAAAAAGTATAGGCTAGGCTATAGAAATGAAGCATAGGCCTATGATGATAGGAACCCAAAACTACCATTATAAATGTGCTACCTATATTGTTGCATCTCCTGTATATTAACCCAGCCTAGTTGTTTTGCATGGCCATGGTTTGAGTGGAGGATTTGCATAAACCCATTAGGCTAGCCTATCTATCAATCTGAAGATAGTGTCAAATTGCGCCATTTATTGGGTGAATCGCGCTTTTACAGTAGATAAGGGAAATTGTGGGGTACATTGGATACACGATGGGTTGAGGGGGGGGGGGGCATTGCCCCCCTCACCCCCCTTGATTTATTGTCATCCTCATAGGCTAGGCTATAGGCCTATGTAGATCTGTAAGGGTGCAAAAACAGGTTGCTGGTATTTCGTTTTTGTGAGTAGCCTAACGCTCACACCATTTATTGGGTGAATCGCACTCACCGCATCTTTCAAAACAAGAAGAAGGTCAAGTCGAAGGATTCATTGTGCGCAATGCTTTGTTTACGGTCGGGACTTATTATTTTTGTGGTATTTTTCGGTTTAGGCTAATCGGGTTTTTTCAAGTGTCGATAACGAAATTCCTCCATGCAGACTATAGGCCTAGGCCTAATGAGAAAAATATGGCGAGTCTAGTGCACTTCCACTTTGTTACACTTTGTTGTATTCCGTCCGTTAGTGACACAGTTGAGCTGGGGCTCCACTGCGACCAGGCAGCTCCCTTTCTTCCACTCTCCATTCTAGAAGTCGGTTGGAGTTGGTGCTGGGGTATCCTGGTGTTGGTGGCCGGTCCGGTATTTTGGCCAGCCACATGTCCAAGTGTTTCTTGAAGGTGTCTGGAGACACCCCGGTCATGTTCCTGAGAGGGGCTGGTATACAGTTGAACAGTCTGGTTCCATTGTATGTAAAGCTGTGATGGATCAGGGATTTGATTTTTTGTGTTGATCCCGGCGTAGTCCTCACATAGCACAGCCTCCCTCGCCTTTGGTGTTGAGTCTCTTGGATGTTTGGATTTGGTACCTTTTTTTTCCAAAATCTTCCAGACGTAGATGATGATGTATCTCTCCCTACGTCTTTGAAGTGAGTACAGCTGCAGCTCCTTGAGTCTCTCCCAGTAGTTAAAATGTTGAAACCCATGGATTTTACTGGTGAATGTCCTCTGGGTGGCTTCGATTTCTGTTATTTCTCCTACTTTTTGGGGAGACCAGAGCTGAGAGCAGTACTCCAGTCGTGGTAGGACCAGTGACTTCCACAGTGTTAACATACACCTCGCATTTCTTGTGTGGAAGGTTCTCAGGATCCAGCCTGCTATTTGTTTTGCTGTTGTTGTGGCTTTGGTAATATGCTGGGAAAAAGTGGCGTCACTGCTCATATTTACTCCCAAGTCCTTCACTGTGTCTTTGGCGGTAATTTCTTGCTGTCCACTTTTGTAGTTGGTGTCGTTTTGTAGTGCTCTCTTGTTCCCATACCTTAGAAGCTCGAACTTGTCTCCGTTTAGGGCCATGTTGTTTTCTTCTGCCCACTTCAGGATTTTGTCCAAGTCTTGTTGTAGTAGCTGTGCATCATGTGAGGTGATTTTCTTCATGAGTCTGGTGTCGTCTGCAAACGATGAGGCTGTTGAGTGTTCCAGGTCCCTGTCGATGTCTCCTATCATGATGAGGAATAGGAGAGGTCCCAGTACTGATCCTTGTGGTACTCCGCTGATGACCCCACCTGCTTCTGATAGGCTTCCTTGAACCGTGACTCTTTGTTTTCTGTTGGTGATGAAGCTGTGGAGCCATCTTCCAAGGTCTCCCCCTATTCCCAGTGATTTGAGTTTATGTAGAAGGATCCCATGGTCCACCTTGTCAAAAGCTTTGGCGAAATCTAGATATATGACGTCTACATTTTCTCCGTCTTGAATATCCTGTAGGATTTTGTCGTAGTGTGATAGTAGTTGTGAAAGGCAGGAGCGGCCTTGTCTAAAGCCATGTTGACCCTCGTTGAATGCCTCGTTATCTTCCAGGTGGCTGACCATCTTAGCTCGTATTGTTCTTTCTATGATTTTAATAAGATGTGACGTCAGCACCACTGGTCTGTAATTTTTGGCTATGCGTTTACTGCCCCCTTTGTGTATTGGTGTGACAGTACCTTCTTTTAGGGCTTGTGGTACATATCCAGTTTGGAGGGACTTGATCCACAGCAGTTTTAGAGGCAAGGCTAGCTGATGTTTGCAGTTTTTTAGCAGTTGGGCATGAAAGCCGTCTGGTCCTGCCGCAGAGTTTGGTCCAATCTTGTCGATGGCTGCTATTATGTCCTCTGTTGATACTGTTACCGAGGAGAGTTGATGTGGTGTCCCTGGAGCGTTGTCAAAGAAGGTCGTTGCATTATCGATTTTCTTGTCTTCATTTGGCGGGCTGAAGACACTTTCGTACTGCTGTTTGAGTATCTTGGCCATTTCGGTCGGATCACTCTCAAGTTCGCCCGTAGGTTTTGCAAGTGGTCCTATTGTTGAGGTGTTCCTGAGTCTCCTTTTTGCGTATGCATAGAAGAATTTGCTATTTACTCGTATGTTTGCAACTGCTTGTAGTTCTTCACGTGTTCTTTGCTCTTGGTGTGACTGGATGAGTTTACGTTCAACTTCATCGAGCTCTTCTTGTAGTTTGGTGATATTGTTTGCATAGCTGGTCTTCCTTTGCTTGGCTCTCAAGTATGTCCTTTTCTTCATTAGTATTTTTCTATCTCTGGGAATCTGCTTGATCTGCTTCCTGCTTGATTTGGGTGGTATGGTGTTTTTACAGGTCTTCAGGCATTGTTTCTGGAGGATACTGAGAGTTTCGTCGACGTTTTTATCTTCGAATAGTGCCCTCCAATCAGTTACTGCCAGTTCTGCTCTCAGTCTGTCCCAGTCTATATCTTTGCTGTAGAAGTTGAGATCTTTCAGAGAGGTGCAGGATATTTGGCTTGATTCCTGTTGACATCTTCTTGGTGGTGTGGGGGTTCTAACTTTGATGAGGCTGTGGTCGGACATTATAGTTTTTACAGTTTCGTACGAGTGTACCAGGTCGAAGTTGTTGCCAAATAGTAAGTCCAGTGTGTTGTTGCCTCTTGTAGGTTCCTCGATGTATTGCTTCATGTATGCAGTGTCCATGATAGTCATTAGCTCCTTGGCTTGCTGTTTTTCATCCCTGGTTCCTCCGTCTATTTTCATGGTTGCCCAATTGATGATGGGCAGGTTGAAATCTCCTGTGATGATGACATCTGTAGCGGGAGTTGGCAGATTTTGTAGGAGTGATTGTATCTTCTCTGTGACCTCCTTGAAAATTTCCCCTGTGGTGTTTGGAGGTCGGTACAAAATTATGATGAGCATGTCGGTTTGTCTTATGTGTACTGCTAGTAGCTCTGTTGTGCCGTTTGAGAATGCAACTAAAGTTTCGGTATTTGCAGCCATATCCTCCCTTAGGTAGAGTGCTACTCCTCCGTGGCTTCTGTCCTCTCTGTCGGCTCTGAATAGAGTGAAATTATGGATATTGATCTCTGCATCCAAAATGTTTTCGTTCAAGTGTGTTTCTGTGAGGGCTAGAAAAATTGAGTTATCTTCCTCTGCAATTTCCTCCAACATGGGGACTTTGCATTGATTGTTTCGTGGGTAAAGTCCTCTGATGTTGCCCACAAAAAAACTAGTTAGTGGTAGTTGCACCTTCCTCTGTGGTTCATGTCTGGCCCCTCGGTTTGGGCTAGGAATCTCTCCATTATCACTTGAGACCGTTTTTCCACTTCCAGAAGACGTCCCATTATTACCTCTAAAAAAGCACCTTGGTCAGGCATAGCCGTGTGTACCGCTGCTGGTATGACCTTGTGAGTTTGCTGGATGGTTGGCCAGCTTCTGAGGGCATTGCATTGGCTTTCTAGTTGTTCCTCATGTGTTGGTGTGTAGGTAGATTCCCTTTGGATGTGTCCTGTAGCATGTTCCCTTGGATTGTTGACATTGTTTCTGGGCGTCAGTGTTTTGGTTCCCTTGATGTGTGGAAGATTGCAGTCTCTGATAGTACATGCCCTTTTGTTGAGCGAGATTCTGCATACATATGGGTGGTAGTCGATGCACTTCCATCCACGCTTGCAACCGATCCTTTCATCCAGCCCGTGCTTCATGAATCTTGCACATATTTTTGGGTGGTCTTCTTTGCATCCCATGCCAACTACTCCATATCGGCATTAATTTCTTAGGTAGAAATTGCATACTTCCATTCTTTTCCTCCTAGTATAAGTGCCCTTGTTTTCAGCTCTGGGCCTAGGTCTCCATGGATTTGAATTTACAGCACTCGCCTCACCTGTTCTTGTGGTTGTGGGTTCAATTGCTGCTGGAGTCCTGTATGTCGGAGCATAATGACTGCATCCGTTGCATGTGGGGCGTGCACTCTCAATGTTGTCTTTTGTGTTGTGGGTTTAGCAGTGGCCTTGGTGTGTCCCGTTCCTGTTACCTGTTCTGCTGAGTTTGGTGGTGGTGTGGTTGTGGGCTGACTTTTAGTGGTAGGCACACGGTTCACATCCTGGGGTTCGCTGACTTGAGTAAGTTCAATATTCCCAGGGGTGCTCCCAATTCCAAGGTCCAGTGTTTTGGCTGCATCTTTTTGATTTTTACTGTGTTCTGTGGCTTGTTCTTTACTCTGTTGATGTGCAGGGTGTCAAATCAAATAACTTTAGTTGAGTAGCACTATTTTCCTGAATCCAGTAGCATTAATGCACGGACGAATGGCGAGCGCCTAGGCTAAAAATACATATTTCAAATTTATCGAAGAATAGGCTAGGTCTAGATGGGATGGTGGCCATTTAGACAATTGGCTGCCATGATGGTGCCATCTTGCTGGCTATGGAACCAAAATGGCAATAATACCGTACTTTGTAAATGTCAGTCAGGCCTAATTATATTTTGTGTTAGCCTAATACTATTCAGTCTTTGCAGATAATCTTATCTGAGAAATTGATTAGCCTATCGATTAATCAACTGTCAATTCAACAAACTAATATTTTCTGTTATGGGTAGTATTAATTGTAAAGCGAAGTTGAGTAGCATTATGATAATCGGCCTCGTTTTACACCCTGGCAGTGGTCCCTATTTTCCCTAATAGGCTAAATTGTTTCTAATAAGGCAGATATAGTGTCCTTGAAGAGTAGGCTATCCTTTTTGGGAAGGATGTAGTTACCGGGTGTACCACTACCGACATACAACATAAATCATCTATAAATACTTATAATAAAATAATACTTATATAATATATATCTATAATAGGCTACTAGGTTAGGTTTTTTGGTTAGGCTAATATATTTTTGTATCCAAAGGCAGTCAAAATAGACGGAAACATGATGGTGAGCGTAGTGTAAACAAGACTGGCAGTACACCCGGTAAATACATTCTTGCCCCCTTTTTTTATTCCCCCCCCCCCCCAGGGGGGGGGGGGGAATCTGGATTTTTTTTTTTTTTTTGGTAAAACTTGAAGAGACCCCGGAGTCCCGGACAGCCTTTTTACTAGTTAATTCTATTTTTTTGTTTATTTTTCTTTGATATACAGTGTTGTTTAATACCGAGGACCGTTGCATTTTAGTATTTTCAACATTAGCCTAACCTAAACCGAAAACTAAACAAGGAACATGAGCTGGGTTTAGACCGTCGCGTACCCATAAACAGGGAACGTGAGCTGGGTTTAGACCGTCGGTTAGGTTAGGTTAGGCTAATGTTGAAAATACTAAAGTGCGACGGTCCTCGGTATTAAACAACACTGTACTGTATATCAAAGAAAAATAAACAAAAAAATAGAATTAGGCCACTAGTAAAAAGGCTGTCTGGGGTCTCTTCAATTTTTTGTTTTTTTGTTTTTTATTAACCTAACCAAAAAACCTAACTTAAATGTATTTGGGGGCTATTAGGTTAAGTTAGGTTTTTTGGTTAGGTTAATGGGTATTACTGATTTTTAGCACCAACAGTTACCTCATATATCTTTGTATGCCTATTATATCCGGTAGAGCATATACATCATTGCTATATATGCCATTAAGAGCAGAAATGTAATATAATGGAGATATATAAGAAAAAAAAATACCCTCCCTATGTACGGCACTGCCACTCCCCATCATCAGCTGTTCGTCTAGACTGTGTGCCGTCTATAGGAGAATATTGATTTTTTTTTTTACAGTCGGTAGACATGTTGTTATTGTCTCTTTTATTGTTTTACTAAGGGTTGAAGCAATTTAATATTTTGAGTAAAAATTTGTTGTCTCGTAAATAAGTACCGGTACCAAAATTAGTTTTTTGTCCCCTACTGACAATATATATGAGAAATTCAATAAATCTTGGGGGGGGGGGGGGGGCAGGGCCCCCCCCCTCATGGAATCCTGTATCCCACGGCAAACTGTTATTGTCATATATAGCTTATTTTTGTTATTTTATTGTCTTTAACCCCACATTTTCCTTGATCTTCATAGCCGGGGGCTGTATTTTTAGATACTGTAGTTGTAAAATGGGTAAATACTAATTTCTGCTCCAAATCATTATAATGCAACACTATATCTGAAGGACAAAAACACACACAACCAAAAATACTGACTAAAATCGCTGTTGGTGCTAAAAGTCAGGTTAACCGGTTAATGACGCTTGGTGTAGTGACTAGCGTCTCGGACTTCCACCCAGAAGGCCCGGGATCGCGCCCACGCTCGGCGCATTAAAGATTTTTCACAAGCACTGAGTCGTTACCATCCCTCATGAGCAAGGGGATGGGGTAGTAGTACAGGAGCCCAATGGAAATACGCCTAATCGGCCTTATTGGGCTATCCTTAGCTGGCTTAGCATGCGCTAGCTTTAAGAACTATTATTATTATTATTATAGACCAAAATATCCCAAGATTTTTTTTGTTTTTCCCGGGGATAAAAAGTATATAGAAATGAAGCATATGATGATAAGAACCCAAAACTACCATTAGAAATTTGGGTATTTATCAAGGAAACCGGCCACAAATTTTCCTGGAAATTTGGAAGTCACCCATTAAATGAACATAACCTATACATCATATTAATGTATGTTTCAACTTTCAGAAAAAACGTTTTCAATTACTTTGAAAAAGTTAATATTTACCTCCTGTTAATCCACAGCCAAAACTGAAGATTGCGGAGTAAATACCGTAGACTTCATTCAAGTTTTGTTTGGCGACCGTCAACCTTTTATTAATTACATACCAAACTAGCGGGAGTGTGGGGACGGCAGCCCCCACCTAATATACTAGGTTAGGTAAGGTTGTTAGGTTAGGCTAGTATTACCCCTTATTTTCGTCTTTTACCCCTCAATTTCCCTGTACTTCATAGCCGTCCCCACTATCGGGGACCGTATCTTAACCCCTTATTGGCGGCGCTCGACTTAAGTCGTGCACCAATTTGCAGCAAGTTAGGAGCATTATTAAGGCTTTTAAAGGGTTAAAATCGAGTGCAAATGGCCGGGAGCACAGCGGGCCAGACAGCCGACTCCCAGGGCTTACCGCCGCCCATTAACTCATGTTCCCTGTGTTCTCGAGAGGCCGGCAGTGTAGCCAGTAGTGAGCATAGCTGGGAAAAATATACCGATATATGCTAAACTCCCATGTTCGTGGCATCACTGCAAGAGAACCACGAGTGCTACGTAGCTCGTTCTGGTCTCATTTTGAAGCTTTTAGTGCCTAGTTTTTTGCTAAATATTTTCTTTTTTTATGCAGATGCTTGATTTATCATGCAGGAGGGCCTGAATATGCCCAAAACACCCCACTAGACAAGGGTTAAGATTGTTGGATAATGGGGAAAACGTTTTTTCCGAAAGTTGAAACATATATTAATATGATATACAGTATAGGTTATTTTCATTCGATGGGTGACTTCCAAATTTCCAGGAAAATTTGTGGCCGGTTTCCTTGATATTTTCCGAAATTTGCTACCTAGGCTATATTGTTGCGTCTCCTGTATAGGCTATTGACCTTGTTTTTTTCTGTTTTCTTTAATAGGGTATAGGCCTACATAAGAACATAAGAAAATGGGAGTCTACAGCAAGCCAAGCCGATTGGCCCAAACAAGGCAGATCCCTGATCATCCCTCTCACACCCAACCCTAATTATAAGGCCTTATAAACTGGGCTTATAAAGCCCAGCTCACTAACACCATTAGGAGATAATTCTACAGTTATACTAGCCTACCCCTATTTTGTCAGTATTCTGTTGGTACTAATAGGTTAATATTAGGGGGATGAGGGGGGGCTTTGCCCCCTCACCCCCCATGACATATTATCATCATCATAATTATATATTGCCAGCAGGGGGCAAATTACCGAAAAAAATCGCCTTCAAAATAGACGCGAACTTAACCACGGCGATCGACGAATGTAAACATGACGGCGGCGGACCTTTGCAATCATGTTCCCGTCTATTTTGAATGCCATTGGATACAATAATATGTTGAGGGGGGATTTTTGCCCGGTTGACCCCCCTCACCCCCCCATGACATATTGTCATCATCATATATATTGTCAGCAGGGGGCAAATAACCGAATTAATCGCCGTCAAAATAGACGCGAAGTTAACTGCGGCGATCGCCCTATGTAAACATGACAGCTATTTTTAAGAAGGGAAAGAGAAATGACCCAGGAAATTATTGACAAGTGTTGTGTGTAAACTAATGGAAACGGTAATTAGAGAAGGAATAATGGAGCATATGAAATCAAACCAACTTCTCAGTGGGAGACAGTTCGGATTCTTGCTGGGGAGGTCGACGGTACTACAGCTAATTAAGGTGGTAGATGATTGGATGCAAATTCTGGAGGATGGTGATGTTATAGACGTGGTATATTGCGATTTTATGAAGGCGTTCGATAAGGTCCCACATAAAAGGTTAATAGAGAAAGTTAGAAGCTATAATATAGGGGAGAAATGTGTGAAATGGATAGAAGCCTTCCTGAAAGATCGGAGACAGAGGGTACTGGTGAATGGAATAGGCTCGGGGTGGAGGGAAATTACAAGTGGGGTACCTCAGGGATCTGTGTTGGGACCACTACTGTTCGTTATATTTATCAACGACTTACCTGAAGTTATAACTAATGAAAGTGAGATATACCTGTATGCGGATGACACTACGTTGTATAGAAGAGTGAGGAGTAAGGAAGATGTGGGTTTGCTTCAAGGAGATGTGGAGGGCATGAAGGGATGGTCTGAACATTGGTTAATGCCTTTTCATCCAAAAAATGCAAGTACATGCGGATTGGGACAAGCAAGATAGACAAGGTAGGATACAGTATGTATGAAGCGATGGAGGAAGTTAATGCAGGAAAAGATATAGGAGTAGTGATAGACAATAAGTTAAATTTCTCAGAACATTTAGCGGAAAAGATAAACAAAGCCAATAGAATTGTAGGGCTGATAAGGAGGACATTTGTGTCACTTGACGAAGAAATATTCAGGAATCTCTATACAGCGCTGGTTAGGCCGCACCTGGAATATGCGAACCAGGTGTGGGCTCCATATATGGTAAAGGATATAGAAGCAGAGGAGAGCTAGCAAGCTAGTACCAACGTTGAAGAACGCGGGCTATGAGCAGAGGTTGAGGACACTGGGGCTTCCGACACTTGCATATAGGAGAAAGAGAGGGGATATGATAGAGACTTTTAAGATAGTGTCAGGAATGTATGATGAGGATGTGTATGAAGGTATCTTCTTGATGCGGGAGGGAACAAGAACGAGAGGACACTAAGAAAATTTACAAAGAAAGAAATAGGCTTGAAAAGGCAAAGAACTCGTTTAGTGGTAAATGAGTGGAACACACTGCCCCAGTATGTAGTTGATTCCGAATCAATAAGGGAGTTTGAAAGTAATCTTGATAAAGCATGGGGAAGACAAGATTTGAAGTTTGATTATAAAGCAAAAATACAGAATAGTAAAAATGTTGCGTCTGCTACCGCCGCCGCCAACACCGTGAACGACTGCAGCAGTGCAAGTACAGTACTGGCACTGAGCTGGATACACAGGCCTAGTTTGGCTCTTTCCAGAGGATCTACTGTAAGAAATTACGACCGTATGCCCGGAGTCTACATCCATCCCGAGTTCTTTCGCTATCACTGAGCTTTAGTACATTTTTCATTTCCCCTTTATTAATCCCACTAACCCACTTGAACACCTCTATCATATCCCCTCTAACTCTGCGTCTCTCTAACGAATGTAAGCCTAATTTCTTCAACCTTTCTTCATACGGAAGATTTTGGGATGGATGTAGACTCCGGGCGTACGGTCATCATGTTTACATAGGGCGATCGCCGCGGTTAACTTCCCGTCTATTTTGACGGCGATTAATTCGGTTATTTGCCCCCTGCTGGCAATATATATGATGATGACAATATGTCATGGGGGGGTGAGGGGGGGAACATATTATTATATCCAATGGCATTCAAAATAGACGGGAACATGATGGCAAAGGTCCGACGCCACTAACTCGTAGTGTAAACAAGGCTGGCGGTACGCCCGCACTTAACATTCATGCCAAGATTTTTAATATTATGGATCATTTTTGTCATTCTACGTTGTACTCTCTCCAATGAATCTATGTCCATTCTGTAATAAGGACACCAGTGTTGTTTTATACCAAGGACTGTCGGAAATTAGTATTTACCCATTAGGGGAGGTGTGGCAGAGTGGTCTAGCCACTGGACTGGTAATCCAATGGACCCAGGTTCGAATCCCAATATGTCAATGGGAAGATATTATTGGGATGGAATTTGTGCTGTACTGTACTTAGTTTCAGTGCATAACCACAGCACACCGAAATGCCAAAAAAATACCCTCATTGTGCCCTGATTAAATAGTACTGTATGAATATTCCCATATTCAAAATATGCTACAGGGGGGCAATGCCTAGTGAGTTAATTGCTCAATAGGTGGCGTTCTGAAAGTGAGGGTCCGAGTCTGGGGAGTGAGACTGTGAAGCGCAGAGGCAGAGCGGTTTCAGAGATGGGATTGCTTCGAGCCGGGGTGCTTCGCATGTCTCACTCCCTAGACTGGAACAAGGCCTCACCGTGTTCAGCAGTTGGGTGTGCAGGCTCTCGGCCTATGCCCGAGAGGGAGTAGTTGGAATATAAAAAAAAAAAAAAAGGGCTATCCAACAATCTAAAAACACGGCCCCCACTAGTGGGGAGGGCTATGAAGATCAGGGAAATTGCGTGATAAAAGACGAAAATAAGGGGTAATAGGCTATTAGCCTAACCTTAACCCTTTCGCTGCGGGTGACGTTCTGGAACGTCCTGGCAAGTTACAGCAATTTCCAGGCTTTAAAAGCCTGTACAAATCGAGTGTCGGTGGGCGGGAGCGTGAGGGGCCCACCTCCGACCCTCAGAGCACCGAGCGGCTCACTGAGGTTGACTGTGTCTCGCGCGGGTCTCTCTCTGTGTCTCCCAACAGTGTAGCCAAGCCAGTGAGTATTACATAATAGCGGGTTTCCCGCGTTTCACTGGCACCACTGCGGGTGAACCAGACCACGTACGGGGCCCGTTCTGGTGTCATTTTGAAGCTATTCTCGCCTAGTTTTCGGCAGAATACGCATCATTTAATGCAGATGCTTGATTTATCATTCAGGAGTACCTGAATATGCCCTAAATAGCCCAAACATAACCGCAGCCAATGGGTTAAAGCCTTACCTAACCTATCCTAGTATTATGGGTGGGGGCTGCTGCCCCCACGGGGTAGGGTCAACTCGGCCCACCCGCAACCAAGTTGGCCCACCAACTCGGCCCACACAGTTTAGAAAGAATGTCTATCCATTAAAAATTAAGTTATAATGCATACACCACTGAGCTATCATATAATTATAATGCAATGGTGATGAAAGTCTCGGAAGTATCACCTTTTCGTCGGTATCATCATTTCATCACGTTTGAAGATTGGCGGGAACATAACCTTCCTAAACGCGTATATGACTTCAACTGTAACAAGATTCACTATGGACCAAAACTGATGCGTTTAACCCGGCAACGGCTAGATAGCTCTTAAGAAGTTTTACTGGGCAACGGCGGCAAAGCTCTTAAGAGGGAAGGCCTAAAAAAAAACATTTTAAACGGCCCCAGTAGCACTAAACAATTTTTTTTTTTCCTATACCTCATATCACTCCTCCACATCCCCTCCTTCCCCCCTTTCCCCTCCCCCTTCAATTATCACCTATTTTCCCTGTTATTCCCTAATTCGTTGGTATATTTTTGTGCTAACATTAGCAAAATGTGTGGAGGATGTGCTTATGTGCCTAGCGGGTGTGTTACACAAGCGATATTGTGGATGAGTAAGCTCAGTCAGGCTTGAGGCCTCGTGAAGGGAGGGGTTGCCTCAATTTGCTCCATAATTCATGAATGGGCTGCTCCATGTATATTCGCGATTTTGACCAGAAAAATGATATTTCCACTTGTTTTATTGTTGTTACAGGTTACTATCTTCATAGTGAAGGTAAAATAGGCGCATATGAATAAGTAATAACGATATTTATCGTAAAATTACGATTATAGGCATGAATGGAGCCTAATATGCTCGCCCAGGGGCATCGAGTTCAATACCCCCTGCTCGCCGTTTATAGGTTAAGAGGGGCTATGTAACACTGTACGGAGGTAAGGAAACTTATGTCTATTTTGGATGGCCGGCGGACGAGGGAGGAAGTCCCTGGGAGGGACAGATAACTAGCAAGTGTATGGGAAACAGAGGAAGATCAAAGCGCGGTCTGTTCAAACTGTGCTAATTCTTTTCTTTTGTTTCCAATTTTCAGTGGCTCCGTCCCAATGACGTACCGTAGGAATGATTAAGGGGTACCCCCTATGATGATCTTGGTTCTCGACCGCCGTATCTAGGTGAAACCCGGGCTCAGAGGGGCCCGGAATGAGGCCATATTAACATAGGCTCTTACGTCATTGACGTAAGGAGCCACCAATAAATAGTATACTGTATATATACAGTATTATTTTTTTATCTCGTCTCGTAAGTTTAACACCTTCATAATTGAGATGTACTGTATTATTATGTTCCTTCCAACAACCAACTATACAGTACTCCTAAAATCGATTAATGAAATTTACAAACACATGTGGCAGTCCGTGGATTCGAACCCAGGATGCTCACACCGAAAATCAACACCTTATGCATCGCACCACGAAGACAGTGATATAGTGACAGTGACAGTATATGTGATAATTTGTGAGATAATTGTGATAGTTTTAACTCATTTAAATTCAACAGATTTTTCTGAATCGAAAGATTGAATATTAATTGAACCATTAACTATTTGACATATTGTCATCATATACAGTACTGTATATTGCCAGCAGGAGGCAAATAACTGAAAAAATCACCATCAAAATAGACCCAGCTCCCTCAACCGGTCCCAGTAGCTCAGAGATTAACTTACAAATTTTCTGGTGAACACCCTCTGCACCTGCTCCAGTTCCTGGATGTCCTTTATTCGATAGGGGCACCATAACTTACACACGCTAAATTATCGACCGGTATCCTTAACGAGTGTTATATGCAAGCTTTGTGAAAAGATTATTAGAAAAAGATGGGTGGGTATGTTGGAGGAGAGGGAAATAATTTCAAGCAAGCAGTTCGGGTTCAGAAAAGGTCATTCGTGTACCACAAATTTTTTGAGTTACTATGATAGGGTAATTGACATTGTACAAGGGAGGGAGGGGTGGGTAGATTGTATCGTTGTGTGTGTGTAAGTGTGAGAGTCCGAGTGTAGGGGGTGAGACAGTGAAGCACGGGAACGAGGTGGCTTCAGAGATGGGGTCGTTTCGGGCCATGAGTGAGCACCGTGCCTCATGTGAAGGCAAGATGGCAGGTGCTCGTTGTACTCTACGTGCTTCACATGTCTCACTCCCTAGACTGGAACAAGACCTCACGGGCTTCACTGTTCATTGTAAAGCGGTGAATGTTAAGGCTCTCAGCCTATGCCCGAGAGGAAGTAAGTTGGAATATAGAAAAAAAAAAAAAAAAAAATCTACTTAGATTTCAAGAAGGCATTTGATAAGGTGCCTCATAAGAGATTGTTGTGGAAGCTCAGGACTGTGGGGCGGGTTGAGGGAGTATTATTAAAGTGGATGGAAAACTATTTAATTGGGAGGGAAATGCGAACAGTAATAAAAGGAAAGTTCTCCTCGTGGAAAAGGGTAAAAAGCGGAGTGCCTCAAGGATCGGTGTTGGCCCCAATCATGTTTTTGGTTTTCATCAACGACCTTCAAATGGGAATAGACTCATATATATCTATGTTTGCTGATGACGCAAAACTAATGAAGCATATTACAAGTAGGAGTAGTTGTGAAGAATTACAGAGAGATCTAGATAAGTTATATGAGTGGAGTCAAACTTGGAAAATGGAATTCAACACGAGTAAGTGTCAGGTTCTTGAGATGGGAAAAAGTAAATATAGACCTTCTTGGGGATATAAAATAGGAGATGAAATAATTAGTAAAGCTGTGAAAGCAAAAGACCTAGGGGTAGTTGTGGCAGACAGCTTGTCACCTGAACAGCATATAAATAAAATAACTGGTGAAACCTATGCAGTGTTGACTAACATGAGAATAGCTCTGAATTATTTAGATGAAGAGATGTTAGCAAAAATAATAGGGACAATAATACGACCAAGACTGGAGTATGCAGCAGTGGTGTGGTCTCCACACCTTATAAAACATAATAAAAAAATGGAAAGAGTTCAGAGAGTTGCCACTAAGATGATAGCTAGCCTTAGAGACCTACCTTATGAGGAGAGATTGGAGAGGCTAAAGCTGCCAACGCTGAGGGAGAGGAGAGAGAGAGGTGACATGATCATGATGTTTAAGTGTGTGAAAGGTTTTGAGAAGATCGACAAGGGAGATTTTGTGGTGAGGGACGAGGGAAGAACCAGGGGTCATGATTGTAAGTTGAGGAAAGTTATATGTAAGTCTGATGTAAGAAAGTTCAGCTTCCCGTATAGAAGCATTGAGTGTTGGAATAAGTTGGATGGGGAGGTGGTGGGAGCAAGAAATATCCAAACTTTTAAAGCAAAATTGGATAAATGTAGAGAGAGAGACAGGACAACACGAGCTTAGGCTCAAATCCTGTATACTACAATTAGGTGAGTACAATTAGGTGAGTACCTACTCCATTTTGGAGTACCGGGTATATATAACCTAACCTACAGTACAGTATTTAGCCATAACCGTTTGCCGTGGGATACATAATAAGTTGAGGCAAGAGGGGTGGGTAATACCTACAGTAGGGATGTACCGATACCAAAATTTTGACCGATACCGATACCGATACCACAAAATTATACCGATACCGATACCAACCTGTTCCGTACACATACGATCACAAACTACCAGACGTGGCTTTAAGGCTTATAAGTACCAAAGAATGGACTGCACTACTAGGCTACACATTATGTACAGTACTTAATGTAATTGTTATCAGATATGTACCAAGATTCCAACAAATATATATTTTTCATAATTATAAAACAACCAATCACTGCTGAACCAAGCAACCTTCACTCCTTCAGTGAGTGATATGTGACATAGCAAATTACTTCTATGTATCGGTAGAAAATCAGCCGATACCGATACATCGGTACATCCCTAGTAATACCCCCCCCCCCCCAGGACTTATGGAAATTCTCATACTTTAACAATAAGGGGGCAAAAACCTAATTTTCATATAAACTTTTGCCGTTGACAAAGTTGATCATGGTATCCTCCTCCGTAAATGAACAAACAGGAATTAAAGGCAAAATAGGAGGATGGATAAAAGCATTTACCCTGGGGGTAAGGGAATAGAATATGCCCCACGTGCCTCCTGCGTGTCGTAAGAGGCGACTAAAGAGGTTGAGTCGGTGGGCTTGCGACCCTCCACCCGTGAAAAATACTATAGCAACTACGAACGAACGAATAGCCTCCTATGCTGACGAAACCCAACCTATTATGGACAGTCTTAAGATAGTGACTAGGAATGTGAGAGGTGTGAATGTTGACACAAAAGAGAGAGAGGTCCTGGAAGTGTTAGTGAATGCCAGGCTGGATGTATGTGGAATGAATGAATGAGAGAGTGAGTGTGCGTGCTGGAGTGAGTGAGGGAACAGCGAGAGAAGGTGCGTGTTTGTTTGTAAGTAACAAATGGAAGGAGCGTGTAAGAGACTATGGGTCTGTGGGTGAGAATAAAGTAGGAACAGGGATCACGACGTCAGGCAATAGATATATAGATAAAAGCATTCCTCACAAATAGAAAACAAATAACAAAGGTCGAAAGAGCGACATCAAAGTACTAAGTACTTTGGGTGTGCAGGCTCTCAGCCTATGCCCGAGAGGGAGTAGTTGGAATATATAAGTACTAAGTGGCATTCCACAAGTTAGTGTGAAGTTGGGCTAATACTCTTTCTTATAATGATCCACGATATCAACACCAACCTCAACAGCCCTCTACTCTCTTTTGCTGACGATACTAGGATATTTAAGCCCATCAAAACCCTTTGATCTGAATGTTGGGTTGAAACGGGTGTGTGATGTCCCTGTGGTTGTTGTTGTTCCCCAAGCTGCCTGGCCGAACAGCCCCGAGTCCCTGAGAAAGGCCATGGCCACGATCGGGCTTTCCCACAGAGCTCTCATTGAGTGTAGATTGTGTTGTTGGCGTAAGTGGTTGTGTGAAATGCAGTCTTCTATGATGTGTTTAATGGTATGGGGTGCTGTGTTACATCCCGGGCAGGTGTCGACAACGGAGTCATCCAGTCTCTTCTGATAGCTCAGGAGAGCTGGATGGTGTCCGCATCTCAGCCTGGCCAGGTGGACTCTGTCCTCGCGAGGAAGGGAGGATTCGGAAGGATGGATTTCGGGAGGTCGTGCATGCAGCTGCGTGTTGTCTGTGAGTGAGTGGATGGATCGGTGAGAGATATGAGTATGGATGTGCTTCTGGAAGTTGGTTCGGGGTGGGCAGGGAGGGAGAGAGGACAATAATTGTGTGTGATACCGTGTGCTGGGTGTTGTTTTGATATTTCTTGGTGTCTGTGGGTGTGTTGCCATGTAGTTTAGTGGGTGGTCTTGGTTCGTGGAGGCTGCTGCCAGGAATTGAGTGCCTCTCATGTCCAGATGGTCTTTGACTTTGAGGATTTTTGTTTCTTGATGTAGGTGATCTGTGGGTGCAGTAGCTGTGCAGCCTGTAATGATCTGTGGTTGTTTAATGTATATATGATTGGAGTCATGAAAGAAATACAAGGAAGAGCAGTGAATGTTGGTCTATCGCTGATAAGGGAGGGAAACGAGTGGAAGCTACCTGTACTGCTGTTTGCTGATGATACAGTTCTGATGAGCGATAATGAATGGGAATTGCAGGGTCTGGTAAATATATTTGGAACAATGTGGGAAAAACGGAATCTGAAGGTAAATGCGGGGAAGAGCAAGGTTATGGTCTTCGAAAGGGGTGTATTTTACCTAATTGTAGTTTACAGGAGTTGAGCTAAGCTCGTGTTGTCCCGTCTCTCAGTCTACTTTCATCCAATTTTTTCTTGAAAATATGGATGTTCCTTGCCCCTACCACCTTCTCCTCCAGCCTATTCCATTTGTCAATACATCTATAGGGGAAGCTAAACTTCCTGATATGACGTTCTTGCAGGTAGGTCTTTTTACTGTGTAGCTGTGGCCTCTAGTTATTCCTGTATCCATAATTATTATATCCTCCCTATCCAGCCTCTCCAGCCCTCGGGTGCATTTGTACATCATTATCATGTCTCCCCTCTCTCTCCTCTCTTTTAGACTCGGTAGATTTAATTTGTCTAGCCTCCCTTCATATGGCAGTTCTCTGAGACTTGGAACCAATTTAGTAACTGCTCTCTGGATTCTTTCTAACTTGTGAATATGCTTCTTAAGATGCGGGGACCACACCACTGCTGCATACTCCAATCTTGGTCTAATTATACTTTTTATAATCTTCGCTAACATGTTCTCATCCAAGTAGTTCAGAGCAACTTTCATATTCCCGGCCATTGCATACATTCCGCTAAAGAGCTTGTTAATATGTTTCTCTGGCGACAAGTTATCTTGTATAATCAACCCTAAATCCTTTTCTTTTTCGGCCTTGCTAATTATATTATCTCCCATCCTGTACTCCCAATTTGGTCTATTCACACTTCTTCCCATATTTAACACATAACATTTACTTATATTAAATTTCATTTTCCACTTGGTGCTCCATTCGTATATTTTATCTAAATCCCCTTGCAGCTCCTCACAACTAATTTTATTTGTTATTTGTCTCATAATTTTTACGTCATCTGCAAACATTGACATGTAGGAGTTTATGCCTATCGGCAGGTCATTCACGTACATAAGGAACATGAGAGGTTCCAACACAGATCCCTGCGGCACACCACTCTCAACTTTCCGCCACGATGAGTGAGCTTGTGTTAGGTGATGATCCTGTGGCTGTGAATTTTGGAAATGAGTCTTTGGAGCTGGTGAACAAATTTTGTTACCTAGGAGATACCATCTCTGCCGGTGGTGGGGCCGAAGCTGCCACTGTTGCTAGAATTAGGTGTGGCTGGGGGAAGTTCAGAGAACTGATGCCAATCCTGACCATGAAAAGAATGCCTCTCCCCCTGAAGGGAAAGGTGTATGCCTCATGTGTTAGAAGTGCAATGACGTATGCCTCAGAAACATGGGCCGTTAAAGTAGAGGATGTCAACAGAATGGAGCGTAATGAGATGAGAATGGTGAGATGGATGTGTGGGGCCAGGCTACAGGATAGAATAACAAATGTTGAGCTGAGGAGACGTTTAGGTATAAAGAGTATTGGCGAGGTGATGCGTACAAGTAGACTGGGATGGTATGGACATGTGGAGAGAATGGATGAACAAAATTGGGTGAAAAAATGCAGGTCTGTGATTGTGGAGGGAGCTGCACCAAGGGGTGGACCGAGGAAGACCTGGGATCGGACTATACGTGCCGATCTCAAATCCAAGAACTTGACAAGTGAAGCAGCCCTTAACAGGGTTGCCTGGAACGCCGCCAATAGGACAAGAGACTGAAACTGCACTGATGTGTGGAACACTCAGTCTTAAAATTGTATGTATGTATGTATGTAATGTTGGTCCTCATTTCCCTATCTGGTCAATAGCTCTCCATCCATTTCAGCAAACTCCCCCTGACACATCCTATCGTCTCAAGCTTAGATAACATTCTCTTATGTGGTACCTTATCGAATGCTTTGGAAAGGTCTAAGTAGACGCAGTCCACCCATCCGCCTCTTTCTTGCAGTACATCTATCACCCTACTGTAGTAACATAGCAGACTGGTAACACAAGATGTCCCTTCTCTGAATCCAAATTGCTTTGGGGTTATTATCTTCTTTCTCTCCAACATTTTCATCCATCTCTTCCTAATTAGCTTTAAACAAATCTTGCATACAATACTAGTAATTGAAACTGGTCTATAGTTTAAAGGGTCCTCAGGGCTTCCATTCTTGTATATCGGAATGATATTAGCTCTTTTCCATTCAACAGGAACCTGTCCTTTATCTAAGGAAGCTTGAATTATGTCCCTCACTGGCTCCACTAATTGCTCTGCACACTCCTTTAAAACCCAGGCAGACACTTCATTTGGTCCCATAGCTTTCCTTACTTCAAGTCCTCTCATCGCAGATAACAGCTCATCTCTAGTTATTTCAATCTTGCTAAGACCACTCTCCAGTACTCCCGCCTGTGGTTCATCAAAACTTTCATCTCTAGTAAAAACCGACCCCAATTTGTTATTCATTATCTCGCACATGTCCGATACATTTTCATACGTCCTAGCATCTACTCTTAATTTAGTAATTTGTTTCTTTACCTTCAACTGACTGTTTATATATTTATAAAACAATTTAGGGTCACTTTCACATTTATTTACTATGTTCTTCTCATAGTTTATTTTAACTTGCCTAATTATGTTAACATATCTATTCCTCTCTTGTATATATTTATTCCAATTACTCTCAGTGTTCCTTCTTCTTAATCTAGCCCAAGCTGCATCACGCCTACCCAAAGCTCGTTTGCATTTCAAATTAAACCATTCTTTCTGCTTAGTAAAATTTCCAGTTTTATATCTTGGGACAAACAGATTGGTTCCTTCTCTATAAATATCGAGGAACCTACTATATTTACCTTGTACATCTTGTTCCTTCAAAATAAGATCCCAATCTACTCCCTCTAAATATCTTTTCAAGGATACATAATCAGCTTTACTATAATTTAGTCTGTCATTTATATAGCTATTGTCTAATCTATTGGCATTACTCGAGATCAACTTTCATTTCAGTAATAGGTGATCACTTTTGCCTACAGGACATAGATAGTTTATATCACTAATTTCGTGAGGATCTTTTGTAAAAATCAGATCGAGTTTAGAAGGTTCGTTATTACCCCTCATTCTAGTATTCTCCTTCACATGTTGTGCAAGTACATTCTCCGTAACCAACTCTAATAGCCGACTTCCCCAGGATCTCTGATTTGGCCCTGCATCTCCCGATTCCCAATTAACCTCACCACAGTTGAAATCTCCCACCTAGATCAATCTATTCTTTCTGAAAAGCAATCTTCTCAACGACTGAATCATATCCTCGACCATCTCCTCAAACTCTAACTCCCTCCATGCTCTGGTCTTTGGTGGCATGTAAACTACTGCTATGTCTAGCTTTTTTCCTTCTATATCATTGAGTTCAACTACCATTATTTCTGCCTTGTCATTATTTAACTCCACTTGCTTTGCTGTCATAGGGTTCTTAACTAATACTGCCACTCCACCTCCCCTTTTTCCCTTTCTATCACATCTATATACATTATATCCTTCACTAAACACTATATTGCTGTCAAAGTCCTGGTTCAGCTTTGTCTCCGTAACAGACTATCTGTGGTTGATCCTTTCTTAATATATCATCTAACTCTACCTTTTTACTGTTTATTCCATCTATATTAGTGTAGTAGCACAGTATATTGGAATCCTCCTCCTTGTTTCTCTTCCCTCTCTGCCTACCAGGTTCACCTCCTCCTCCATCCCTTCCCTGACCCAACTCCACATTCCCTGCTAGTTCTATTCTCCTCCCCCCCCCCCCCTCCACAATCTCCAGTATCCCCTCTCTCTCTCCCCCTGTTCCACCTTCTCCACCATGTCCTGACTCTCTCTCCGGTCCCCTGCTCCCTGCATTATCTCTCGCTCCGACTCCTTGCTTCGACTTGGTACTTGTCTCTCTGCCTCTTTCACTATCACTCCTCTTACTTTCGGTTCTTGGTGGCTCCTGATGTACCACTTCCTTAATTGCCCTTCCCATATTCTCAAAAAAAAAAAATATCTTTTGCTCTTCAGACAACTTTCCATTCTCTTCATCAGCCTTAGCTTGTAGTTCCCTTAACTGTTTTTTTGTTTTTTTGTTTTTCTATATTCCAACTACTCCCTCTCGGGCATAGGCTGAGAGCCTGTACATTCCACCGCTCAACACGGTGAAGCCTGTGAGGTCTTGTTCCAGTCTGGGTAGTGAGACATGTGAAGCATCCATCATGGTTCGAAGCAGCTCCATCTCTGAAGCGGCTGGTTGCTTCGTTCAAGTGCTTCACTGTCTCACCCTCCAGACTCAGACCCTCACTCTCAGAACGCCACCTATTGAGCAGTGAACTCACTAGACATTGTCCCCCTGTAACATATTTTGAATATGGGAATATTCATACAGTGTTATTTAATCAGGGAACAATGAGGGTATTTTTTTGGCATTTCGGTGGGCTTTGTGGTAATGCACTGATACTAGGTACAGCACAAATTCAAACCCAATAATATCTTCCCATTGACATATCGGGATTTGAACCCGGGTCCATTGGATTACCAATCCAGTGGCATGACCACTCCACCACACCTCCCCTGTTCTCGTTCTTCTACACTTAGGTCCTTTTTTACCCTTATATGCTTCAGCTCTGTCGAATTTAATTTCCAGCTTACATTGGCTACTGCTTCTGCCGTTGACCTAGACTTAATTTTTACCCTTATATGCTTCAGCTCTGTCGAATTTAATTTCCAGCTTACATTGGCTACTGCTTCTGCCGTTGACCTAGACTTAATTTCTACTCTTAGTGGTCTCATCTCGCCCTTCTTATACTTTCCTAATCTTCTCACCTCCTCCACTTCTTTCACCCATCCATGACCATCATCTAAGCACTCCAGTATCCTCTCAACTTTCTTTTCATCACTCTCCTTTCTTGCCTTCATATCTGCCAGGTGCTCTTCTACATCTCCAAAAATGATTAAACATTTACCTCTATCTATTTTCTCTCTCACTACCTTCTATTTCTTCTTTAAAACTTGCACTACATTTTTTTCAAACTCTTTCTTTTCCTTTTCTCTCTCTTCTTTCTGCTCCTTCACAATTTCTTCAAGGGCTACCACCCTCGCACTCTCCACCCTCGCACTCTCCACCCTCGTCCACTCATGTTTTACCTCATTAATTACCCTGACTTCCTCACCCAGGTGGCCCTCATATTCCCTAAGCTGCGCCTTGAGTGCCGCGTTCTCCGCCACTAACTCATCTACCTTCGCCATCGCGGCTTCTAGGCTGTCACTCACTGGCCTATCCACTCCGCCACTAGCGCCACAAATCTCGGTCAAAGCCTCCACCTTCACCCCCAACTCCCTTCTCCAATTCTCCACCACTCCCCTCCACCTCACCAGACCCATCAACTGCTTTTTAATAAAGACCAACTGCTCCTCATTATCATCGTTGGAAAAGCCCTCAAACTCAAAATCCTCCTCGTCTCCCACCAGGCTCTCTCTTCTCTCCATCGCCGGTTTCGGTTAAAATGAAATAATAAACTTCTCTTTAAAAAAAAAAAAAACAAAAAAAAAAAAATTAAAACTACCTGGCACAGGCCCCAGGTAGCGCCGCCCCTGTCTGTGTCACTCAAAATGAAAAAAAGTGAGATGGAAAAAGGAAACAAAAAACTACTGGGTGTCTGCAAGGATACCACGGGCAGGTGGGGTGCGACTTGGCTACCCTTTGGGGGTAGCTCAACCGAGGTGTGCGGAAGGAGATGGTAAATTCGTTGAAAACTTTAACCAATATTTTCTGTTTCGAGCCTTGTTGCAGAGCCTTATCCTCATTGGTTACGATACTGCCACTGCGCAAAGCACTGTGTGAGGTGAGGTTGAATGGTTAGGCTATGGAGATTGTCACCTCATTTAAGTATCTGGGCAGTGTGCTGAGTAAAGATGGGAGTATGGATGAAGAAGTGCGGGAGAGGGTGCGCAACAGGGGCAGAGGGTTGTAGGAACGCTGAAAGCAGTAACAAGAAATTGGGTGGTCAGTATGGAAGTGAAGAAGTCCTTGCATGACAGTGTGGTAATCCTGACACTGACTTACAGAAGCGAAGCATGGACGTTGATGGAGAAACTCAGACCAAGAGTGAGAGGGGTGGAAATGAGTTACATGGAGGGATAGACAGACGAATGAGGAAGTAAGAACGAGGTGTGGTGTGGAGGTAGATGTGCTGGAAAGTGTGAAAAGGAACACCTTGAGATGGTTTGGCCATATGGAACGTATGGCAAGCGAGAAAATTACTAACAGGGTGTACGAGAGCGAGGTAGAAGGACAGAGAGGGAGAGTTGGAAGGATGGAGTGAAGAAGTATAGGCGGTGAAGTATAGGCGGAGGAGGGGCGTTGACTGACTGGGGACAGGTGCACGGGGGCATTTTGTTCGTGGCCACCCCTTCGGGGTTCACGGCGTCAAGCAATAGATAGATTATTATTATTATTATTAGTAGTAGTATTTATTATTAAGGATGAATAATTGCTGTATAGAAAATATGAAAAGAGGAAGGGCCATTTTCAAGGTTATTGGTAAGAGTTGACGTGTTCCGTCGGGTACCAGTACCGGTACAAGTTGGCGAAGTACGAGTTGTCCATCACCCTGGCAAACCCATAGGCCACGATAAAATTAATGGGCGGGTGCCCAACACCGAAAGGGGTTGAAATGGGAGAACTATCTCCCCCGCCAAAGGCGGCTTTCTAGGGCCTTTCCTAGCTGATGCTAAGAAGATTAGGTTCTAATCGTGTGGTGATGGGCTGGTCTACCAGAGTGAGAGTTGAACATTCTCTGCCATACCCATAGCTTACTCTGACATGGCGAGCAAGAGTTTAAGAGTCAATATTAACAAAACCAAGGTTATGCATTGTAGATTGAGACGAGGCAATGTGGAAAAGAGCGGTGCATACCCATGTGCAGTGTGTGGAAAGGGAGTGGGCGCTAACTCAATTCAATGTAGCATCTGTCGATGTTGGGTACACCATGAGAGTAAGAACTGTAGTAGAATAAAGGGACCCCTGCCGAAGGATAAGTCAGAAATAGAGAAATTTGAGTGCGTAGTGTGCAAAGGCGAGCTTGTGTTAGGTGATGATCCTGTGGCTGTGAATTTTGGAAATGAGTCTTTGGAGCTGGTGAACAAGTTTTGTTACCTAGGAGATACCATCTCTGCCGGTGGTGGGGCCGAGGCTGCCACTGTTGCTAGAATTAGGTGTGGCTGGGGGAAGTTCTGAGAACTGATGCCAATCCTGACCATGAAAAGAATGCCTCTCCCCCTGAAGGGAAAGGTGTATGCCTCATGTGTTAGAAGTGCAATGACGTATGCCTCAGAAACATGGGCCGTTAAAGTAGAGGATGTCAACAGAATCGAGCGTAATGAGATGAGAATGGTGAGATGGATGTGTGAGGCCAGGCTACAGGATAGAATAACAAATGTTGAGCTGAGGAGACGTTTAGGTATAAAGAGTATTAGCGAGGTGATGCGTACAAGTAGACTGGGATGGTATGGACATGTGGAGAGAATGGATGAACAAAATTGGGTGAAAAAATGCAGGCCTGTGATTGTGGAGGGAGCTGCACCAAGGGGTGGACCGAGGAAGACCTGGGATCGGACTATACGTGCCGATCTCAAATCCAAGAACTTGACAAGTGAAGCAGCCCTTAACAGGGTTGCCTGGAACGCCGCCATTAGGACAAGAGACTGAAACTGCACTTATGTGTGGAACACTCAGTCTTAAAATTTTATTTTTGTATGTATGTATGTTATATATTTTCTAGATCTCAAGTGGCAGCGATTGACCTCTCTACTGCCAACCTAGTGGTTGGCAGACTGGGAGTCAAAGCGTCATATTTTTTCCTTTGCCCCTCAACTTTCCCTTCATAATTATTAACCCGGCAGTTGCGGGGAGACTCTTAAGAGGTTTTACTGGGCGACTGCAGGGAGACTCTTAAGATCCTAGGCCTAAAAAAAAAAAAAATTAAAACACCCCAGTGGCACTTACAAAAAAGAAATGGTGTTTAACCCGTACAGCCCCAGCGACGCGTCGGCGATGTATGTAACGCACAGCCCCAGAGACGCGCCTGACGCATCACCCTAATTGCGCCGACCGTAACCTCAGGTGTAGCCACTCAAGAGGGCTCAGATTTGTATGGGAACTGTGTACGTATCCCACGCAACCGTGCCGATGGTTGAAAACTCTCAAAGTCCACGTGCGCGCGAGCGCGCAATAACCTGTTTTTTTGGGATAATTGCCTTCAATTTTTTACTCTTGTAAAATCCGTTTTCGGGGGCTCTGTAGGACCATTCTTTAAGCTTTTTGAGCGGTTTTTCGTGGTTTTTCCTTCATTCCTAACCCATTCGCTATTGTTTCTGGAATAAAACCATTTTTTGAAAACGGCCGGGTTCTGGTGCGCAAACATTACAAAACTAGCCGGGGCTCCACGGGTTAAGTGAGATAATTCCCCTCCATACCTCCAATCATTCCTTCACATGTGTCAAAGTCCCCTCCTCCCGCCCACCCCCCTTCAATTATCACCTATTTTTCTCTTATTCCTGTGATTATTGGTTTATTTATGGTGCCAAAACTCCCCACCCGGTTCCAAGGTGTGGTGTGGAGGGAGGAGAGAGAGAGAGAGAGAGTGTGAGAGTGAGAGTGAGAGTGAGTAGTAGCCCACACTACCTCCAGTCTCGCTTTAGAGTTCGTGGAGGGAGGGTGTACTCTCGCTCCCTGTCAACTTCATGAATGAACCACTTGGCAATATTTCATGTTTGTCACCCCCCAAACACTATTCCCACTTATTTTATTGTTGTCACATGTTACTATCTTCATATTAAACGTAAAATATGCGCATATGGATAAGTATTAATTATATATATGGTAAATTAACGATTTTAGTGAGGAATGAATCAAAATACCTACGCACAGGGGTATGGTGTATACTACAGGGGCTGCGCAGCCGAGAGGTTAAGGGGCACAGGGCCCTGGGTGTGGCTTTGGTGTCCCTGGCATTTCCGCACCCTCCTCAGCCCCTCTCCTGGGAGTGGCTTCGGTCACCTGGGCTTTCTTAATGGTAAAACTGGGAGGGTTCTTTCGGGGCATTTGGTTTTGGCCTTGCTCGTGACCTTGGGGCTATTCGGTCAGACAGCCTGGGGAACCAACAATTTTTGACTGAAACTTTATACTGTACTGTCCATTAGTTAACATAATCTGTCAAAAGCTGTCACTGTATACTAATATAGCTGTAATATTCAGAATGTTCATGTTTCAGGCATATCGCTAAAAGATTATAAGCGAATGGTAAGGGAGAAGATGGATATCCAATGGTCCTGCCATGACTGCCAGGTTTCCGGAGAGACGAAAAGTGTGAAGGAAGAAGTTTCCAATACAAGAGGTCGGGACTTTGCGATGGGAGTACCGGTAGTCAACCCCGCTCATTGCGACTCATTACCTATCGACTTAAATGTAACAAGTAATGAGTTCAACAGAATTGAGCCAATACTGCAGAAGTAAGTACTGTACAGTACAGTAACTTGGATAGGATAATAAATATAAACTTAAAAGCCTTTTTTAATCGATCTTTCAAATTTTACAAATCCATTTCTTAACAAGATGCTATACATCCCGGTACAATAAGAGACACATTGTCATACTGAAAAGTGATACTCCTGATAGTTTTCAACACCTTGACTACAAGAGGTTTTACAATTTACTCCATTTATGTATCTACTTAACAGATCCCTAGAAGACCCTGAACTGGATGACTTCATCCCAACTGATCGGCAACTGACCTTCAAAGAAGTTGAAGGTGGCACAAAAAGAGGAGGAAGGATTGATAGCGACGGTTATTGTTTTACAGTTAAGGTGTGTTTGTGTGTCTGTGGCATATATACAACATACAAATTTAAAGATCACTTCTTTCACAGAGAGTCTCTTGTTCTAAATGGCGGCTTTCCAGGCGACCCTGTCAAGTTCTTTTGTTTTAGGTCAGACCGGAGTACCTGATCCCACTTATTTTTAGGGCTACCCCTATGCGCAGCTCCCCCCATATACCAGTATAAAAAAAATTAACCTAACCTTAACCTACGATAATTTGTTTAATATAGTTTAGTTTTAGTTTGGTTGGTTTGGTAGGTTAACCAGCTTGTCGGATTAGGTTAGGGTAGTCAAATTAAGTTAGGTTAGGTAACTTGGTAACAACTTGGTTGTTCAATATATACCTGGATGGAATGATTAGAGAATGTAGGGCGGAATCAATAGGTATAGAAGCTAGGCTGGAATCAGAGGGAGGAGAGTGGAAGATTTTAACATGCCTATATGTGGACGATTGGCGGAAAATATGGAAGAACTTCAGAGAGTGGTCACAGTCTTCGACAGGGTATGTGAAAAGAGAAAGTTAAAGGTCAATGTAAGGTAATGGTGTTTGAGAGAAGAATGCATAAAACCATAGATTTTAGGGCAAAATATAGCATAAAGAAAGAACATGAGAAAAGTTGTAAACAAATACTGAGAAATGCAGTATTGGTAGAGGTTGAAAGTTTCAAGCACTACTTGGTAGCTGTACTATGCAAATATGGTAACATGGCAAGTGAGATAAAAGAGAAAAATGCAAGGGAGAAAGGTAATTGGAGAACTTGAAAGTATGCTGAAAGGAAGAATAATTAGCCAAGAAGTGAAAAAGTCACTGAGAAACGGTGTGCTGCTCCCAACACTCTCGTATGGAAGTGAGACATGGACAGCAAGTGGCAAGGACCTCTCCAAACAGAGCTGTGGAGATGAGCTTTTTCAGAATGGCAGCTGGCATGAATAGGCTAGATGGGCCAAGTAATAGGGAAGTGTATGAGTCCTTTGGAATGGAAGAGCAAGCTTTGGGCTTTGATTGGGGTGTGGTTGAGTGGATAAAGAGAAGTACTTTGAGGTGGTACGGTCATGTTCAAAGAATGGATGAAGATAGAATGCCAAGAGTCAGGTGAGTGGAGCAGCTAGTAGTGAAAGACCACCTATGGTATGGGAAAAGAAAGTGGAAAACTATATTGAGGAAGAACTTCCACATAGTGGAAGGGGCATTGTGGCACGGGCAAAGGAAGCATGTCTTGACAAAGTAGCCTGGAGACGTTTCTGTCATGGCCATCCTTTAGCGGGGGTTTCCCAGGGGGAAACAAGGATTCGGAGATGATGAAGAACTTAGTAAGTCAGGTTGGTTTAAGATAGGTATTTGAGGGTAAACAAAGCTCCCTCACTACCATCGTCTGCTATTTATATACACGTATTTGTAAGTACGTCCTATTCTTGAATATGTTTTTGGAAGTTGTAAATTAGCCACAACCATTCAATTTCAAGTACCGGTA
This sequence comes from Paralithodes platypus, assembly GCA_032716605.1. Classification (NCBI taxonomy): domain Eukaryota; kingdom Metazoa; phylum Arthropoda; class Malacostraca; order Decapoda; family Lithodidae; genus Paralithodes; species Paralithodes platypus. The sequence goes on from CM064508.1 coordinate 44,765,608, forward strand.
AATTTTCCTGTGTTCCTCCTCATATTTATTGTGGTCAAGCCAAAGAGTCCCGGTACTGCCAAGATACTATAAATAGAATTGATTGTAGCCATAGAGTAAGTGGGATATCACAAGAGACCTTTTATCATCAATATTTGATTATCAACATTTCTGGGAACATTTACACTGGTATCGAAAAGTAGACTACAAATAGATAGATTATGTAACAGAATTATTTAAATAGTTGACCTCAAAAGTTGCTCTTTGAGTATTGACAATGTTTAAGGAAACATCGATCGTGTGATCTATTTCTATAGATCACATGATCGTGTGATACTGGCTTGAATTTATTGATGGTATACAGGAGGAAGTGATGGAAGAGGAGGCTGTGAAGGAGGAGGATCCATTATCAATTGAAGCCCCAGGGAGCAGTCTATCGTCCACCAGTCTTCACCTCAACCACAATACATTACCGGACCAGGAGATCGTCATAAAATTTGAGGTACCGGTAATACTGTATATTACTATTATTATTAGATAGGAGAGATAACAGTATTTGTGTGTTATATAATGTGCTGAGTGTTATTTTGATATTCCTTGGTGTCTGTGGGTGTGTTGCGATGTAGTGGTAGTGGATGATGTTGGTTTGTGGAGGTGGCAGCCAGGAATTGAGTGCCTCTCATGTCCAGGTGGTCTTTGACTTTGAGGACTTAGGTTTCTTGAAGTAGGTGATCTGTAGGTGTAGTAGCTGTGAAGCCTGTGATGATTTTTAGGGCTTTGTTTTGGATGGTCTGCAATGTGTTGTGATGTGTGATAGGTTAGAAGCCCAGGTAGAGCTTGCATATTCCATCACTGGTCTTATGTATTGTCTGTATACTGTGTTGGTAGTTTCTTTGTGTCCAAATTTTGTGTGGGCAAGTGACCTGTGGGCGTTAAGTCTGAGTGTCAGTATATTATCTATGTTTGTGATATGTTGTTTGAATGTCATTAGAGTATATGTTACTCCTAAGATTTTGGGTGCATGTGTGTGTGTTAGTGGGGTGTTGTTTATAGTGAGTTGCAGGGTGTTTTTGTGTTCAGCTTGTGAGGAGGGTTGCAGTGGATTTGGGTGGGGTTAATTTGAGTGTTTGTAGTGCACAAGTCATGTAGTGTGTTGAGATAGGGTTGAAGGAGATGATGTGTTGCTCTGTCTGAGTTTTGGTGTGTACATGTGAGTGTTATATTGTCTGCGTAGGAAGCTATTTGTATGGGGTGTGGGTACGGTATATGCATGTATAGATTGAAGAGTGCGGGCGACAGGACGGATCCTTGCGAGACTCCGTTTGTGAAGTTTCTGATGTTGGAAGCAGTGGTTGATGGAGATAGGTTACCCAGGCCACCCAGGTATTAGGGAATGAATGAAAGGATTGGGAAAAATTAAGTGAAAGAAGCAGTGAGACAAATGAGAGTGGGAAAAGCAGAAGGTATGGATGGTATTGCTGTGGAGATGTGATAATAGATTGGCTGGTGAGACTATTCAATGTGTGCTTTGTTGTGTCAATGGTACCACTAGACTGGAGGATTGCATGTAATGTATTGTGCCGTTGTACAAGGGGAAGGGAGACCCGCAGGAGTGTTCAAGTTACAGAGGTATTAGTTTATTATCAGTGGTTGGAAAGCTGTATGGCAGGGTGTTGATAGATAGGATAATAAAGGCTACAGAAGGTGCAATAGAAGTTTAGCAGTGCAGCTTTAGGAGGGGAAGAGGGTGTGTGCATCAGATTTTTGCAGTAAGACAGCTATGCAAGAAGTATTTAGAGAAGCATAAAGAGATATTTTGGGCTTTTATGGATTTGGAGAAAGTGTATGATCATGTGGATCGAGAAGCAATGTGGAAGGTGCTAAGGATTATACGAAATTGGAGGAAATTTGTTTGTGTGTGTGTTAGAGTAGGAAGTACTGTAATGAGTTGAGTGAATTAGTTGAGGTAAATGTACAGTAGGTCTGCGACAGGGTTGTGTAATGTCACCGTAGCTGTTTAATGTATATACTGTATATGGATGGTGTGGTGAGGGAGGTGAAAATGAGAACTATGGGTAGAGGATTGGGTTTAATAGGAAAATGGTAGAGATTGGGGGTTAAACCAGTTACTGTTTGCTGATGACGCAGCGTTGGTGGCGGATTTTGAGGAGAAACTGCAGCAAGTACAGTAGAGCGCCCTTTATTCGGCATTCAGAACAGCGGCACGCTCAAAACAACGGCACAAATCGGCCAGGCATTAATTAGGCATAAAATCAGAGAAAATGCGGCGAAAATGAATTCAAACCGCCCCCCCATGCGCATCGTCGATCAACGACACACTCGGTGCCGTCTGCTACATGACATAGGCCTAGCCTATATATCTCCACAAAAAAATTACATAACCTAGGTTAGATGTGACCTAACCTAGGTTAGATGTATATCAGGCAGCAGAACTCATAGTTATCTCTTGTGTTTTGCCCAATCGATAATCGAAGCAGTGACCACATTCACAAGGTAAAAGTGATTTCTGCGTCCTTATTGATAAGGAATAACCACATAACCTTAGCAACAAGTTGCCAAGTCACTAGCTAGCCAGACCAAGAAATGGTTTAACCTAGCATAGATATATATCAGGAGGCAGAAATAACTTTTACCTTGTGAATGGTGAAGACTATAATTTTCTATCCCAAGTGCTTTCCGATTGAGCAAAATAATAAAAGTTGTTTTGGACCCGTGGTCACTGCTTCGAGTCAGCTGATTTGTGTGTTGCGGACCGTTCGGCACAGTAGTAAACAAAGCCAAACGAGATATGAGGTTCACAAATCGGTTTGGTCAAGATTACTCTGTTAATATACGTTTATGAAATATACCGGAGATATTCTCGCTATCCAAGCAGCTCAGTTGGTGTTTTGTGAGTAGGCCTAGGCCTAAGAGTAACTCTCAATACAACGGAATTATGGGTTATTCGGCATGCTCTCCCCCCGAGCGTGCCGGGTAAACAGAGTTCTACTGTAGCCAGAGTTTGGTGTGGTTTGTGGAAGAAGGAAGCTGAGGGTGAATGTCAATAAAAGTGATGGTGTGTAATAGAGGTGCTCGTAGGGTGAAGCTATATGTATGGCTGGATGTGGAAATACTGGAACAAGTGGAGTGTTTTAAATATCTAGGAGGAATAATAAGCACGAACGGAGGTATGGAAATGGAGTTAAACAGAAAGTTTTCGGAGCAATGGGAAGTACAGTACAGTATTATGGAAGGTGAGAAATCTCTGAATGAAAGCTAAAAGTGCAATATATCAAGGGATAGTTGTACTAACAGTGACGTATGGGGCTGAGACATGAGCTCTGAAGGCAAAGAGAGAAGAAAGCTGGATGTGATGGAGATAAGCTGCTTGAGGAATATGTGTGGAGTGACTCGTAGAGACAGATTGAGGAATGAAGAGATACGTAGAAGAGTGGGGCAGCAGGAACAATTGTCGGCCAGAGTGGACAGACGGGTGCTGTGCTGGTATGGATATGATGATGATGATGCAGTTTTTACCACCATACACTCCCTGCTGAATAGAAAGGCTAGGGTGGGTGCCCTGATGAATCAGGGACTTAGTGAATATGTTGAGCGAATAGAAGATGAAAGGCTTACAAAGAGAATATGTGAGTCAGATACAAGGGGAGGTATACAGTAGGGGTATGAATATCTCCATTGAGATTGTGTAGTAAAAGTGTTGGGAGATAAATGAATAACTATAGATCAGGCAAGAGAATTGGTAATAAATAGGAATGAATGGAGAATGCTAGTGAATAGATGAGTTAAAATGCAGTCGTTTAGGAGAGGGGGTCGGGTGCCAGTTGGACTAGATAATAATCAGTTAGGCGCCTGGCCTGGGGAGCCTGTATATATTAATGGTACGCCTGGATGCATGGTGGACGGGCACTGCAGTGTGCTCTGCTGCATATCTGCCTGCTGAGACCGGAACTTCTCCGGGAGGTCGGGGGAGTGCTGGAGTGCCCTTAGTGATCCCTGGTCTTTGGTCTCTGGGTCTTCTCCTGGGTGACCTAGATGTTAGTGAATTTGTGTTTAGTTTTTTTTTTTTCATCCCTGTTCGAGCTCTGTCTCGAGTCGGCCACCGTACCTTACCTGGTGATACCTTGTGATGAGTTCGCCACACTTCTAGCGGCACTGAAGAGCGTGCTGCCCCTCGTTTTGGGTGGTGATTTGGTGCAGCAGGCTGTTCGAAGGGGCAGCAGGCTGTTCGAAGGGGCAGCACGCTGCCCTGCGAAGATGGGCTCGTCTGGCACTTTTTGCAGTTCGACATCGAGGGCTCTCTTGAAGTTGTCTAACGAGACGCCCCTCATGTCTCTTATTCGCCGTGAGAGTTTGTTGAAGAGACGTGGGCCTCTGTGTGATAACCAGCCCTCTCGCAGAGAGCCCATAGCACCCCTGTTATTCATCTGGGGGATATCGCATTCCCAGCCTCTCCTATCACTGAATTTCATGACTATCGGGGTATGTAGGTTTGGTACTAAACCCTCTGCAATTTCCCACGTGTATATTATTAGGTAATGTTCTCTTCTACGTTCCAGCGAGTACAGTTTCAGTGCTCTTAAACTCTCCCAATAGTGTAGCTGTTTTACCAAACTTATATGCGAAGTGAAATTTCTTTGTACACTCTTTAACCCTTGGTTCACGGCTACGCATTCTATAATATATCCCCGAAACCCGGGAGATTTGGCCGAAAAAACGTCTCGCCTAGGCTACCGTATCTTTGTTATTTTGACTGCTTCCGCATTCCAGCGCATCCCGAAGCGTAGCTGTGTTTCGTACCTGTAGAATGGCGCTGAGTAGAGCTCTCTAAGTCAACTGGTTCAGTTGTGATGACAATTTCTGTGGAGAGAACTTTGTGGCGATGTCAGCCATATCAGCCACTTTTCAATACTAAACAATAACACACAGCCACACACAAACAAGCGACGCCTCTCCTTCTTGTGGTCGGCTGTTGTTTACATGCGTCGGATGGACGGCTTTCAAAACAAGCTTACAGGCTTTCAAGCTGCCGGTGCCTCAGAGCCCTACCGGGTTCCTGGCCCTAGTTTGTTATGGGTGCCTCGGAGCCCTACCGGGTCTGAGGGGTTAAGTCATTTATTTCATATGCTCTGTATGGGGATGTTAATACGCTACAGTATTCAAGCCGCGGTAGCACTAGATATTTGAAGAGCGTTATCATAGGTAATTCACCGCGTGTATTAAATGTACGCAGAATCCAACCCGTTAGACGTTTCGCAGCCGCAACTTTGACCTGGTTATATTCTTTGAAACCCATATTTTCAGACATTAACACCCCAAGGTCTTGCACACTGTCTTTCCGTTCTATTATGTGGTTAGATTCTGTTAAGTAATTTGTATTTTCTTTAACCCTCCAGCCCCGGCTATGTATTATATATATATTCCCCGAAACCCGGGTGTTTTGGCCGAAAAACGTCTAGGCTAGGCTGCCGTATATTTGTTAATCTGACTGCTTCCCGCATTCCCACGCATCCCCAAGCGTAGCTGTGTTATTTACCTGTAGAATGGCGTTAAGTAGAGCTCTCTAAGTCAACTGGTTGATTTGTGATGATGATTTCATTGGAGATAACTTTATGGCAAAAACAGCCACTTTACACTACTTTTCGATACTTAACAACAACATACAGGCACACACGAACAAGCGACGCTCTCCTTCTTGTGGCCGGAGATGCGGGGCGTCGGTCCAGCCGGCTGTTGTTTACATGCGTCGGACCGACGCCTCGCACAAGAAGCTCACAGGCTTTCAACCACTGGGCGTTCAAGAGCCCTTCCGGGCAGCTGTTATATGCTTTTTTATGGGCGTTCAAGAGCCCTTCCGTGGTGAGAGGGTTAATGACATTATTATCTCCGTACCGTATTAATTGGAATATTTCTTCATTGAATTGCATGTTGTTTTCCCTGGTCCACTGGAACACTACATTTATGTCTTGCTGCAGCCGGCCCGTGTCCTCTTGTGTGTTTACTATCTTGCTTAATTTTGTGTCATCAGTAAAAGACGACACCGTACTGTGTCTAGTGTTGGTATCTATGTCGCTAATTAGTATGAGGAAGAGAAGAGGCGCTAGCACTGTTCCTTGGGGCACTGAGCTTTTGACATCCGAAGGCTCAGATGTGACTTGGTTTACTATCTATCTGTCTATTGCCTGACGCCACGAACGAACCGCCCCCATGCACCTCTGTCCCCAGTCATTCGACGCCCCTCCTCCCAACCAGCACCGCCTTTATCCATATACTTCCTCACTCCATTCTTCCACCTCTCCTTCGGTGCACCTCTCCCTCTCTGTCCTTCCACCTCGCTCTCGTACACCCTCTTAGTCATTCTCTCGCTTTCCATACGTTCCATATGGCCGAACCATCTCAAGTTGTTCCTTTTCACACTTTCCAGCACATCTACCTCCACACCACACCTCCTTACTTCCTCATTCGTCTGTCTATCCCTCCATGTAACTCCGCACGCACTTCTTAAGTAACTCATTTCCACCACTCTCACGTCCAAGCTTCGCTTCCGTAAGTTAGTATTTACCTAATTGTATTTACCTAATTGTAGTTTACAGGAGTTGAGCTAAGCTCGTGTTGTCCCGTCTCTCAGTCTACTTTTTATCCAATTTTTTCTTGAAAATATGGATGTTCCTTGCCCCTACCACCTCCTCCTCCAGCCCATTCCATTTGTCAATACATCTATAGGGGAAGCTAAACTTCCTGATATCGTTCTTGCAGGTAGGTCTTTTTACTTTGTAGCTGTGGCCTCTAGTTATTCCTGTATCCATAATTAACATATCCTCCCTATCCAGCCTCTCCAGCCCCCGGGTGCATTTGTACATCATTATCATGTCTCCCCTCTCTCTCCTCTCTTTTAAACTTGGTAGATTTAATTTGTCTAGCCTCCCTTCATATGGCAGTTCTGAGACTTGGAACCAATCTAGTAACTGCTCTCTGGATTCTTTCTAACTTGTGAATATGCTTCTTTAGATGCGGGGACCACACCACTGCTGCATACTCCAATCTTGGTCTAATCATACTCTTCATAATTTTCGCTACCATGGTCTCATCCAAGTAGTTCAGAGCAACTTTCACATTCCCGGCCATTGCATACATTCCGCTAAAGAGCTTGTTAATATGTTTCTCTGGCGACAAATTATCTTGTATAATCAACCCTAAATCCTTTTCTTTTTCGGCCTTGCTAATTATATTATCTCCCATCCTGTACTCCCAATTTGGTCTATTCACACTTCTTCCCATATTTAACACATGGCATTTACTTATATTAAATTTCATTTTCCACTTGGTGCTCCATTCATATATTCTATCTAAATCCCCTTGCAGCTCCTCACAACTACTTTTATTTGTTATTTGTCTCATAATTTTTACGTCGTCTGCAAACATTGACATGTAGGAATTTATGCCTATCGGCAGGTCATTCACGTACATAAGGAACATGAGAGGTGCCAACACAGATCCCTGCGGCACACCACTCTCAACTTTCCGCCACGATGAGTAAGTTCCTCTAATGTTGGTCCTCATTTCCCTATCTGTTAGATAGCTCTCCATCCATTTCAGCAAACTCCCCCTGACACATCCTAGCGTCTCAAGCTTAGATAACAATCTCGTGATTACCACACTGTCATGCAAGGACTAATTCACTTCCATACTGACCACCCTATTTCTTGTTACTGCTTTCAATGTTCCTACAACCCTCTTCCCCTGTTGCACCCTCTCCCGCACTTCTTCATCCATAGTCCCATCTTTACTCAACACACTGCCCAGATACTTAAATGAGCTGACAATCTCCATAGCCTGACCGTTCAACTTCACCTCACACTCTGTGACTTCACCCCTTTCGAAAACCATAACCTTGCTCTTCTCCGCATTTACCTTCAGATTCCGTTTTTCGCACACTGTTCCAAACACATTTACCAGACCCTGCAACTCCCATTCATTATCGCTCATCAGAACTGTATCATCAGCAAACAGCAGTACAGGTAGCTTCCACTCATTTCCCTCCCTTATCAGTGACACACCAACATCCACTGCTCTTCCTTGTATTTCTTTCATAACTCCATCCATATATACAGTAAACAACCACGGGGACATCACACACCCCTGTTTCAACCCAACATTCAGGTCAAAGAACTCGCTCTGCTCATTCTCCACACGTACTGCCGCCTTTGCACCCTCATACATGCTCTTCACTGCTTTCAGCAACTTGCCATCTACTCCGTATATTCTAAGTACTTTCCACATACCTTCTCTATCCACTCTGTCATAGGCCTTCTCCAAATCCATAAAGGCAACATACACCTCTTGTTGTTTCTCCAGATATTTCTCCACAACACAATTCAGAGTAAAAATCTGATCTACACATCCTCTTCCCTTCCTAAAACCGCCCTGCTCATCACCTATCCATTTCTCCCTCTCACTCTCTCAATCACTACCCTACTGTACACCTTCCCTACTACGCTTAGAAGACATATTCCTCGGTGGTTACCACACACTCCTCTTTCCCCTTTACCCTTTTATAGGGGGACTATTATGCCTGTCTTCCAGTCATCAGGTGCACTCCCCTTTTCCCATGCTAGTTTGCACATTTTCCATACCCATTCGATCACTATCTCACCACCATACCTCAACATTTCCCCACTCACTCCATCTGTTCCTGGTGCTTTCCCCAACTTCACTCTTTTCATGGCATCCCATGATTGTTTCCGGTTTACGAGGAAATTGTATATCTACCGTCCGATTTTCCCCGTTTTACCTTTTGCTGTTAATTTGTGGGCTATTATACCATGGTCTCATTTATCAAATGCCTTAGCAAAATCGGTGTAAATGACATCCACGTTTTTCTTTTCTTCTAGCGTTTTAAGAATGTTGTCATGTTCCAAAAGTTGTGAGAGACATGATCTTCCCGCTCTGAACCCATGTTGTTGTTGTTGTTCCCTAAGCTGCCTGGCCGAACATCCCCGAGTCCGTGAGAAAGGCCATGGCCACGATCGGGCTTTCCCACAGAGCTCTCATTGAGTGTAGATTGTGTTGTTGGCGTAAGTGGTTGTGTGAAATGCAGTCTTCTATGATGTGTTTAATGGTATGGGGTGCTGTGTTACATCCCGGGCAGGCGTCGACAACGGAGTCATCCAGTCTCTTCTGATAGCTCAGGAGAGCTGGATGGTGTCCGCATCTCAGCCTGGCCAGGTGAACTCTGTCCTCGCGAGGAAGGGAGGATTCGGAAGGATGGATTTCGGGAGGTCGTGCATGCAGCTGCGTGTTGTCTGTGAGTGAGTGGATGGATCGGTGAGAGATATGAGTATGGATGTGCTACTGGAAGTTGGTTCGGGGTGGGCAGGGAGGGAGAGAGGACAATAATTGTGTGTGATACCGTGTGCTGGGTGTTGTTTTGATATTTCTTGGTGTCTGTGGGTGTGTTGCCATGTAGTTTAGTGGGTGGTCTTGGTTCGTGGAGGCTGCTGCCAGGAATTGAGTGCCTCTCATGTCCAGATGGTCTTTGACTTTGAGGATTTTGGTTTCTTGATGTAGGTGATCTGTGGGTGCAGTAGCTGTGCAGCCTGTAATGACCTGTGTTGTGTAGTTCATTTGCCTCCATGAATGTTGATATTTTGCTTCGCAGGACTCGCTCGAAAACTTTAATGATGTGGAAGGTTAGAGTTACCGGGCGGTAGTTTTTGGGTAGTGCTTTAATCCCTCCTTTATGCAGTGGGCAATTATTGCATTTTTCAAGCTATCTGGTATTTCACCAGTGGCTACTTCTCCACATTATAGCCAGGGGTTTTGAGAGGTTTTCCTTACATTTCTTCATTAGGATCGAATTCAATGAGTCTGGGCCTGATGCCGAGTGGGATGGCATGTTGGAAATGGCCTCTTCTATGTCTTTTGGACCGAAATCAATATCCAGCATCTGGGGGGTTTCTGTGGGGGAGGTTTCCATGAAAAATATATTTTGGTCTCTGATGACTTGTTTCATCAGGCTCACTGAAGGCCATTTCATACTTCCTGCATAAGAGTTCGCTCATTTCCTTTTTGTCCCCTGTGAATAAGCCGTCCCCTTTGCTTAGCGAGCCGATGTTTGATGCTGTTTTAGCCTTTCGTTTGGCATATGAAAAGACGTACTTGGAATTTTCCTTTATACCTGCAATAGCTTTCCTCTCCTCTTCCATATGTTGTAGTTCATATGATATTCTTAGTCCTTGTTCAATTTCCACAATTTCTCTATCTATTTTGGCCTTTTGCCTATCCTGTAGATTTTGATGTGTGCGTCTTTGGCGAGTAATTTTCTTCTGTACAGCCTCCTTTTTCCCGATCTTATTTGCTTCTTCGTCTTGTTTGTCTTGCAGGTACTGTATATGGTGGCTACAGATTTGGTTCATGTTTTCTATTATTAGGACTAGACATTCTGCTGGTGTCAGGTTATTCATTAAATCTTCCCAGTCTATTTCCTCTATTTCTTGATTTACCTCTTCCCACCTAATGTTTTTGTTATTGAAGTTAAATTTACTGAAAGGGCCGGTTTTTGGTCTGGATTTTCAGGTTGTCTGTACACTTGCTATGGTTGTTTTGATCTCAATTAATTTATGATTTGAGTATGTTGTGTCCGATATGTTAATGCTGTGTACTAGAGAGTCGTTGTTAGTGAAGACCAGGTCTAAGATATTGTTTTCACGTGTGGGTTCGGCAATATGCTGGGTAAGACTAACAAAATCACACAGTTTAAAAAGTTCTCTCGTATTTGCTTCTCTGGTGTTATTTGCCACTACTTGGTTTTCTAGGTGTCTCCATTTAATGTTTGGTAGGTTAAAGTCTCCTAGCCACATAATATTTGGTGTTGGGTTCCCCAGGGTTTCCACTTCTGATTTTATTTTGTTGAGCTGGGTTTTGAATTCTTCTAGGGATGAGTCCGGAGGCCTGTATGTTACAATAACTGCTAAATTTATGGATTCTATTTTAACTCCCAGTATTTCCACCACTTCATTACTGTTATTTGGGAATTCAGTACTTATCAGTGAGTCGTGAATATACAAGGCTACACCTCCATGTGTTCTATGCATTCTGTCTGCCCTATGTAGGTTATAACCAGGAATCCATACTTCACTATCCTCTTGATCTTTAATGTGAGTTTCTGTGAGAGCCGCAAATATAGCGTTTCCTTCTTCAAGCAGGCCCCTAATAAATGGTACTTTGTTTGTGATTCTGTTTTTTAGGCCTTGGATATTTGCAAACAAGAGTGGGGAGAGATTGTTTGGAGTACTATGTGTTTCTAATAGTCTTCGGGAGGTATTCGCCACTGTTGAGGGGCCAGGAGGTGCTCTAGGTATTCTATGTGCTCTTCCATCTTCATCTGCCATTTCCCTCCTTGCTTTCTTCCTCTGTCTCGTCCTCGTGAAGCTGGAGAGTTTTGTTGGTTACCAGTACCATTTGTGATGTTTCTTGCATACCTCCATGTACCTCTAATATGAAAATCATGGCAGTTAGTATCATAGCAGTTCTTGTTTTTAAGTGACAACTTGCAGATGGATGGTGGTGGACTGGTGGTATCTGCATTTTTCACCAAATCTGCCGTTTCCATCATTTATCAGTACTGTATGTTGCAAATTTTTGGGTGGGCAAATCTACATCTTCCTCCATTACCACCGTTTTGCCCAAAATAGCACCGTCTTTTCAGATAATATTTGCATATTGGTGAAGGTAGCTGAGAACAGTTTTGTGGAGAGCTATGCTGGGGGACTGGCTATGTCTGGGAGGGGGAGGCCTGCGAGTTGGGGGAAATAGTGGTGTGGTTAGGGGTGGTGTGGTGTTACGAGATGGTGTAGAGGGGGGCTGGGTGTCATGGTTTGCCGGGAGTAAGTGGGCAGATGGCAGAGGTGTAAATGGGGGCGGTGTGGGAGGGTCTTGTGGGGGTGTGTGGTTGGGGGAGCCTATTAAAGGGGCCTGTTGCTCCATATTTGCCTCCTGGGAAGTTATTTGGTCAACGACAGTAGGGTGATCAGTGACATAAGGTAGCTGTGAAGTGGGAGGGTTTGTGGATTTATGTAGTTGGTATTTTGCTTGTGGTGTTAATTGGGGTGCAGTAGGCGGTGTGTACTTACACTAGTTGTACTTACACTAGTTGTATTTGCGGGAGTGAGCATGCTCGTTATTTCCCGCCTCCTAAGATATGTTTGTCATACCGTGCTTTGAAACTATGCACTGATGGGAGTGATGGTGCAGACACTACTTCGGCTGGCAATTTGTTCCACCCACTAATCGAGTTTGTAGGAAATCTTTTACTTTTCAGATCGGATTTACTATTAGGCACTTTCAGTTTGTAGCTGTGACCTCTTGTTCTCTCACCTCCATCCCTCTCTATGAAGTTTTCTTGGTCGATTTTGTCAATACCTCTAACACATTTGTATATCTGAATTTGCTGTCCTCGTTTCCTTCTCTGTTCCAGTGTAGGTAGATTCAATCTCGAGCCTCTCTTGGTACTCCAAATTTTCCAAACCTGGGATCATCCTCGTAGCTGCTCTCTGTACCCTCTCAATTTTGTGGATGTTTCTTCATGTGAGGGGACCACACTACAGATGCATATTCCATCCTGGGTCTTATTATTGCTGTTATTATTTGTTTCATGGTGTTTTCATTAAGATAATTGAAAGACATCCTGATATTTGCCAATAGTGCGGGTGGATGGGACTCGTTAGCCTTGGTAGGCAACTCATGTAGGGGAGACAACCTTATACAAATCCGGGTGGATGGGACTCGTCAGCCTTGGTTGGCAACCTGTCTAGGGGAGTAAACCTGATACAAATCCGTACTGCTTACCTAAGGGTAAGGCAGGTTAGTGGATGGATTAGCTGAACACCACTGTAGAAAAATAGTTCTAACAAGATACACAGAGGGCCTCGGAGTCGGACGGATCCTAAATTGAGTGGTCAATCCTGTAAGTCCTTCACTAAACTGGCTCGGGTTGTCCCTCTCACAGGGAATGGGTCCGCTTGGGGGCATTTTGTGTATGGCCACCCTCGTAAGGGGAGTAAGGCATCCGGCAATAGATAGATAGATAGCTAGTGATTCTCTCACTATCTTATTTACGTGGCTTTCCGGAGACATGTTATCTTTAAATTCTATCCCCAAGTCTTTCTTTTTCTGCTTTGGGAATCACTTTGTTTCCTAGTTTATAATCTTTTCTAGGTCTGTACTTGCTTTTACCCATTTCTAGAGTCTTACATTTTCCTGCATTGAACTCCATATTCTATTTGATGCTCCATTCATGGATCTTTTGCAAATCTGATTGGAGTTCGAGGCAATCCTCCTGGGTTCTGATCGTTTTAAGCAGCTTAGCATCGTCCGCAAACATGCTCATCTAGCTTGTTAGTCCCTCATGTAAGTCGTTTACAAATATTAAAAACATGATTGGGGCTAGGACAGATCCTTGTGGTACTCCACTCGTAATTTGAGTCCAGTTTGACGATTTCCCCCTTACTGTTGTTCTCATCTGTCTTTCGCTAAGGTAGCTCTCCATCCATTTCAGCAGTTTGTCTCCTACTTTTCCCTCATGTTTTAATTTCCACAGCAATCTCTTGTGTGGAACTTTGTCAAATGCCTTTTTAAAGTCTAGGTAGGCACAGTCTACCCATCCTTCCCTCTGGTCCACTGTGTTTATTACTCTAGAGTAAAAACTCAACAAGTTGCTTACACATGATATGCCTCCTCTGAATCCAAATTGTCGGTCAGTAATTAATCTTTTGGATTCCACGTAGTTCACCCATTTGTCCCTTATTAATCCTTCCAGAATCTTCATGAGGATGCTCAATAGTGATACAGGTCTATAATTCAGTGGTTTATCTCTGCTTCCTCCCTTAAATATAGGAATAATGTTTGCTCTTTTCCATTCTGTAGGTACTATCCCCGTGTCCAATGATTTGGTCATTATATCATATATTGGTATACTCAGTTCCTTGGCATTTTCTTTAATAATCCAGCCTGATGGCTTTGTTTGGATTCACCTTACTCATTTTGTTAAATGTGACTTCCGGCATTTCCTCTATACCTATCTCATTGTTTTCTGGTGCAATGAATTATCCTTCTTTTGTAAATACTGATGCAAAATTTCTATTTAGTTCTTCCGCAATTTCTGTATCATCTATGATTCTGTTTCCACTTTTAATTTTTAGGATTGTGGCTTTTATCTTCCTTTTGCTGTTTACAAACTTGAAAAACATTTTTGGATTCTTTTCATAGTTCTCCACTATCCCTTTCTCATGGTTTGCCTCTGACCTCCTCCTCATTTCTGTGTATTTGTTTCTCTCCTCTTTATACTTTTGCCTGTTTTCTTCTGAATCCCAGTTTCTCATCTTTTTCCAGGCTTTGTTTTTTTGCTTCCTGTGCTTGCCTACATTCGCGATTAAACCATTCTTTGCGATTTCCTCTTTTTCTGTTATTAACCCCTTATTGGCGGCGCTCGACTTAAGTCGTGCACCAATTTGCAGCAAGTTAGGAGCATTATTAAGGCTTTTAAAGGGTTAAAATCGAGTGCAAATAGCCAGGAGCACAGAGGGCCACACAGCCGACTCCCAGGGCTTACCGCCGCCCATTAACTCATGTTCCCTGTGTTCTCGAGAGGCCGGCAGTGTAGCCAGTAGTGAGCATAGCTGGGGAAAATATACCGATATATGCTAAACTCCCATGTTCGTGGCATCACTACAAGAGAACCACGAGTTCTACGTAGCTCGTTCTGGTCTTATTTTGAAGCTTTTAGTGCCTATTTTTTTGCTAAATATTTTCTTTTTTTATGCAGATGCTTGATTTATCATGCAGGAGGGCCTGAATATGCCCAAATGAGCCCAAAACACCCCGCTAGACAAGGGTTAATGTACTTTGGGACAAAAGTGTTTATACCAGTATCATATATCTCCATGAATGCCTTGATTTTTTTGTCTACCTCACTTTCAGATAACACTTGATCCCAATTTTGTGACTTGAAAAAATCCCGTAGTCCTGCGAAATCGGTTCTGGAATACATCCAGTGATTTTCCTTGTGCTTTTCCCTTTCCTTGGGTAGTTTATGCTTCAATAGTAGGTCTATGTCGAGAACTGCATGGTCGCTTTTTCCTAGTGAGCATAGGTACTGAATACTTTGAACCTCCTCCCTTCTTGTGAAGAGAAGGTCCAATCTAGCTGGTTGATCATTTCCCCTTATTCTTGTTTTCTCTTTTACATGTTGGTATATAGAATTTTCCATGGCCATACTTAAAAATTCATAGCCCCAACTTTCCTCTCCTGTTCCGGGTTCAAGTTCTTCCCAATTTACTTCCTTGCAGTTAAAGTCCCCACACATGACTATTTCATCCTTTGAAGCTAAGATATTTTCTAGCACACTAATTGTTTCCTTATGCATTAGGCTATGCTCATCCTTACTCCATGTCTTCATCTTGGGAGGTACATACGCTACTATCACTACTATTTTTTAGTTTCCACCAATTTCTAGTGCTAAAACTTCTGCTGTTGAAGTTTCTAGTTTTATCTCAGGCACAATCAAATCTTTCCTAGTAAGGATGCACGCTCCACCTCCATGTCGAAGTTTTCTGTCCCTCCTCCAAATCTTGTATTCAGACCATCCTAGCAGATTTATATCAAGTTCCTCTCTTAGTTTTGTCTCAGTGAGACATACTATTTCTGGTTTCTTAGTATTGAGTAAGTCTGATAGTTCTAATTTCTTAGAGATTAGCCCATCGACATTGCTATATAGAATCCTTATACTTTCCAGTCCCCCTTTTCCTGATTCAAGTGCCTTATCTGCGGCGGTCTGTACCCTACCCTCTTTTTCTTTTAGTTTCTCTTTACCGGAAGTGTGTTGGCCTTGGGGAGTCGATGCAGGTAGTGTCAGAGGGTGTGCTACGGTTATGGGCTGAGCATCCAGGGTGGGGCTGTCCCTTTCCCTCTTCAGTATTTTCCATCCTCTATGGTAAATTACTGCATCATTCGTGTATTCATTCCTATCTTGCCCATCTGTATTTTCTACTGTCTGATTTTTTTTTTTTTTTTTTTTTTATTAATTTCACGACAACACCAAACACCATTCGCATTGTGACTTCAAAACAATTGTCACAGAAATGAAGATTTTTCCCTATATCCTTGAAAGTAGTATTAATTGGTGATAGGCCTACACACGCCCAATGAAACGTTAGTTTGCATATCTGGCATTTCGTACCCTTATTCACGTGTATATCATACCTACAGGATGTGCAAATGTTTGTGGATGCCATTTTTGTTGTTGTCATTGTTTTTATTTTCTTCCGACTGTATTTCTCGTCACTGAATGTAGGGGGAGGGGGCCGCACTGCCTACTCTCATCTACTGTATTATATGTTCGGTCACTCACGTTAGTTTGCATATCTGGTATTTTGTGCCCTTATTCACGTGTATAATAAACTCACAGGCTGTGCAAATATCTCTCGTAGCCATTTTTGATATTTTCATTGTTTTCTTCCAACTTTATTTCTCGACACTGAACGTGAGGGGGGGGGGGGGGAGGCACTGCCTAACTCATCTTCTGAATTATATGAAAGGTCACACCAACTAATTTACTTTTGCATTTGTTCATTTATATATTTTCGAAAGCATACACTATGGGTGGCTTTTTTGTAGGCCAATTTTGTGTCCGGAGGGTTGGGACTACTTTGTGTGTGGCCCAGCGTTTAAAATTTAGGCCGGGCACTGTCGTGTGTGTAGGGGGAAACGCATGGCACTCGTGGATGTCAAACGCAGATTTTAGTTTAGATTATTATTTCTTTACACTTTATCACTATTTCTCCTTTACAGAGCATAAACTCACTTCCTACAGTGATAAGTAGTACGATATTACTGGATATTTCACTTACATATACGCTCCTAGGAATAGTGTATAATTCTGATTATCGACGTCTGTGGCAACTTGCAGGCCAGTTTCTAAGGGCCTGGCCAGGACCCGCTTTGGTCGCTTGGTACCTGCCTCGTAAAAGCCGTTACGTTTGTGACGTCTACCAGCGTTGGCAGAATCGCCTCTCGTTAGCCACTAGGGCTCGCCAGGGACATCGAAATGGGCTACAGTTATCCGAGAATGTTGTTCTTTCTTTCCTTGTAATCGCATTGTCACAGACAGTCCAGTGGTGTTCTTTGTTTTCGTCTGTGACAACGGGTTATATTTTATATCAACAGTAGTGATGATAGTACCAGCGTGGGAATGAGAAAGACTTTCAGAGCGAGAAGGTAGTAAGTGTCTGAGTCACGTGTGCATTCCTGCCTCTCGCTCGCCATTGGCCGGCGTGTCTGGCTGTGTCACGTGACACCTGCTGTCTTGTGACGTATCGGCCCGTGATTGGCCGACCATCGCGCCTTTGCGGGCTCCTGTGTAACTTACCTCCTGCATGAGGGTCCCCAGGAGCTGTCCTCGTCAGGACAGGCTTGGCGTGCGTGCTTCTAACATCCCTTTGCATACTCTCTCCCGATCACCCCCTTTACCACTGTTTCTCTCTCTGACCTTCTTCTTTTCCATTACTTCTCGCCTTTATTCAATTACTTATCCCCTTGGGTTCTGCATACGGTTTCCATTGCCGTCCTCAGAGATATTTACATGTACTTAGAATAGGTTTTGAGGGTTCTTAGTTAGTATAGGTTAAGAACTTAGTGTGTCTCCATTATTGATTTAGTGTTTCTGCTCTTTTATTTAATGCTAGACTGGGATAAGGTAACTGTAGTCGTTGTCTCCGATGTGTGTACGGTTTGCTTATACCTACACGACTTCGACCGGTCCTGTGGTAGCCTGGGTTGTCTTTTCGGTTGCGTCCTTTGCGAGTGCAGCATTGTGTTGACTGAGGGTTTTGGCCTGTACCAGTTCCACACTTTGCTGCCTCTTTGCTTGTCTTTAGAGGGTCGCCAGGATAGAACCAGATACTTGTGATCTGGAGATATCAAGAGAGCCCCCTTGTCAATTAACGTAACTTAAAGGATGCAGTCTTAAGGACATCGCTAGGCTACGAGCCTGTCTTGCTCAACCCCAGTTCCTTACCTAGAGTATCCCAGCTAGACATTATTAATCGAGTAGACACTTGTTAGTATTTAATATAAGCTCTTTGATATGTACGCATTATTATTCACAGCATTTATTAGTCTAGGTTGTTGTTGAGTCGCACAACCATAGCAGACTGTTTCGTTGATGAGGAAGTACTTCTTTTAGTGTCGAGTATTGCTACCGTTGCGCATTTATAGTATTCTCGTGTCAGTTAACATTATATTTCCTATCTTTTAGTGTATTCGATTTACATGTGTGGTGTCCTGCCTCCTGCCTTTATATAGTTCAAGATTAGATACGAGCATCTTATGAGCATCAGACTTTCTTCAGAAGTTTCCAGGTCTATGCTGTAGGACTATACTTCACTTTCTTTCAGATAGGAGTGAAGAGTTTATTGTTGTTTAGAGTAACTGTATTTAACCCTCCAGCCCCGGCTATGTATTATATATATATTCCTCGAAACCCGGGTGTTTTGGCCGAAAAACGTCTAGGCTAGGCTACCGTATATTCGTTAATCAGACTGCTTCCCGCATTCCCGCGCATCCCCAAGCGTAGCTGTGTTATTTACCTGTAGAATGGCATTAAGTAGAGCTCTCTAAGTCAACTGGTTGAGCTGTGATGATGATTTCATTGGAGATAACTTTATGGCCAAAACAGCCACTTTACACCACTTTTCGATACTTAACAACAACATACAGGCACACACGAACAAGCGACGCTCTCCTTCTTGTGGCCGGAGATGCGGGGCGTCGGTCCAGCCGGCTGTTGTTTACATGCGTCGGACCGACGCCTCGCACACGAAGCTCACAGGCTTTCAACCACTGGGCGTTCAAGAGGCCTTCCGGGTACCTGTTATATGCTTTTTTATGGGCGTTCAAGAGCCCTTCCGTGGTGAGAGGGTTAAGCATCTTTTTATTGGATTAAATCTTGCAGTGATTTAATTGATATTTTCATAGATTCCTTTTTATGCATTTTAACGTAACTTGCATCTTGTTTGTTATCAGGCTATACCAGTGTGGGTTAGCCTGAAGTAGAGTACATTTATGCCCAGTTAAGGATACCCCGCTATCGCAGATTAACTCTGGAGGATATAGGTGTTTTGTTCGCCGGCATATAAGTTCGAGGGTTTGGATCTAGCGTACCGTTGTTGCATAGTGCCCTATTACTAGTCCAATCATTAAGTGCCCTTGTTTTATTCGTAGTCCCGGTCGTAACACGTTTCACTAAAACAGGCCTTTTTATCCACTTTCACTGTCCTAATTTAGCTTTTGTTGCACTCGATCTATTCACTATGCCCCTCAACTTTCCCTTCATAATTGCTGAGGGGCACAGGGGCTTGGGTTTCCCGGGCGTTTCCGCACCCTCCTCAGCTCCCTGCCTTGGAGTGGCTTCGGTCACCCGAGCTTTATTAGTGGAAAGCAGGGAGGGTTTTGTGGGGCCGCTCGTTTATGGCCTTGGCCTTGTTCAGGACCTTGAGGCTGTTCGGCCAGACAGCCTAGGGAACAGCAACAACAACAACAACAACACACCCTTACAAAGAATTGTCTATTTATATCCAGAAGAGCCTTGGGAAAATGCCTTTTTCCCGGAGCACGATAATACCCCCCACACACACTACACCCCCAGCTTAACCCTCAGAATCCGGGAGGCCTCATATGAGGCAAAACAAAAAATTTACAGGAATCCGGGAGGCCTCATATGAAGCAAAATGCCCGCTAAAATCATCATAACACAGCAACCACGCGCCATAGCAATGTCATCTCAACGGCATTCTACAGACAACAAAAAGTTGTTCAATTTGCAAACAAATTGACTGCTCTAGGTGATCTCAATCAGTAGCTACTGAATTATGAACTTTGCCTGTACCAAAAGGGCCCCGGACACAGCAATCGGGATCATATGAGGCCACCCGGATTTCATGGGTTAAAGCAAAAAAATGGGGGGGTATGTGCCTGAGTATATAAATAGATATATAGAAATATAAGAATACAGTCACACTAATTGACCTTAAAAAATTAAATTTATGCAACAATTTACTTGCGTCAAAACCTCTGTCTAATAAGAGTCTGTATAGTAACCTAACTCCAAATAAATATAACTTCCTATGCAGACGACATAACACTCACATGCACACACCAAGACCCAGACATAGCAACACTTCTCCTGGCTTCAACCTTATCTCAACACACTACATGACTGGTGCACTACAAACAGACTCAAGTTGGCCCCAGCCAAATCCACCGCAACCCTCCTCACAAGCTGGACAGCTGAACACAAATACATCCCCGCACCTCGCCATAAACAATACCCCCCTAACTCACACACACTTACCGAAAATCCTGGGAGTAACATCTGATTATTCTAATGACATTCAAACAACAAACATAAATAATAAACTGACACCCAGACTTAACTCCCTCTGGTCACTTGCCCACACAACATTTGGGCACAACAAAGAAACTTACCACCACAGTTTACAAACAGTACATAAGATCAGTGATGGAATATGCAAACCCTGTCTGGGCTTCTAATCTAGCTGAAACACATCACAAGACCTTGCTGACTATTCAAAATAAAGCCCTAAAAATCATCACAGGCTTCACAGCCACTACACCTACAGATCACCTACATCAAGAAACCAAAGTTCTCAAAGTCAAAGACCATCTGGACATGAGAGGCACTCAATTCCTGGCTGCAGCCTCCACAAACCAACACCACCCACTACACTACATGGCAACACACCCACAGACACCAAGAAATATCAAAACAACACCCAGCACACGGTATCACACACAAATACTGTCATCTTTCCCTCCCTGCCCACCCCAAATCAGCTTCCAGAAGCACATCCATACTCATATCTCTCGTCGTTCCTTCCAAGCACTCTTAGACAACACGCAGCTGCAGGCACGACCTCCCGAAATCCATCCTTCTGAATCCTCCCTTCCTCGCGAGGACAGAGTCCACCTGGCCAGGTTGAGATGTGGGCACCATCCAGCTCTTCTGAGCAATCAGAAGAGACTGGATGACTCCGTCGACAACACCTGCCCGGGATGTAATGCAACACCCCATACCATTATTTAACAAACTCCCTAATAGTTTTATGTTCCCCTAGCAATTGATTCTCTGTTCGGGCCGAAATTAGTTCAACACTCAGATTGAATATTATTGTCAACCCACAAATAGATTGTACGTTGGCACTCGCAAGCTCCCGTTACCACCTATTTGGATACCCGCCATTCAGGTATTGACTCACTTCGACTTCGATCCAAAGGCACATTACTAGTCTCCAAAATAATATATCAACTTTATCGGGCCTCAATATATCTAATCCAAAGACCAAGGCTTTAATAAATTTGACCTCAATTTTCCTATCTTTAACACTTACATTATATATATTCTTATCTTTAACACAAATCAATCCGTACCCGTAGGCACCTACATTAATATAACCCTTGTTCTGGAATATCTCCACTCTGACTTCCTATCTGACAAATAGATAATCTCAATAACACTGATACCTCCTACTCAAATAATATATCTCATTACATGGTCCGATATAATCAATATTTCATAAACACCTATATTATCAATATTCAACACTTAATTTTCTATATATCATGATTACAGTATTATCCTCAATGTTTAACCTGATTGATACTATATTTATCAAATCACTAACTACTTATCTCAGGAGTACAATATTTCCTCACAATAGTCGCCTCAACTTATTACTTATATCATGATCACAAAGTTCATTACCATACCGGCGCATTATTCTTCTTAAATGCTACGAATGTTTCCTTTATAACAGAAAGTATATTTCATCATAATTATTTATGGATTAGTGTCTGTCCTAACTATTTCTCAAGCTAGATCTAATCTATCTGCAACTATTATTTATCACCACATCATTCCTATAGTTGCTTCTAACTTTAATCTCCTATTTCTTCCTCCCCTTATCTTTATAGTTTACATTTATCTACTAACCTATAAGATCCTATACTATTGGTAGCTAAGTGGCATGGAGCCTTCTCTATCAATGACAGCTATATTCTCTCAACACTTCATCCTTTTATTTAATTCTATTTATTTAAATTTATTTAATTGTTTTTTTATTTTATTTATAAAATGAAAAGAGTGAAGTTGGGGAAAGCACCAGGAACAGATGGAGTGTGTGGGGAAATGTTGAGGTATGGTGGTGAGATAGTGATAGAATGGGTATGGAAAATGTGCAAACTAGCATGGGAGAAGGGGAGTGCACCCGATGACTGGAAGACTGGCATAATAGTCCCCCTATACTGTATAAGGGCAAAGGGGAAAGAGGAGTGTGTGGTAACCACCGAGGAATATGTCTTCTAAGCGTAGTAGGGAAGGTATACAGTAGGGTAGTGATTGAGAGAGTGAGAGTGAGAACGGAGAAATGGATAGGCGACGAGCAGGGAGGTTTTAGGAAGGGAAGAGGATGTGTAGATCAGATTTTTACCCTGAATTGTGTTGTGGAGAAGTATCTGGAGAAGAAACAAAAGGTGTATGTTGCCTTTATGGACTTGGAGAAGGCCTATGACAGAGTGGATAGAGAAGGTTTGTGGAAAGTACTTAGAATATACGGAGTAGAGGGCAAGTTGCTGAAAGCAGTGAAGAGCATGTATGAGGGTGCAAAGGCGGCAGTACGTGTGGAGAGTGAGCAGAGCGAGTTCTTTGACCTGAATGTTGGTTTGAAACAGGGGTGTGTGATGTCCCCGTGGTTG
This sequence comes from Paralithodes platypus, assembly GCA_032716605.1. Lineage (NCBI taxonomy): Eukaryota > Metazoa > Arthropoda > Malacostraca > Decapoda > Lithodidae > Paralithodes > Paralithodes platypus. Next base: position 44,788,429 of record CM064508.1, read on the forward strand.
TTTACTGTATATATGGATGGAGTTATGAAAGAAATACTATCAAGAGCAGTGGATGTTGGTGTATCGCTGAAAAGGGAGGGAATTGAGTGGAAGCTACCTATACTGCTGTTTGCGGATGATACAGTTCTGATGAGTGATAATGAATGGGAGTTGCAGGGTCTGGTAAATGAGTTTGGAACAGTGTGCGAAAAACGGAATTTGAAGGTAAATACGGGGAAGAGCAAGGTTATGGTCTTCGAAAGGGGTGAAGTCACAGAGTGTGAGGTGAAGCTGAACGGTCAGGCTATGGAGATCGTCAACTCTTTTAAGTATCTGGGCAGTGTGTTGAGTAAAGATGGGACTATGGATGAAGAGGTGCGGGAGAGGGTACAACAGGGGAAGAGGGTTGTAGGAACGCTAAAAGCAGTAACAAGAAATAGGGTGGTCAGTATGGAAGTGAAGAAGTCCTTGCATGACAGTGTGGTAATCCCGACACTGACTTACGGAAGCGAAGCATGGACGTTGGTTGAGAGACTCAGACCAAGAGTGAGAGCAGTGGAAATGAATTACTTAAGGAGTGCGTGCGGAGTTACATGGAGGGATAGACAGACTAATGAGGAAGTAAGAAGGAGGTGTGGTGTGGAGGTAGATGTGCTGGAAAGTGTGAAAAGGAACAACTTGAGATGGTTCGGCCATATGGAACGTATGGAAAGCGAGAGAATGACTAAGAGGGTGTACGAGAGCGAGGTGGAGGGGGAGAGGTAGACCGAATATGAGGTGGAAGGATGGAGTGAGGAACTACATGAACTAAGGCGGTGCTGGTTGGGGGGAGGGGCGTCGACTGACTGGGGACAGAGGTGCATGGGGGCGGTTCGTTCGTGGCCATCCCTTCGGGGATCACGGCGTCAGGCAATAGATAGATAGATAGATTTTATTTATTTATTTTTTATTTCTATAAGAACACATAAATTTTAATGGTTGGAACCACTGGGTTTGTCAAACATTTCTCTCTTATTAATAATGGTATTTCGGGCCCATAAGGGTCCTGTAAAAAGTCGGGTATCTCTGGAACAATCTTCACCACCTCAAGGCCGGCCAATAGTTCTTCTGGAAATCTTCAGTTCCATCTACTATCTGTCGTCCCTCTTGAATTGCTTGGCTATAGGTGTGTAAGCCAGCAATGTGAAGACAAGCACCAGGATACTTGTGGTTGTTGTTGTTGCAATGTGATGACAAGCACCAGGATACTTGTGGTTGTTGTTGTTGTTGTTCCCCAAGCTGCCTGGCCGAACAGCCCCAAGGCCCCGAGCAAGGCCAAGGTCATAACCGAGCGCCCCCAGAGAACCCTCCCTGCCGGCCATAATAAAGCCTGGGTGACCTAAGCCACTCCATGGCGGGGAGCTGAGGAGGGTGCGGAAACGCCCGGGAAACCAAAGCCCCACCCAGGGCCCTGTGCCCCTCAGCAATTATGAAGAGAAAGTTGAGGGGCAAAGGAAAAATGTGACGCTTTGGCTTCCAATCTTGGTATATTGGGAGGTCAATCCACGGAAGAGACACCGTCACTTGAGATCTAGAAAATATATAAGTAAAAGGAACAGCTTACTATGGGTATGGCAGAGAATGCTCAGTTCTCACTCTGATAAACCAACCCATCACCACATGACTAGAACCCAATCCTCTCAGCATCAGCTAGGAAAGGCCCTAAAAAGCCGCCTTTGGCGGGGGGATAGCTCCCCTATTTCAACCCCTTTCGGGGTTAGGCACCCGCCTGGATACTTGTGGTGTATCTGGTTAGTAGACGAAAGCTGTGTTGGGCCAGAGGTGGACTTTATTGGGGTAGGATAGGCGAGCTGGGAGGCTGGAGCAGGTGTAGCCAAGTTCCCATTGTTGCCCAGGTGAGGGAGAGAGTGTGAGTTGCTGGCAAGTGAACCCAGTGGGACCCGTGACGGGAGTGACGTCTGCAGCCCCTCCCCTCCCCTTTTATAGCCCCACCTCATGAATTGCCGCGTTGTGATTGGTTGAGCCAGCCGCCCAGGCAGTGCTTTCTCCAGCCGCGCGGTTTGAACATTTCTTCCCTTCTCCTCTGGTCTTATCTCTTCGTAATATGTCCCAGGGAGATGGTTGCAAAGGTCTTGTAGTGGCTTACGGGAGTATAGGGCTTGCACTGATGTCATAAGACCTATTGGAACTCTAAGAAACGGCCTGTGGAGGGAGCGAGCGCGATTTGAAAGGTGAAGATGTGTGCGCGGCTGGCTCAGTATTTGCTTGCTCCGACAACGGAGGCTCCTGATTAGCTGCACGGAAGGGTGTGGCAGAGTTGTGGGAAACGTCAGGAATGTCAAACTCAGCTGGTTTAAAGAGATATTCAAATGCAGCGCATTGATTGGCTGGCAGGATTCTTACTTTAATCTATCTATCTATCTATTGCCGGACGCCTTACTCCCCTTACGAGGGTGGCCATACACAGAATGCCCCCAAGCGGACCTATTCCCTGTGAGAGGGACAACCCGAGCCAGTTTAGTGAAGGACTTACAGGATTGACCACTCAATTTAGGATCCGTCCGACTCCGAGGCCCTCTGTGTATTTTGTTAGCACTATTTTTCTACAGTGGTGTTCGGCTAATCCATCCACTAACCTGCCTTACCCTTAGGTAAGCAGTACGGATTTGTATCAGGTTTACTCCCCTAGACAGGTTGCCAACCAAGGCTGACTAGTCCAATCCACCCGGATGGGACCCGTCTTACTTTAATATGTTATTTTATTATCAATATTACTACTAGGGAAAGGAAAGTTTATAAAATTAAAATCATCAGTTTTGTGATATACCCAGAGCTGGGCACTTTCGCTAACACTTGGGCAAATAGCCAATTTCGCCATGGCGAAAGTGTCATTTTGGTGGCGTACTTGCGTTGGCGGAAAAATGGCCGCCTATCTGCGCATTTGTAGGTCTGAAAATTACCCCATGTTGCTAACCTGAGGTCCGCAAAACTCCCACCATCTGTGGTAAATACGGCCCCGTGGCCCCCACCACTTCCAGCGCCTGCCAAAAGCCAAGCCAACTAGCCTAATTCTTTTTAGCTGGAATCTAGTGCACCTTCTATATTTCGTGATATTTGTGATTTGATATGTGAAAATGCTAAGGAAGACATGATAATACAGATTAATTAATAAATATTGCTTAACCTCTCCGCTGTGTAGGTGGGTTATTGGCCACCCCTCCCTGTGCGGAGGTATTTAGACTGTTTCCTAATCTCAAATCGTCATCGTACTATAAATATAATTAATACTTATCCATATGCGCCCTATTTTACGTTGATTATAAAGGTAATAACCTGTTACAGCAATAAAACAAGTGGAAACAGCGTTTGGATGGTCAAAATCGGCGATAGAGGCCGGGAGTTACATAACGTATGGCTCAGGCAGCCTGCCAGCCAGCCAGCCGTCTTCACGGCTGGAGAGACACTGTTGTTTCCCACACTTGGTAACACAGACGACCACGCCCTGCTAGCAACTCGCTAATGTTAGCACGAATATATACCTAAGAATAAGGGAATAACAGGGAGAATAGGTGATAATCAAAGGGGGGGGGGTGGGGGGGGGGGGGAAGGAGGGGATGTGGAGGAGTGACATTTGGCATGGCCAAGGGGCAATAACAAAAATAAAAATAATTGATACAGGGCTAATTTTTTTTTTTTTTTTTTTAGGCCTTTAACCCTTTACTAGCGGCGCTCGACTTAAGTCGAGTGAAAGAAACTGGGAGAAAACGGGTGAAGATCGAGTGAAAATGGGTGGAACAGTAATGAACCATACGTCCGACATCTGTGGCCTCCCGGCCCAGACTAACTCCAGTTCCCCCACCGCACGGGTGGATGACGGTGTGACCAATAGTTAGCGAAAAGTGAACAATGTAGCAAAATCAGCTAAACTTCCATCTTTGAGGTAACACTGTCAGGGCTCCACGAGTGCTACGTAGCTGTATGTGGTGTCATTGTGTAGCGATTTCCGCCTAGTTTTCGGCACAATACAGTTCCTTTCATGCTGATGGTTGATATAGCAGTCAGAATGGCCTGAAAAGGCCCAAAACCGCCACAGACCCCCCGCTAGACAAGGGTTAAGGCTTCCCGCAGCGCACCAGTGAAACTTATATAAGTCTTGCCGCACTTGCCGGGTTAAAGGTAAACAAAAATATTTGAAAACCTGGAGAGATTCGATCGTAGGCCTATTAATTTCGCCTCAGACAAATCATAATCGAATCCACTCTTGAGCTAATATATTTAAATTATCAATAGTCTAGATTATTTATTTTTGGATATGGATATTGTCAAAATATCATAAATACGGATGTAGAGAGCTGAGTTACGATAAAGACGAATATTAGATGAAATATGCGAAAAACATAACCTAGAGTTAGGATAGCCTATATTTTTAACTGGCAAAAACGAAAGTGATGTGGGAACACTGAACACAGGTGCTTTAATTAGCCTAAGTAACATAATGCGATTTGGAAAAGAAAACCATGCAGATTATAGCCTAATCTTAAAAGTAAGCTTGGAAGAATACTGGGGTCCATGGAGTTTTGTTATGAACAGATGAAAAAAAATGCATTATATTTTGTCTAGCCTTGAGTAAATGCAATTATATTTATCATAAAAATTAGAATTAGGGTTGGTAAAGTGAGAGGGAATGCAATTCCAATCATGGTTTTCCATCGTCTCCATAGACAGCGATGGTGATGCCTATCAGCTGTGTAACTGGTGTTATTGTTTATAACACTTGTTTGTGACCACATGATAGCCTAGGCCTCCGTCTTTATTTATGATTAGATTAGATAGTTGGAAAGTCTCATGGTGTATTTGAAGTATATATTAGCCTTACCTTTTATAAACGAATAGGCCTATATGTAAATTGAAGCGGTTATAATAGGCCTAGGCCAATTGTATAACAGCGCTTCACTTCACTTAGTAGCCTAATTTCGTTAATTTGATTTATATTGTTAATGTTTTCTTAACCTAAACTAATTTCATTAGGCTAGGCCTACCCTAATCCCATCAAAAATGCCTCAAAGCATGTAGGCTAAATATTTAATATATATAGGCCAATGACTGACTCATTTTATCAGTGTCAAATAGAAAGTGTTAATTTTGAAAGTATTATATAATTTATAATAAAATTTTATTTTATTCTGATCTGAAGCTATATTCTGAGCATCATAATGAATATAGGCCTAGGCTAACCTACTTTCTATTAAATTATTTAATCAATCTAAAGTAAACCTATTTATCTATTGCCATCCCCTAAGGGGTGGCCACGAATGAATCGCCTCCTTGCACCTCTGTGATCTGGCGTACCTCCTCCCGAATGGTGCAACATTGCGAATACTGATTATTACTGAAGGACTCTCCCCGAAAACAAGTCACCCCCAACGTTTTATTGCCCATGTCAGACAAACGAAGTGGCCTATGCTGTAGGCCTAGGCTATACAGTATATTATATATATATATATATATTTTTGTTAACCAAACCTAACCAAAACGGGGCACGTTTCTCATACAAAATGCGGGACAAGTTTTTGGGGCGACATCTCCAGTAACCTAGGCTATAATAAACTGTAGACCTCTTAAACTTTAGGTAAGAGTTATGTTAGCGGGCGGGTGTATAGTCGGTTGGGCCGCGGCGTACTTATTATTTGCCCCCTACTGGCAATATATATATGATGATGATAAGTCATGGGGGGGGGGGATGAGGGGGGCTAAGCCCCCTTAACCCATTACTGTATCCCATAGCATTATTAAAATGTATATCCCTGAGGTCACTGGAAGTTGTGCAACACTATATTTAAGTGAATATCTATATTTTTTGACATTAGAGATTGATTTTATTGATTTACCCTTGATTCTGTAGTTTAACACCTAACGAGCGGCCTAGGCGGTAAATAATATGTAGCCACCAGCGGGGTGTTTTTACCCAAAATAGGGCTGTTTACGTGATCATTTTCATGCCTAAATAAGACCCAGAGCATAAAACAAGTATATATCCCTGAAAGGGCATAAACAGAGCTTTCCAATGACACCCCAACGATCCTTGTATGACCGCTAGTTCTCTTGCAACAATCGCGCAACACGAGTGCAAAAACCATGTAATTCGGTACTTCCCTAAACAATTCACTGTGTAGCGAGTGTGAGAGGGTGGAGGAGGGTGGGATTCATGTCAGTTGGTCCACCGCGGTGGTCTGGAGCAGTCATACGCTCGCTACTCTCCTGCCACCACTTGTCTCTCTCTCTCAGCAACATTACGTGCTGAAAATGCCACACGACTTATGTTGTGAGCCGCCACATAGTCCAAATTTCTTTCACTCGACATATGATGCGCGCCGCTAAAGAAGGGTTAAGTTTAAAAATAATGAAAAACGGTTTGCGTTTGCATATTTGCATTTGCGAACCAGAAATTTCACAAGGTTTGCACATTTGTGTTTGCTGAAGTTATGTTCTGGGTTTGCTGAGTTGAGTTTGCTAATTTGACTTTTTGTTTGTGGTGCCCATCTCTGGATATACCGTACTTAGCCCTTCCTCCCCGGTTGTCATTTTAAAATGACACCGCGGCAGATGGCCAGGAGCCCGGGTGTCATTTTAAAGTCCGTAAGCTTGAAAGCCTATTAAGCTTGGTTTGAAAGCCATGCATCAAACCGTATGTAAACAAAGCCTGGCGGAGCGATGCGCACCTTCAAAATCAAGGAGAATTCCGACTTTTGTTGTTATGGTTGGACTAGGTAATAGTCCATCAGGTGCCTGGCCCGGGGAGACGGTTGATATGAAGAGTGCGCCTGGAAGTGTGGTGGGCATGCCTGTGGCTTCGTCTCCGCTGCATGTCTGCCTCCCGAGATCGGAACCTCTCCGGGTGGTCGGGGGAGTGCTGGAGGGACCTTGGTGACCCTGGTCTCTGGGTCTTCTCCTGGATGACCTAGATGTGTGTGAATTTGTATATTGTTTTATGTGTGTTCATTGTTTTCTGTTGTATTTTGTGTTGTCCCTATTCTGGCTCTGTCTTGAGTTGCCCGCCGCCGCCGCCCCCCCCCCCCCCCCCCCCAAAAAAAAGGAAAAGTGGGGATTGGGCCTGAGTATACATACCAATACTTGGATGACACAAGAAAAAGGCAAAAGAACTTATCAAAATCGCTATATGGAAATAACGCTTAACCCGGTGAGACCCAGCGTCGCACGTGTTGCGTCGGCAGTCTTTGATCACCAACTCCCAGCGACGCATCACGTGCGTCCGACATATAAAAAACACTTACGTGGCTCGTAAGGTAGGAAATGGCGGGAGAATAGGAGGGGGAGGTACCGTAGTGTGTGTGGGAGCCGGGCCAGTAGGTGTGAGCGGGCCGAGACAGCCGCGCGGCTGGTTTAAATTTAAAATTAATAGAAAAAACGTTTTGTGTTTGCATATTTGCATTTGCGAACCAGAAATTTCACAAGGTTTGCACATTTGTGTTTGCTGAAGTTATGTTCTGGGTTTGCTGATTTGAGTTTGCTAATTTGACTTTTTCTTTGTGGTGCCCAGCTCTGATATTAGGCACTGATTATTCGTTATCACAGGTGTTTATTATCAATTGCACATCAAATATTAGGTTTTGTGTCACTTTCACTTAGGTAAATATGCTATTAGGGTGTCACTGTCACTGATATTGCTCATTTTCACTCGATACCGTACTTTTTATTACTAATTAGGCTAAGTTATTGTAATATTAGGCACTGATTATTGTTTATTATCAATGTCGGTCGCCCGGGGCAGCTTGCGTAGATAAGGGATACAATGGCCGCCCAGAAAACTATGAGTCACCACGCTCACCCTCACTCGAACTTGAGCTCTCCCATTCGCTCACTTTACCCACTTCACTCTCTTCACCTTCACCAGCTTCTGCGACACCTGTTTCCCCACCTTCAGGATATGCATCGCTCTCATGTTCACTGGCAAATCCCTTCAACTCAATTTCTTCGTCACTTGTAGAATATGCAAATCTCTTCAACTCAGGTTCTTCGTCACTAGTAGAATATGTACTCGATGCGTAACAAGACGAATGGCCACTGCTCATCTCGTCAACATCACTGTCAAAATCTAGCTCACGAAAATATGCAAATCTCTTCAACTCCGGTTCTTCGTCACTAGTAGAATATGCACTCGATGCCTAACAAGACGAATGGCCACTGCTCATCTCGTCAACATCACTGTCAAAATCTAGCTCAGGAAAGGTTGTATCTATTCCTCCCGGAGAAAGAACATCCTTGGCGAGGGGCTGTTGTGTAATGCGACAGGCCGGGGCGGGCGTCGTAGGAGGCACTGAATCTGACAGAGCGGAATCGGTTTTTGGCGTACTATCCCCATAATGGCGTCGGGGCAGAGACTGATGCTGCGGTGTACTGTAGTACAAGCGTAGTAGCACTGTCTACCGCTTGTCAACAAACAAAATTGACGCGTGCGTTTCAAAAGCAAAAATTCAAGCAATGGATTTTAGAAGCCCATCCGGGCTCCACGGCGCGAGTTTGTTATGGGCTTCTCAGAGCCCAACCGGGTACCGAGGGTTAATTATTCAGGAGTGCCTGAATATGCCCTAAATAGCCCAAATATGCCCACACTGAATGGGTTAAGTAACCGGGATCCAGTATGAACACCACGAGAGCCCATGAGTAACAATTCCATGTCTAGCCTAGCCTAGAGCAAAGTCTTTTTGATTCTCTGTCCTCACAACTCCGTGTCCTCAACTTAAATGCTTCTTCTGAAATCACTGTGTTGGGTGATTTTAATGTCCATAATGTTGAATGGCTCACTCATTCAGCCAGGACTGATGATGCTGGTCTTGAATGTGAGCTATTTGCAGACTCATTTAATCTCACTCAACTAGTCAAACAACCCACCCGTGTACCAGATAATCCTGATCATAATTCCCACCTACTGGACTTATTTTTAACAACCAATTCAGACAATTATGATGTTACAGTGAGGTCCCGCTTGGATCTTCTGATCACTGTCTGATACAGGCCACCTGTCTATCACCTACCACACTTCCCACTCTGAACCTGGTTTGGTGACTAAATGGCATTACGATAGGGCAGACTGGGAGGGTCTTCAAGATTTCTTTATTGATATTCCCTGGACCTCTTTCTTTTCTAATGACGCACACTCCACCTTGAGCCACATACAAGATTTTATAAAAATTGGAATGGAAACTTTTATTCCTCATCAAAAGTACAGTAAAAGATCTAATTCACCTAAATGGTTCGACCATAATTGTGCTAGAGTAACTGAACAAAAAGCAATAGCCTACAATGCATACACAAGATCAAAAACACATGAAGCCTTTAATTACTTTAGAAACATCAGAAATCATGCCAAAGTTGTATTAAATCTTACTAAATCAAACTTTCTCCACAAGCAGGCAAATAAACTTCTAAATAATCCAAATGATAACAAAATATTTTGGTCTACTCTTAACTCATTCAAATGCAACTTTACTACTGTTTCATCCATTCCACCATTAAAATATCCGACTGGCAATCTTGTAAGTGATCCACGAGGTAAAGCTAACCTTCTTGCGGATATTTTTTTCCACCAACTCAACCTTAGATGAAATAAATCAAGATGTCCCTGTACTTAATTTTAATTCACCTGAAATTCCCTCACTTAACCTAAGAAGTGCGCATTAGGGTAATTAGAAACGTCCCCCTGTGCTGACGTATTTGAGCTGTTTCCATCACTAAAATATTCATTTTACCATAAATAGCATTAATACTTATCCATACGCGCCTATTATGGGTTGATTATAAAGGTATTAACCTGAAACAACAATAAAACGATTGAAAACAGCGTTTGGATGGTCAAAATCGGAGATATAGGCCGCGAGTTATATAATGTATGGGTGAGGCAACCTGCTTTCCCGCCAATTTCCCCCAAGGCCACTGAGACACAGTCGATCGATATTCTCTCTCTCTCTTGCACTCGTTTGCTAACACTGATGACAATGCCCTGCTTGCAACTCGCTAATGTTAGCACGAAAATATACCTCAGAATAAGGGAATAACAGGGAAAATAGGTGATAACTGAAGGAGGGGAGGAAAGTGGGGAAGGAGGGGAGGTAGAGGAGTGATATTTTGCATGGACCAGGGGCCAAACAAAAAATATATATTTTTGTTTTCAATGTTTAACCCTCCAGCCCCGGGGGCTATAGCTCGCGACTGTGCTGCGGTACCGGGTGTTTTGACGATCTTTGGGCTATGTTAACTACTCTGTAAGTCAATGAATATGGCATGTAATGTTGTGAATAAAAAATAATAATGTTCCACAAACCTTCCTCTGTCGAATGGTGTTGAGTAGAGGTCTCTAGCCCCTCTGGTTGCATAATGGTGAGCGCAGGAAGACGAGTGCTTTTCGGCGGCAAATTCTTCCCGCGTTCGGACGCGTCGCCCCGGCCATGGCTACGACGCACCTAGCCGCTCGTCGCGCCAAAGTATTTATCTCCCTTAGACGATTTTAGTGTTTGATATTGAGAATGTGATGTTTATTTGATATTTTTATAGTTATTTTGAGGCCAATTATATAAAATATGTTTATTAGGGTATCACTGTCACTGATATTGCTAATTTTCACTCGATACCGTACATTTTATTAGTAATTGAGGTAGGTTATTGTTGTATTAGGCACTGATTATTCGTTATCACAGGTGTTTATTATACTTTGGCCATCAAATATTAGGTCTTGTGTCACTTTCACTTTGACAAAATATGCTTTAGAGAGTGTCACTGTCACTGATAATGCTCATTTTCACTCTATACCGTACATTTTATTAGTAATTGAGGTAGGTTATTGTTGTATTAGGCACTGATTATTCGTTATCACAGGTGTTTATTATACTTTGGCCATCAAATATTAGGTCTTGTGTCACTTTCACTTCACTTAGTTATATGATTTGTAAACGTTTTATATACAATTTATTGTGTCTTTTTCACTGATTTATATATTTCTATAGGTTCTAATCATATGAATGTCACTTGGTATATACATATGTGTCACTTTCACATATTATTATGGTGTAATTGTATTTGTATCAATTTTATCATAATATATGACTTTTGTATTACAATAAATTGGTTTTCTTCCACTTTTTGCCTATATATAATTATAGTGTACATATTGTCATTTTATTTGGCAATTTCAGTATGATTATTAGAACTCCAGCTTGGAGTGGTAATCAAAGAAGCACTCTAAAGTACAGAGTGCCACCTTGCACTCCACACACTCCATGGTTGACTTTTTACCTGACCTCGGCCTCACCCTGCTGTTGTAGCAGACATGGCACCGCTTCTGCTGCGTTCTTCCTGATTCATTCTGAGGCAGGGAACCAAGCCTGTGCCTAATCAAGTATTGAGCACACTGCAAGCGGTCAATAACGGCGGGCCCAGGATGTGCCACTGCCCTCTGTGGCGTAGCATACTTCTCCAGGAGCTCCGTCAACACCTGCTTTTGGAACCTCCGCAGGCTATTGAACTTCATGGGTGTGTTCACATTCCGAAGCTTGTATATATTGTAGGCATTCAGAAATGACATGTCCACCATATGCAGAAAGAACTTTTTGTACCATCTGCACGAGGTACGCAGGCAGTCAATGAAGCCTATCTGCATGTCGGACTTGTCCACCAGCCTCATGTTGATGTTGTAGTCCAGGACAGCATCGGGCTTGGTCACCCTGGCCTGGGTGTGGCGATCCACCTTGCCAGTCTCCACCATTTCCCCCTTGTGGATGGTGGTCAGGAGGTTGACCTTCCGCTGGTCGTGCCAGTGGATAGCCAGAATGGGCCCCGACTTCTTCTTGAACACATCACCTTTTTTGGTCTTTGGAGGGAAAGGTGGCATGCCCTTCCTTTTCCCTCGTACTGTGCCTACAGTCCCCGTCTTGCGCTCATGCAGGTACTGTGAGAGAGTGGGGGACGTGTAATAATTGTCCGTGTAGAGGACGTGATTCTTATGAAAGTAGCGGTCCATCATGGCTTGCACCACTGCTCCGCCAAAGCCAATGAGGGGGTCCACAAGCAAGTCCCCTTCCTTCCCGCTGTAGACCAGGAAGTCCAGGACATAGCCAGTTTGGCAGTCGCACAGCACAAAGAATTTTATGCCAAAGCGATGTCTTTTTGAGGGGATGTACTGCCGGAAGCTGAGTTTTCCCCGGAACAGCACAAGAGACTCGTCAATGACGACCTTGCGGAAGGGCTTGAAGTAGGAGGTGAAGCGTTCTCGCATCATCTCGTACAACGTCCTAATCTTCCACAGCTTGTCACCAAGGTGGACGTCGGTGTTGGTGACAAGATGGAGCGCTGCGAGGATATCAAGGTACCGGTCGCGAGACATATATTTCCCGAAGGCAGGGGTGGATATCAGATCATTGGTGATCCAATAGTCAGGCAACCTATGCTTCTTGACATGAGGCATTAGCATGGTGAGTGCCAGGAACACCATGAACTCTTTATGAGTCACTGGGGTCCACTGCCTCATGTGGCACTTGGTCACCTTGCCCAAAAAGTGGACCTGGAATTGGTGCTGCTTATTTGTCTCTTTGACAACATAGCCTACCACCTCCTCATCAAAGAAGGCCTCAAATAGTTCGTGTGGTGGAGCATTGGGGCCTGCAGGAAAATTGGGGGGTAATGCCTGAACCCTCCAGTACCTCATCAAAAGCTGGCACATCAGGGTTGTATCCATCCCCATCAACTACGTCTTGCCACTGAAAAACGTAGAATGGGTCTTGTCTACGCTGACGAGGAGCTCCAGCTGGTGGTCCAGCACGCCCACGGCCAACTCGGGAGGCGCGCGCCGGCGAGGGCGGCGGCCAGCACGACGCCGGGCCAAGCGGATGGGTCGAGGGTCGTCGATGTCCATATAGTCATCGTCAGAGTGGTCATCTTGCCCTGATAGTGGACCTATGTAATCATGGCCAGAGTCTTCAGAGAGGTGCCCTTCATCATCAGTGGCCCCCACAGGGAAGGGCAAGTAAGGAAGTGGTACATCAGGAGCCACCAAGAACCGAAAGTAAGAGGAGTGATAGGGAAAGAGACAGAGAGACAAGTACGAAGTCAAAGCAAGGAGACGGAGCGAGAGATAATGCAGGGAGCAGGGGACCGGAGAGAGAGCCAGGATGTGGTGGAGAGGGTGGAACAGAGGGAGAGAGAGGGGGGGGGAGAATAGAATTAGTGGGGGAGGTGGAACTGGGTCAGGGAAGGGATGGAGGAGGAGGAGGTGAACCTGGTAGGAGGCAGAGAGGGAAGAGAAACAAGGAGATGGATTCAAATATACTGTGCTACTACACTAATATAGATGGAATAAACAGTAAAAAGGTAGAGTTAGATAATATATTAAGAAAAGATCAACCACAGATAGTCTGTTTGACAGAGACAAAGCTGAACCAGGACTTTGACAGCAACATAGTGTTTAGTGAAGGATATAATATATGGAGAAATGATAGAAAGGGTAAAAGGGGAGGTGGAGTGGCAGTATTAGTTAAGAACCCTATGACAGCAAAGCACGTGGAGTTAAATAATGACAAGGCAGAAATAATGGCAGTTGAACTCAATGATATAGAAGGAAAAAAGCTAGACATAGCAGTAGCTTACATGCCACCAAAGACCAGAGCATGGAGGGAGTTGGAGTTTGAGGAGATGGTAGAGGATATGATTCAGTCGTTGAGAAGATTGCTTTTAAGGAAGAATCGATTGATCTTGGTAGGAGATTTCAACTGTAGTGAGGTTGATTGGGAATCGGGAGATGCAGGGCCAAATCAGAGATCTTGGGGAAGTCGGCTAGTGGAGTTGGTTACGGAAAATGTACTTACACAACATGTGAAGGAAAATACAAGAATGAGGGGTAATAACGAACCTTCTAAACTCGATCTGATTTTTACAAAAGATCCTCACGAAATTAGTGATATAAACTATCTATGTCCTGTAGGTAAAAGTGATCACCTATTACTAAAATGGAAGTTGACCTCGAGTAATGCCAATAGATTAGACAATAGCTACATAAATGACAGATTAAATTATAGTAAAGCTGATTATGTATCCTTGAAAAGATATTTAGAGGGAGTAGATTGGGATCTTATTTTGAAGGAACGGGACGTACAAGGTAAATATAGTAGATTCCTCGAAATTTATAGAGTAGGAACCAATATGTTTGTCCCAAGATATAAAACTGGAAATTTTACTAAGCAGAAAGATTGGTTTAATTTGAAATGCAAAAGAGCTTTGGGTAGGCGTGATGCAGCTTGGGCTAGATTAAGAAGAAGGAACACTGAGAGTAATCGGAATAAATATAAACAGGAGAGGAATAGATATGTTAACATAATTAGGCAAGTTAAAATGAACTATGAGAAGAACATAGTAAATAAATGTGAAAGTGACCCTAGATTATTTTATAAATATATAAACAGTAAGTTGAAGGTAAAGAAACAAATTACTAAATTAAGAGTTGATGCTAGGACGTATGAAAATGTATCGGACATGTGTGAGGTAATGAATAACAAATTGGGGTCAGTTTTTACTAGAGAGGAAGGTTTTGACGAACCACAGGCGGGAGTACTGGAGAGTGGTCTTAGTAAGATTGAAATAACTAGAGATGAGCTGTTATCTGCGATGAGAGGACTTGAAGTAAGGAAAGCTATGGGACCGGATGAAGTGTCTGCCTGGGTTTTAAAGGAGTGTGCAGAGCAATTAGTGGAGCCAGTGAGGGCCATAATTCAAGCTTCCTTAGATAAAGGACAGGTTCCTGTTGAATGGAAAAGAGCTAATATCATTCCGATATACAAGAATGGAAACCCTGAGGACCCTCTAAACTATAGACCAGTTTCACTTACTAGTATTGTATGCAAGATTTGTGAAAAGCTAATTAGGAAGAGATGGATGAAAATGTTGGAGAGAAAGAAAATAATAACCCCAAAGCAATTTGGATTCAGAGAAGGGACATCTTGTGTTACCGGTTTGCTATGTTATTACAGTAGGGTGATAGATGTACTCCAAGAAAGAGGCGGATGGGTGGACTGCGTCTACTTAGACCTTTCCAAAGCATTCGATAAGGTACCACATAAGAGATTGTTATCTAAGCTTGAGACGCTAGGATGTGTCAGGGGGAGTTTGCTGAAATGGATGGAGAGCTATTTAACAGATAGGGAAATGAGGACCAACATTAGAGGAACTTACTCATCGTGGCGGAAAGTTGAGAGTGGTGTGCCGCAGGGATCTGTGTTGGCACCTCTCATGTTCCTTATGTACGTGAATGACCTGCCGATAGGCATAAACTCTTACATGTCAATGTTTGCAGATGACGTAAAAATTATGAGACAAATAACAAATAAAAGTAGTTGTGAGGAGCTGCAAGGGGATTTAGATAAAATATACGAATGGAGCACCAAGTGGAAAATGAAATTTAATATAAGTAAATGTCATGTGTTAAATATGGGAAGAAGTGTGAATAGACCAAATTGGGAGTACAGGATGGGAGATAATAAAATTAGCAAGGCCGAAAAAGAAAAAGATTTAGGGTTGATTATACAAGATAATTTGTCGCCAGAGAAACATATTAACAAGCTCTTTAGCGGAATGTATGCAATGGCCGGGAATATGAAAGTTGCTCTGAACTATTTGGATGAGACCATGGTAGCGAAAATTATGAAGAGTATGATTAGACCAAGATTGGAGTATGCAGCAGTGGTGTGGTCCCCGCATCTAAAGAAGCATATTCACAAGTTAGAAAGAATCCAGAGAGCAGTCACTAGATTGGTTCCAAGTCTCAGAGAACTGCCATATGAAGGGAGGCTAGACAAATTAAATCTACCGAGTCTAAAAGAGAGGGGAGACATGATAATGATGTACAAATGTACCCGGGGGCTGGAGAGGCTGGATAGGGAGGATATATTAATTATGGATACAGGAATAACTAGAGGCCACAGCTACAAAGTAAAAAGACCTACCTGCAAGAACGATATCAGGAAGTTTAGCTTCCCCTATAGATGTATTGACAAATGGAATGGGCTGGAGGAAGAGGTGGTAGGGGCAAGGAACATCCATATTTTCAAGAAAAAATTGGATAAAAAGTAGACTGAGAGACGGGACAACACGAGCTTAGCTCAACTCCTGTAAACTACAATTAGGTAAATACAATTAGGTAAATACATAATCTGGCGGGGAACCAGTGATGCGTGGGCGGCGTGCGGGTGGGCGAGGTGGGGAAGGAGTGGCAGGTGAGGCTGTGTCCCCCCGAGGTCCTGGGCTCCTTGGCCTGCGACGAGTGACAGAAAGCAATGTTTCACTGTCAGGCCCAGGTATTGGTGATGCGAGCTCAAAGACTTCTTCAGGAAGACATGTTGAAGGCGGGAGAGGTGGGGAAAGTTGCGGGGACGTATGGCTGGGGCCGGCAGGGGTGGACGCCGCGGGAGCCTCGAACAAAACTCTTACTTTTCTTAATTTTTTTGGTATATTTCCTGCCTTTCCCCTTTTCGGCAGCAGTATGTCTCCTGTCGGGGGACCTAGGAGGCAAATAGGCCGAAAGTGGGGGGTCCTCAACCCTTGGCAGTGGTGGGGAAGAATGCGGGGCATCCGGGGCATCTTGGGTGGCGTGGGTAGATAAGGGAGACAATGGCGGACGAGAAGGGTCACCACGCTCACCCTCACTCACAGCCTCATCCTCACCAAGTATTTTTGCTTGTTCCCTAGCTGCCGCGGCCGCCTTCTCAAGTATTTTCTGCTTATATAAGTGTAGCTTGAAAGGCGATTTACCTGGGGAAGGGCTTGGCGTCGTGTCAGTTATGCGAAATTTGGTGAGTGACCTTGAACTCTCCCACTCACTCACTCACTCTCTCAAGTTCACTGTCTTTAGGTAAACCAGCTTCCTCAACAACTGGTACATCACCTGCATCACTCTCATCACTGTCATGTTCTCTCGCAAATCCCAGGAATTGCTCTTCTTTCTCACTCTCATGGCCGTAATCACTCGACTTATAATTACTGGAGACGCCAGGGTAAGGTGCGACGAACTAGCACGGGCGTTGTAGGAAGCACGGAATCGGACACAGCGGAATCACTATTTGGCGTACTGTCCATGATGGCGTCGGGGTAGATACTGTTGCTGTGGCGTAGTTTACGCCTGGTGGCGCCACCTACCCTCCCACGATACCAAAAATATACGCGCGGCATTCGAAAGCACTCACGCAAGCAATGGGCGTTCAAGAGCCCTTCCGGGTTGCGCGGGCCGAGTTTGTTATGGGCGTTCAGGAGCCCTTCCGGGGTGGAGGGGTTAAAGTTGATTTTTTTTTTCTGACTCTTAACCTGTCCAGCCCCGGCTAGTTTTGTAATGTTTGTTCACCAGAACCCGGCTGGTTTTCAAAAAATGGTTTTATTCCAGAAACAATAGCGAATGGGTTAGGAATGAAGGAAAAACCACGAAAAACCGCTCAAAAAGCTTAACCCTCCAGCCCCGGCTATGTATTATATATATATTCCTCGAAACCCGGGTGTTTTGGCCGAAAAGCGTCTAGGCTAGGCTACCGTATATTTGTTAATCTGACTGCTTCCCGCATTCCCGCGCATCCCCAAGCGTAGCTGTGTTATTTACCTGTAGAATGGCATTAAGTAGAGCTCTCTAAGTCAACTGGTTGAGTTGTGATGATGATTTCATTGGAGATAACTTTATGGCCAAAACAGCCACTTTACACTACTTTTCGATACTTAACAACAACATACAGGCACACACGAACAAGCGACGCTCTCCTTCTTGTGGCCGGAGATGCGGGGCGTCGGTCCAGCCGGCTGTTGTTTACATGCGTCGGACCGGCGCCTCGCACACGAAGCTCACAGGCTTTCAACCACTGGGCGTTCAAGAGCCCTTCCGGGTACCTGTTATATGCTTTTTTATGGGCGTTCAAGAGCCCTTCCGTGGTGAGAGGGTTAAAGAATGGTCCTACAGAGCCCCCGAAAACGTATTTTACAAGAGTAAAAAATTGAAGGCAATTACCCCAAAAAACCAGGTTATTGCGCGCCCACGCGCGCGCACGTGGACTTTGAGAGTTTTCAACCATCGGCACGGTTGCGTGGGATACGTACACAGTTCCCATACAAATATGAGCCCTCTTGAGTGGCTACACCTGAGGTTACGGTCGGCGCAATTAGGGTGACGCACCAGGCGCGTCTCTGGGGCTGTGCGTTACATACATCGCCGACGCGTCAGGCGCGTCGCTGGGGCTGTACGGGTTAAGAGTTCCCGCAGTCCGCCAGGGGAACTCTTAAGAGTCTCCCCGCAGTTCCCGGGTTAAGATCCACACCAGACATGTCAAAACTGTTTTGCAGAATCTCTCGGTAGATTAAGCTCCTGGTCCAGATGAAATTCCTCCAATAGTACTTTAAAATTGCTCCTTGGTGCTCGCTCCTGTATTGGCAAAAAAATTCCGTCTGTGTACTCATACCTCATGCTTCCCAGTATCCTGGAAAGAAGCAAACATCCATCCAGTTCCTAAAAAAGGTGCCTCTTCAGATTCATCAAACTACAGACCAATAGCTATAACTTCCACTCTACTCATAAGACCTTACAGACTATTCAAAATAAGCCCTTAAAATCATCACAGGATGCACAGAATCATCACAGGATGCACAGCTACTACACCCACAGATCACCTACATCAAGAAACCTAAGTCCTAAAAGTCAAAGATCATCTAGACATGAGAGGCACTCAATTCCTGGCAGCAGCCTCCACGAATCAACACCACCCACTACACTACATGGCAACACACCCACAGACACCAAGAAATATCAAAACAACACCCAGCACACGCTATCACACACAAATACTGTCTTCTCTCCCTCCCTGCCCACCCCAAACCAACTTCCGGAAGCACATCCATACTCATATCACTCGCCGTTCCATCCACTCACTCTTAAGCACCCGTCACACCTAGCCGATTTTAGGCCAAGACTGTCCGCGACCTAAGGGTCGTGGACAGTCTTTCTCTACGTCGCCGCGCATCATGGGCCGTCGCCAACCTAACAAACAGGTCGGGATTGGTCTTCACATACCCCCTCAAAAGTTCTACAAGCGAAAAATTTGAAATCAAGTCGGCGTGGAGTGAGGTCATAAAAATGGGACGGGAAGGGGACTGGAGGCTGATGGCGTGTGACGGCGCTTGGCGGCGCTTGACGGCGATTGACAACGCTTGACGGGAAACGGTAGGCGTCAGTGCGGCGGCACACTGCACCATAAATGATAAATTGATAAGTGGATAATCGCCACGTTTGGCTCTCTCAAGGACCACATCGTGCGGCAGAGTGGTCGTCAGAATAGCCAGGTAAATTTTGTTTTAATTAGTTTTGCATGTCTCGATTATTTAAAAGTGTTTGACACTGACCAGCCACGTGTGGACAAATTAATTATGTTTGTGGAGACTCGTTGTGCATACCACAGGTTTCTGACCTGACCTGGTATCTGCCGTTTGTTATTCCTTTCGTGATTTCATTACATATAACGTAAATCATTTTTTTATGCATACATTATTCATGCAGTGGATGAATGAAACAAGCCATATAATATATATATATATATATTATCAGAGCTGGGCACCACAAACAAAAAGTCAAGTCAGCAAACCCAGAACATAACTTCAGCAAACACAAATGTGCAAACCTTGTGAAATTTCTAGTCCTCAAATGCAAATATGCAAACGCAAACCATGTTTTATTAATTTTAAATTTAAACTACAGAATAAGGGTAAATCAATAAATTCAATCTCTAATGTCAATAAATATATATATTTACTTAAATATAATGTTGCCCAACTTCCATGGACCTCAAGGATATACATACAGGCTTTTAAAGCTTGGAAATTGCTGTAAATTGCCAAAACATTCCAGAACGTCACCCGCAGTGAAAGGGTTAATATATAGCATAGGCCACTTAGTTTGTCCACATGGGCAGTAAAATGTTCGGGCAACTTGTTTATGGGGAGAGTGCTTCAGTAATAATCAATATTCGCAATTCCGCACCATTCAGGAGGAGGTACGCCGGATCACAGAGGTGCAAGGAGGCGATTTATTCGTGGTCCCTCCTTTGGGAATGGCAATAGGCTATATATGCCTAGATAGGTCTACTTTAGATAGATTAAGTAATTTAATAGAAAGTAGCCTAGGCCTATTAATTTTAATGCTCAGAATAAAGGCCTAGCTTCAGATCAAAATTTAATAAAATTTTATTGTAGGCTAAATTTAGTCTAGGCCTATATGATACTTTCAAAATTAACACTTTTCTACTTGACACTAATAAAATGAGTGTGATTATAGGCCTATACATAGAAGTTAGAACATGCAATATTTAGCCTAGGCCTACATGCTTTGAGGCATTTTGATGGAATTAGTGACTGATTATAGCCTAGACCTAGGCCTAGGCTATATATTAAAGTTAGAACATGCAATATTTAGCCTACATGCTTGGAGGCATTTTGATGGAATTAGTGATTATAGCCTAGACGGTAGACCTAGGCTATATACTGTATATAGAAGTTAGAACTTGCAATATTTAGCCTACATGCTTTGAGGCATTTTGATGGAATTAGTGATTGACTGATTATAGCCTAGACCTAGGCTAGCCTATATATATAGAAGTTAGAAAATGCAATATTATTTAGCCTACATGCTTTGAGGCATTTTGATAGGATTAGGGTAGCCTAGGCCTAGCCTAATAAAATTACTAATATTAGTAATTAGCCTATAGGCCTAGGCTATAATTATTTAGAAGTTAGAACATGCAATATTTAGCCTACATGCTTTGAGGCATTTTGATGGGATTAGTGATTATAGACCTAGGCCTAGGCTATATAGCCTAGCCTATATAGAAGTTAGACTTAGCCTAGGCCTACATGCTTTGAGTCATTTTGATGGGATTAGGATAGCCTAATAACATTAGTTTAGGTTAAAAAATAACAGGCTATCAATCAAATTAACGATAGCTTAACTTTATAATCTTAAATTAGGCTAGATTATAAAGTTATAAAGCCCTTCTCCAGAGACATCTTCTTGGTAATAACAGGCCCATAGAAGGTTTCTAGGTGGGGCCAGGGTGGCTTAGGTCCTCGATTTCTGCATGCTCTGCAGCATCACTGTCGGATGATGGTGGTGAACTGCTCCCCATGCTGTTGGCAGCTGCGGTAGGCATGATGGTAGACTCCATGTTCACTTCAATAGGCCGAAAATATAAACAAAGTTGAAGTGCTAGCAGGTTGGAACTCTTGGACTGTTGTGTGTTGTAGGTGTTAGCTCGACGCTTGCTAGTAAGTAAGTGAACAAACGTGAAGAGCCGATGTATAGGCCTAGATTCCAGAACACAGGTAGTTGGCTTGGTCACATGACTTTTTTTGGCTGGAGCTGCAGGAGCGGCCCAGGGCTGGCTGGCGGCTGGAATTTTTATTTTGCGGACTCGAGGTTTGCAACATGGAGGTACTTTCCAGAGCTTCAAACCCGCAAATAGGCAGCCATTTTGGCGCCAACGCTAATTCGCCAACAAAATTACACTTCCGCCATGGCGGAATTGGCTATTTGCGGAAGTGTTGGCTAAAGTGCCCAGCTCTGTATATTATATGGCTTGTTTCATTCATCCACTGCATGAATAATGTATGCATAAAAAAATGATTTACGTTATATATACAGTACATATATATATAACATTCAATAACTAAATAAAGTAATACAATAATGAAATAAAGAAAGTCATCAATCAAAAAATACATACATATATAATAAATAAAGTATAAATAATGACTAAATACCTTATATAAATCAATATAGCAATATTAATCTAAGTACATGAATAAATTAATTACAAAATATATATATAAAGATATTAAATTAATAAGTAAATCAATACAATAACGAAATCACGAAAGGAATAACAAACGGCAGATACCACAACCATGTCAGGTCAGAAACCTGTGGTATGCACAACGAGTCTCCACAAACATAATTAATTTGTCCACACGTGGCTGGTCAGTGTCAAACACTTTTAAATAATCGAGACATGCAAAATTAATTAAAACAAAATTTACCTGGCTATTCTGACGACCACTCTGCCGCACGATGTGGTCCTTGAGAAAGCCAAACGTGGCGATAATCCACTTATCCACTTATCATTTATGGTGCCGTGTGCCGCCGCACTGACGCCTACCGTTTCCCGTCAAGCGTCGTCAATCGCCGCCAAGCGCCGTCACACGCCATCAGCCTCCAGTCCCCTTCCCGTCCCATTTTTATGACCTCACTCCACGCCGACTTGATTTCAAATTTTTCGCTTGTAGAACTTTTGAGGGGGTATGTGAAGACCAATCCCGACCTGTTTGTTAGGTTGGCGACGGCCCATGATGCGCGGCGACGTAGACAAAGACTGTCCACGCCCCTTAGGTCACGGACAGTCTTGGCCTAAAATCGGCTAGGTGTGACGGGTGCTATACTGATGAGGCCCACCCTTTGGTGTACCTTTTATATACCACACCTTGAGTTCGGTCGCCGTCGTTCGGGGTCATGCGGGCCGGGGTCACCGTCCATACTGAAGGGGTCGCCGCTCATCGGCACAGTAATGAATATTGACGCCGCCCTAACTCCTGTCGACGCCGTTCGTCGGGTCGTTGTCGACGCACTACGCCGCAGATCGGCACTCCAGCGGCGACCTAAAACTCACATTCAGTCCGGCATGGGCGCCGGTCTACCCCGTCAGGTCGCCGTCAGGTCGCCGTCAGGCGGCGTGGCCATCCATACTGCGTCCCGTCCAAAACTCACCCCCCATATCCTTAAGCTCTCCGCCGAAGGTCGGCACTCCTGACCACGACTCAAGGTCGTGGTGAGTCGTGGCTCAAATCGGCATGGTGTGACGCCTGCTTTAGACAACACGCAGCTGCAAGCACGACCTCCCGAAATCCATCCTTCTGAATCCTCCCTTCCTCGCGAGGACAGAGTCCACCTGGCCAGGCTGAGATGCGGACACCATCCAGCTCTTCTGAGCTATCAGAAGAGACTGGATGACTCCGTCGTTGACACCTGCCCGGGTCGTAACACAGCACCCCATACCATAAAACACATCATAGAAGACTGCATTTCACACAACCACTTACGCCAACAACACAATTTACACTATTTGAGAGCTCTGTGGGAGAGCCCGACTGTGGCCATGGCCTTCCTTAAGGACTCGGGGCTGTTCGGCCAGGCAGCTTAGGGAACAACAACAACAACAACAACTTCCACTCTTGGTAAAGTCTTTGAAATTACTGTATATTAAATAATCACATAATTAAGCATCTTGAGAATAATAAATTAATCAGTGATAGGCAATATGGTTTTAGACGATGTCGATCAACTGCAGACATTCTTTGCCTTCTTACGCATCAAATCAACCAAGCTACAGACCAACATGGTGTAACACATACAATAGCACTGGATATATGAAAGGCATTTGATAGAGTCTGGCATCAATCCTTATTGTCGAAGATGTCACAATACGGCCTTGCATCATTAGTTCCACTAATTTCTTCTTATCTTCATAACAGAAAAATATGTGTAATGGTAGATGGCCTTTATTCTCAATTTCACTCAATAAATGCTGGTGTTCCCCAGGGATCAGTTTTGGCCCCAACTCTGTTCCTCATTCATATCAATGATCTCATATCTACCACTCATAATCCAATACATTCCTACGCAGATGACTCAACACTCCACAGTTCCTTCACATTTACCAATTCTTTCACCCAACCCGATCTTATAAATTCAAAAATAAACACTGCAATTTCTCTGAACCAGGACCTTTCTAGAATTAATGAATGGGGACAAAAGAATCTAGTTTTTTTAATGCACAGAAAACCAAGTACATTAAATGTTCTAACCGACAGTATCTCACTGACTCCCATATATTTTTTAATGATATAAATATTCCCACTTCCCCTAGTATTGACATTCTCGGTGTAACATTAACTACTAACTTGAGCTGGACACATTATGTTAGAAACATTGCTAAGAATGCCTCTAAAAAACTGGGACTCCTGTACAGAGTTCGAGAATTCTTCACTGACGAGCAGTTGGCCGTAATATATAAAAGTCATGTGCGTTCTCAGATGGATTACTGTTCACCTCTGTGGAGTGGAAGTGGAGTGGTTGCATTGAGGCAGTTGGACAAAATTCAAAATAAAGCTATTAGATTAATCAATAACCCTGCAATCACACATGACCTTCCTACATTATCCATACGAAGAAACGTTGCATCCCTTGCATTATTCTACAGATATTTTCACAGCAATTGTTCCGAAGAACTTGCTTCAATTGTGCCGCCTCTCCACATCTTTCCCCGTAGAACTAGGGCAGCTGAGAGCGCCCATGAATTTACACTTTCTCCTCCACAATGCAGAACTTCTGCTTATCAAAATTCATTTATCCCCAGAACTACTACTCTTTGGAATTCACTTCCCTCGAGTTGCTTTCCACGAACTTACAATCTACAACAGTTTAAATCCAGTTGTTACAAACATTTTATGAATGGAGGATGCCTTTAGGCACATGGACCTTTTTGTTTTATCTGTGTTTTTCCTTCCTCCGTTCATTGTCTCTTTAAAAAATAAAAAAAAAGTTACTGCTTGAGCGTGTGTGTGAGGAAAAATCAATCATTACTCCTCTGTGTGTACTTACACTAGTTGTACTTACACTAGTTGTATTTGCGGGAGTGAGCATGCTCGTTAATTCCCGCCTCCTAAGATATGTTTGTCATACCGTGCTTTGAAACTATGCACTGATGGTGCAGACACTACTTCGGCTGGCAATTTGTTCCACCCACTAATCGAGTTGGTAGGAAATCTTTTACTTTTCAGATCAGATTTACTATTTAGCACTTTTAGTTTGTAGCTGTGACCTCTTGTCCTCTCACCTCCATCCCTCTCTATGAAGTTTTCTTGGTCGATTTTGTCAATACCTCTAACACATTTATATATCTGAATTTGCTGTCCTCGTTTCCTTCTCTGTTCCAGTGTAGGTAGATTCAATCTCTCGAGCCTCTCTTGGTACTTGTGTGTGTGTGTGTGTGTCAATGATGTAGGGGTGAGGCAAGCTCAAGGTCAGACGTATGCACTCGGTCCCTGACAAAGGATTGTGGTGCAATGATGCGTGATAGGGAAAGGGAGGGGGGGGGGGGGAGTTTTTGGGTGAGGGGGGAAGTAGGGAGAGGTTTGGGGGAGTGTGGTTGGGGCTGGGGATGGAGCCTCGTTCACCACTAGGCTGATAAAGCCCGCATAAAACTTGATTGCATGATGTGAAATCTGGGGACGCAAATACACGTCACCTGGGATTGTGGCGCACAACCCCATTGATACAAATACGCGTCACCGAAGTTTAAGGGTTAAAATATTTGTATAATGATAACATTAAACGTTATTAACAATTTGTGACTTGCAGGAGGTGGTGAAGGAGGAGTTTGAAGACTCATCCTATTCTGACAAGCTGCCCAGTGAACCAACCTCCCATTCTCAGTCGCCCACCTTCACCACCGCTCCCTATGTGCACCAGAACTCACAACATCCTAACAAATTAGGCTGTTTGGCCAGGCAGCCTAGGGAACCACTTCTACTACATCCTAACAAAAAGGTACAGTACAGAATATTTTGAGAGTTCTATACTCTCTTCATTGTGAGTAGGCCAATATTTGCTTATTCTTTTGCAGTTAATACTGTATGTCGATATGTAGACATAGTCAGTAGAGCATCGGCTGCTGATCAATGGGTTGGCGGATCGAACCTTCGCTGTCCTAATGTTGTTGGTAGATGTCAAGCCCGGGCAACTTGACCTATCGATTTGTGACAACGCCTAATGTTCATGGTCTCGGGAATTAGGGCGTCTTGCAAAAAAAAAAAAAAAAAAAAAACAGTGGATAGGTCAACCACTGAATCCGGCTAGCCAACTAAATGTCCATCTTGTGACGGAATGCAGGTCAAGTACTGTATTAAGAAAAAAGTCTAAAAAATTGGTTTGAAGTGCTTGGTTCTTTGGAAGACCCCATTTATCTGTGTAATAGCTTCAAGCACTAGGTTCTTGTAGCAGCTGAGGAGTGTATTTACCTATTTGTAGTTTACAGGAATTGAGCAGTGCTCGTGTTGTCCTGTCTTAGTTACCTTATAATCAATCCATTTTACTTATACAAGTATCGTAATGGATATTCCCAATTCCCAGTATTTTGGACTAACATATAGCTTATGTTGTCCTATTTCCATATTTACTTTTATCCATCCTAGATTTGAACATGTTTATGTTCTTCGCTCGCACCACCTCCTCCAAGTTGTTCCAAGTATCTATTATTCTATATGGGAAGCTGAATTTCTTTGTGTCCTTACGACATCTGCCCTTCCTCAGTTTAAACTCGTGTCCTCTTGTCCTTCCATCATCCCTCAATAATTGATCTTCCCTATCTACTCGTTCCAAACTGTTTACTCCCTTGCACATCGCCTCGTTCCCTTCACTCTTTCAAGGTAGGCAGTTGTAGTGTCCTAAGTCTTTCCTCATATGTCAACTCCTTCAATCTTGGGATCATCTTCGTTGCTATCCTTTGGACTTTCTCTAATTTGTTTACATGTTTTTTCAAATGTGGTGACCATATCACTGCTGCATATTCTAATCTTGGTCTTATCATAGCCGTTATAAGTTTTCTTAACATTTCTGTTCAAATAGTTAACCCACTGAGCCCCAGCTAGTTATAAATAAATGTACCACCAGGGACCAGCAAGTTTTGAAAAAAAAAAAAAATCCAGAAACAATAGCGAATGGGTTAGGAATGAAGGGGAAAAAAAAAAAAAAAAAAAAACTATCAAAAAGGGATCCTACGGAGCCCCCGAAAGTCGATTTTACAAGAGTAAAAATTTGAAGGCAATAACCCCCATAAACCATGTTTTTGCGCGCTCACGTGCACGCGGTCGGACTTTGAGAATTTTCAACTATCGGCATGGTTGCATGGGATACTTACACAGTTCCCATACAAATCTGAGCCCTCTAGGTGCCATAGGACTGGAGTAATTAACACTGACGCAACGTATGTGACGCTGGGGTTTATGTTACATACATTGCCAACGCACTGTTTGCGTCGCTGGGGCTCATTGGGTTAAATGTCACTCTCATATTGGTTATTATTCCATATGCTCCTCCAATGATCATGTTAATATGCTTCTCTGGCAATAGATCATCTTGTATTATTACTCCAAGGTCCTTCTCATGCCATGTTTTGCCGATTTTTTCAATTCCTAATTTGTACTCCCAGCTTGGCCTTATCTCACTTGTTCCCACTTCCAAAACATGACACTTTTCTGCCATTGAAACTCATTTTCCATGTTTGGCTCCATCTGTACAACTTATCTAGGTCCTTTTGAAGATCCTGACACCTTTCTATACAGGTGATATTCTTCATGATCTTAGCGTCATCCGCGAACATATTCATATGACTATTCAAATTTTCTGGCATGTTGTTTACATAAAGTAGGAACATTATCGGACCCAACACTGATCCCTGTGGTACTCCGCTCGTCACACTCCTCCACTGTGAATATTCGTCTCGTATTGTGGTCCTCATTTCTCTTCCTATTAAAAAGTTTTCTATCCATTTTAACATCCTACCATGTACACCTCCAACAACCTGCAATTTCCACAATAACCTTTTGTGAGGCACCCTGTCAAAGGCCTTTTTCAGGTCCAGGTAAACACAGTCAACCCATCCCTCTTTCTCTTGTGTAACATCTACCACTCTGCTATAAAAGCTTAATCAATTAGATACACAAGATCTTCCCTCCCTGAATCCAAACTGTTTATCACTAAGCACCCCCTGTCCCTCTAGGAAGTGTGTCCACTTTTTTCTTATAATTTTCTCACAAATTTTGCAAACAATGCTGGTGAGGGACACCGGTCTGTAGTTAAGCAAAGTGTGAGGAGGTTTATAGAGGTTTTGCCTTTCGTGGGACACTGGACACTAAAAATAAGAGAGTCATTGCTGTCAAACTAATCGGAGATCAATACCTAATGCAACATTCAAGACCCATTACAACATTCATTTGCCGAAAGGTGTCTACAGTATGTTAATATTATTTCAGTGGTTATTGTACACAGTAACTCAACTTTTTAACTCAACCTTAGGTTGTCTAAGGTATAATGTGGATAATCTAGGATACCTACCTAGTTACCACCCCCACCCCAAGCCTGTGTCTCAGGGACTCGGGGCTGTTCGGCCAGGCAGCTTAGGGAACAACAACAACAACAACAACAACACACATGGGAAAAAGCGATCATGCTGTGATTGAATTTGAATTGACAGTGGAATTTCTGGAAGGCAGAGAGGAGGAACATAGGGAATATAGACTAAAATATAGTAAGGCGGATTATGAATCATTACGTGGATACTTTGCAAATATAGATTGGTCATTTATTGAGCAAGAACAGAATATTCAGGTAAAATACACCATGTTACTAGATATTTACAGGGAGCGGGTAGATAAATATGTACCAAAATTTTTTTTTTTTTTTTTCTATGTGATTGAGGGAGGCAAAAGGCATAACTTCCTATAGCGAGTGCCTCTCCCATAGTTGAAAGAGTGACAGGGCCAAAATCAAGGGACGTTCGAGCCAAAATGCCTTGACACACGGAGTTTGAAGCAATTTAAGTCATAGGAAGCGGGAAAAACTGATTATGGGAGAGAGTTCCAGAGCTCAGCTGTTGAGTAGAAGAAAGTTTGAGAGTAACGTTTCACTCTTGGGTTGGAGAGTTGCACAGAGTAGGGGTGGGATTGAGTTGCAAGACGGGTACCACGTGCCCTACGTAAAGGAGGTGGTATGCACTGGGATAGCTCTGAGGAACACTGATTATTATAGTAGCGATCGCATAGCGAGAGAGATGCAACATTGCGGCGGAGAGAGAGAGATTGCAGAGAGTTGGTGAGTGGACGGGAATTAATGATACGAAAGGCCTTCCTTTCAACCTTGTCTAGGAGAGCGGTGTGAGAGGAACCTCCCCACACATGTGAACAATACTCAATACAAGAGCGCACTATGCCCCTGTACAGAGCAAGAAGCTGTGCAGGGGAAAAGAACCCCCTAAGGCGGTTGAGCACACCCAGCTTCTGGGAGGCTGCCTTAGCAAGACTGGTTATATGGTCCTTCCAAATGAGAGCAGAAGTAAAAGAGACACCAAGAATATTGAGAGAAGATGAAGGGTTGATTTTTGTATTGTTGAAGAATAAGGGATAGTCCGCTGGGAGATCCTGACGGGTAGATAGATGGAGAAATTGGGTTTTGGAAGCATTAAAGTTAACAAGGTTTTCTCTGCCCCAATTGTTAGATCAGAATTTAAGAGTTGTATGGCTTCATTACGTTTGTCGTTGAGGGATTGCTGGCTGGGGCGTTCTGAAAAAGTAATGGAGTAGTGTAAGGTTGAGTCGTCTGCGTATGAATGGATGGGAATTAAGGTACAGTTAAGGAGATCATTTATAAAAATTAGAAAGAGAATAGGAGATAGGACAGAGCCCTGAGGAACACCAGAGTTTATAGGGTGAGGAAGTGAACAATGGCCGTCCACAACCGCGGCTATGGAACGGCCGGAAAGGAAATTAGAGACAAAGGCACAAATGGAGGGATAGAAACCGAAGGAGGGTAGTTTAGAAATTAAAGATTTATGCCAGACTCTATCGAAGGCTTTCGATATGTCTAGTGCAATAGAAAAAGTCTCACCGAAGTCCCGAAAGGAGGATGACCAAGAGTTAGTAAGATATGAAAGAAGATCACCAGTAGAGCGACCCTTAACCTGACAAGCGCGATATAGACCTAGGTGCTAGGGTAGTTATTTGTGCATTTCTAGCCCTGGATTCTGACAGAATTAGTTATATTTACAATATAAACCATTATTTGTTTTCGGTATGCTTTTATTTTACATATATGATGTATATATGAACCTTCAAGAGTGCTAAAATAAGTGGGAAAAGCATTTGGGTGGTGAAAAACGAAGATATTGGCCACCCGGTCATAATCTCAGGCGAGAGAGAGCCACAGGCAGCCCTCCCCTCTCGCTGTCTGGGAGTCAACTGAGACGAGCGGGGCGGTGTGTGCCGGTGTCTGGGTGTTGCATAACGATCTTTTATGCAACCCACTTGTGCTACATTATCGCGGGAGAGAAAAATAACCGATAAATGATGATAATAAGTGGATAAATAGGTGATAATTGAGGAGGAGGGGGGGGAGGGGGGAATAAGGTGGGGAAGGAGGGGAGGGGGAGGGGTGAGAAACACATGGATGAGTACTAGAGGGGAATTATCTCACCTAGAGACAAAATCCTTTGTTTTGATAGGCCCTTTTTTTTTTTTGGAAGGCTTTTTTTATGGTCTTGCTTCCGTGAGGCCTATCGCGTTCCCTATAGGAAGCCTTCCGTGAGGCCTATCGCGCTTGCCGGGTTAAGGAAGCCATACTGGCGATCTGAGAGCAGATTATGAGAAGAGAAATGCTTAAGAAATTTGGAAGCAAGAATAGTTTCAAAAACTTTAGAAAGACAAGAAATGAGAGCAATTGGACGATAGTTGGAGGGTTGAGAGCGGTCACCCTTCTTTGGGACAGGTTGAATGTGAGCAAACTTCCAGCATGAAGGGAAGACGTTAGAGGATAGACAGAGACGAAAGAGTTTGCCTAGGCAGGGAGTCCGCACGGAAGCACAGTTTTTGAGAACAACAGGAGGAACACCGTCCGGACTGTACGCCTTTTTAGTGTTAAGCCCAGAGAGGGTAGAAAGTACATCTTTTGAAGAGATTAGGATATTAGGCATAAGTAAGAGAGAGGAGGGCGGAGAGGGAGGAATAGCACCGGAATCATCCAAGGTGGAGTTTCTAGCAAAAGTTTGAGCGAAGAGTTTAGCTTTGTCAGAGGAAGAAGTGATGGTTGTGCCATCAGAGAGGGAAAGGGGAAGGAAAGACGAGAAAGAGAAATTGTTGGAGAGGTTTTTGGCTAGATGCCAGAAAGCTTGGGAAGAGCTAGAGTTGGATTGTTCAGTGCATTTATTTTTATTGAAAGAGTGTTTGGCAAGTCGAAGAACAGATTTGGCTTGATTCCGGGCAGAAACATATGAAGAATGAGAGTCTTGAGTTTTAAGGCGTCGGTACCGTTTGAATGCTTCCTCCTTATTGCGGACAGCAGTAGAACAGGTGTGAGTAAACCAAGATTTTTTAGCATTAGTCTGAGAGAAAGAGAATGGAATGTATGCTTCCATGCCCGATAGGATTACCTCGGTAATGCGTTCAGCACTCTCCGAGGGTCCTCGGCCACGGAAGCAGAAATCATTCCATGGGAAATCAAAGAAGTACTGCCGAAGAGCCTCCCAGTCGGCAGCGCCAAAGTGCCACAAGCGCCACCGGCTAGGAGGATCGGGTGGCCGTACTGGAGAGATAGGACAGGTGACAGAGATAAGTTTATGGTTGGAGGAGCCCAAAGGAGAGAAAAGATCGACAGTATAAGAAGAAGGGTTAGAAGTTAGAAACAGGTCAAGAATGTTGGGCCGATCTCCGATGCGATCCGGGATACGGGTGGGTTGCTGAACTAACTGCTCTAGGTCATTTAGGATAGAAAAGACGTAGGCTTGTTCACCAGGTGGATCAGTAGTGTGAGAGGAGAGCCATTGGCGGTGGTGAACGTTGAAATCTCCTAAGATGGAGATTTCTGAGAAAGGAGAAATGGATAGAATGTGTTTAGAATTTAAGAATAGAATTTAAGGATAGAAAGCTGGCTAAGGAGAAAGAGTGGTTTAACATGCGATGTCACATTGCCCAGAACAAAAAGGACTCTGCATGGAATAAAGTGAGAAGGAGACACACTGAGGAAAAATGGAATGAGTATAAGAATGCTAGAAACAACTATGTCAAGACTATAAGAGAGGAGAAAAAGAACTTTGAAAAAGATATAGTAAACAAATGTAATAAAGAACCCAAACTGTTCTATAGTTATATCAACGGCAAAACAAAAATAAAGGACAAAATAACAAAGCTTAGGGTAGAGGGTCAATTATATGAAGACACAGTGGGCATGTGTGAAATTATGAATGCTACATTAACATCCGTGTTTGTGGAGGAGGATGACTATGTAGAACCTGTGGTGGAATTGAACGAGATACAGGGACTAGAGTCGATAGAAGTCAACCAGGATGAACTAAAATCATTGTTGGATGAATTGGACGTGAGAAAATCTATGGGCCCAGATAACATTGCTGGATGGATATTAACCCTTGTCTAGCGGGGTGTTTTGGGCTATTTTGGGCTATTTTGGGCATATTCAAGCCCTCCTGAATGATCAATCAAGTATCTGCATGAAAAGAAATTTATTCAGCAAAAATCTAGGCGCTAAAAGCTTCAAAATGAGACCAGAACGAGCTACGTAGCACTTGTGGTTCTCATGCAGTGGTGCCACCAACATGGGAGTTTAGCGTATAGCGGCATATTTTTTCCCACTACGCTCACTAATGGTAACACTGCCGTCCTCTCGAGTACAGAGGGAGCGTGAGTCAGTGGGTGGCGTTAAGCCCTGGGTGTCGGACGTGTGGCCTGCTGCGCTCCCGGCCATTTGCACTCGATTTTAACCCTTTAAAAGCCTTAATAATGCTCCTAACTTGCTGCAAATTGGTGCACGACTTAAGTCGAGCGCCGCTCTTTAAGGGTTAAGAGAATGTTCTGAACAACTAGTGACGCCTATTTTTAATATTGTTCGACACTCATTAAACAAGGGGGAACTTCCCTTAGAATGGAAACAAGCAAATATAACTCCAATATATAAAAGTGGAAATAAAGAAGACCCCTGGTGATGGGCTGGTCTATCAGAGTGAGACCTGAGCGATCTCTGCCATACCCATAGCTTACTCTGACTGTTCCTTTTACTTATATATTTTCTAGATCTCGAGTGACGGCGTCTCTTCCGTGGATTGACCTCCCAATCTACCAAGATTGGAAGCTAAAGCGTCCCATTATTCCTTTGCCCCTCAACTTTCTCTTCATAATTGCTGAGGGGCACAGGGCCCTGGGTGGGGCTTTGGTTTCCCGGGCGTTTACGCACCCTCTCAGCCCCCCGCCATGGAGTGGCTTCGGTCACCCAGGCTTTATTGTGGTCGGCAGGGAGGGTTCTGTGGGGTCGCTCGTTTATGGCCTTGGCCTTACTCGGGGCCTTGGGGCTGTTCGGCCAGGCAGCTTGGGGAACAACAACAACAACAACATAAAGAAGACCCGCTAAATTATCGACCGGTATCCTTAACGAGTGTTATATGCAAGCTTTGTGAAAAGATTATTAGAAAAAAATGGGTGGGTATGTTGGAGAAGAGGGAAATAATTTCAAGCAAGCAGTTCGGGTTCAGAAAAGGTCATTCGTGTACCACAAATTTGTTGAGTTGCTATGATAGGGTAATTGACATTGTACAAGGTGGGTAGATTGTATTTACTTAGATTTCAAGAAGGCATTTGATAAGGTGCCTCATAAGAGATTGTTGTGGAAGCTCAGGACTGTGGGGCGGGTTGAGGGAGTATTATTAAAGTGGATGGAAAACTATTTAATTGGGAGGGAAATGCGAACAGTAATAAAAGGAAAGTTCTCCTCATGGAAAAGGGTAAAAAGCGGAGTGCCTCAAGGATAGGTGTTGGCCCCAATCATGTTTTTGGTTTTCATCAACGACCTTCAAATGGGAATAGGCTCATATATATCTATGTTTGCTGATGATGCAAAATTAATGAAGCATATTACAAGTGGGAGTAGTTGTGAAGAATTACAAAGAGACCTAGATAAATTATATGAGTGGAGTCAAACTTGGAAAATGGAATTCAACACGAGTAAGTGTGAGGTTCTTGAGATGGAAAAAAGTAAATATAGACCTTCTTGGGAATATAAAATAGGAGATGAAATAAATTAAAATGTAAAACTTGCAAACTAAACAAACCAAAATTGGGACAAGGACAATATAAAGTCAAATTAAATTATCAAAATCGCTATGTGGAAACAACGCTTACTAAAATGAAAATTATTAAATAAAAGAACACAATCCACCACATAGGGTGTACATCACTACATGAGCAAGTTAATCTGTTTCCCAAGCAAACCAATCGCACATATAACAACGCACTATCGTCACGTTAAAGGAAGTAGTAAAGCTGGGAAAGCAAAAGACCTAGGGGTAGTTATGGCAGACAGTTTGTCACCTGAACCGCATATAAATAAAATAACTGGTGAAACTTATGCAGTGTTGACTAACATGAGAATAGCTCTGAATTATTTAGATGAAGAGATGTTAGCAAAAATAATAGGGACAATAATACAACCAAGACTGGAGTATGCAGCAGTGGTGTGGTCTCCACACCTTATAAAACATAATAAAAAACTGGAAAGAGTTCAGAGAGTTGCCACTAAGATGATAGCTAGCCTTAGAGACCTGCCATATGAGGAGAGATTGGAGAGGCTAAAGCTGCCAACGCTGAGGGAGAGGAGAGAGAGAGGTGACATGATCATGATGTTTAAGTGTGTGAAAGGTTTTGAGAAGATCGACAAGGGAGATTTTGGTGAGGGACGAGGGAAGAACCAGGGGTCATGAATGTAAGTTGAGGAAAGTTGTATGTAAGTCTGATGTAAGAAAGTTCAGCTTCCCATATAGAAGCATTGATTGTTGGAATAAGTTGGATGGGGAGGTGGTGGGAGCAAGAAATATCCAAACTTTTAAAGCAAAATTGGATAAATGTAAAGAGAGAGACAGGACAACACGAGCTTAGGCTCAAAGCCTGTATACTACAATTAGGTGAGTACACACACACACACACACACACACACACACACACTGAAAACTGGATGGCAGATATGAGTGCTTTTCAGATCCACATTCTACACACAAATATTTTAAGAACGTTGAGTTTTATAAATTTTATTCCATGATCTATGTTACACTTTTTAGATACTGTGTATTTATTCATGACTCCTTGCAATACTGGCTTATACAAGTTAAGCCCGGTTCACACTAGCTGTTTTTCCTACCGTTTTACTGTACGTATAAAAAATTGTGACGTCAGAGTGACGTCACTTACAGACATGCGGCGTGTACGTATTGTGAACCGGGGAGCCGTTTACCAAAATACGTACCACTCAAAAAGATGGTTTCGATTTATCTTTTTGGTATACATACATACGTATATTGAACATTGAAGTGAAATGTGTGTAATATTTTTCTGCCAATTTCCATTACATTATAGTTAATATCGCATCACAATATATGCTATATGTATAATTTTAATGACAAGGCAAATATTAAGGCAGTTTAATATGTTAACCTATTGATCGTGTACCTGGCAGCCGACGCGGCACCACCAAAGTTAACACGTACTGCTTAGCGCGCCTCCAGATAGAGACAATGTATATTCCTAGTTAATATGCATTGAATTACGGTGGTGGTTCATCTTCGTTCCAAGTAAAGAAAAAAACACCAAGAAAGATCGTTTCTCCGTCCATATTGACGATCGTCTAGCAGGTGTTTACCGTACGCCAGAGAAGTACGTGCCCTACCCCTGAGTCTGGCCCACGCTCTGGAATGTGGTACGCATTTCATTTCAACTTCCCTTCTCCACGTCCTTTTTTTGTATGTGACGTCACAGGCCCAAAAACGGATCCCCAACAGACGGCTAGTGTGAACCGGGCTTTATAAGTTTATTTGCAAGAACTGATCAGAAGTTAATATTAACCCATAGAGTGTGAAAGGTAATTCTTTCAGTAAATATAATCATCTGGTAGCTAGAAGTGGGTAAATGTAGGTGTAATTGCAACAAATCAGTTGCTAAAGATGGGTTTCAGCCATCTGAGTACTGTACGAGAAAACGGTCATAAACTGACGAAAATTGTTTAATGGTATAAGTATACGCGGAGTGAGTAGAGCTGAGCGCCCCATTTACTCTATAAAAAGACGCTCAATTATCCGCGCATCTACCATACGGAGGGGGGTAGCTCATTTCTGAAGACATCTGGCAACTCGAGCAGCTCTTAGCTCCCACCCTGTGGCAGTCACCAGCCAGTACTCGCTGAACCACGGACGGGAGAGGTACTATTGTCGAACGCCCAAAATCAGTGACCCTGATATTTCATACTGTGCCTTATTTTTCGCTTCTACTCATTATATATTTTTTTCAGATGGGTAAACCAAACTGTATGCATAGTGTAGAAAAGGCCCAGATTCTATCCTGGGCTTATGAAACAGTGCCCACGAGTGAAATTATGAGGCGTACAGGGAGGTCCAGAGCCGCCATTAATAAGCTGATCGCTGCCGCCCGCAGGCTCCCTCCCAACGTTGTGCCTCTAGCTAAACCGCGCTCTGGGAGGCCTAGTAAGATTTCCTACAACACCTCAAAGCTCCTACGACGTGAAGTACAGTACTCAAAAACCCTAGTATTACAGCCGTACAACTAAAAAAAGCACACCCAAAGCTCCTAAATAACGTCGCCATTCGTACGGTACAGGAACACTTTAAAAAAGTCCTACACTTGTCCTCCCACAATGCTGCCAAGAAACCGATACTCACAGACAAAATGCGCATGAAACGGCTTGAATTAAGTAACAAACCACGAAGGGCGTTGCGCTCCTCGATGCCACTGTGGCGAACTCAACATAGGTAGACATAGGTAGGTAGACCCTGTTCTTAACATTAATTATAAATTACAAACCCCAATGCAC
This sequence comes from Paralithodes platypus, assembly GCA_032716605.1. Lineage (NCBI taxonomy): Eukaryota > Metazoa > Arthropoda > Malacostraca > Decapoda > Lithodidae > Paralithodes > Paralithodes platypus. The sequence continues at coordinate 44,825,183 of CM064508.1, forward strand.
TTGAATAAACTAATAAAAGCATATGGTCCTCCCAGGATTCGAACTCGGGACACCACACCCAGAACATAAGCATCTAAACCATTACACCACCAACACAGTTAAAGGGTTGAATACACTATCACAATTAATATCCATTTTCACATTTTATAAAAAATATTGCCATTTGAATAAAGATGACTGGGCTAGTGTAATGTTCAGTGATGAAAGCTCATTTAAGTGTATCAGTGGGCAATTTGGGAGGGTGAGGAGGCCGGTTGGCTCGAACCGCTACGACCCTAAGTACACAGTGAGCACGGTTAAGCACAGTGATGGGGTGATGATCTGGGGTGCTTTTAGTGGCAAACAGGGTCGGGGTGGCATATACTTCCTCCCCAAGAACTGTACAATGAATGGAGACTGATATCTCAATGTTTTGGAAGATCATATGATATCAATGTTTGGCGTTCACCAGTGTACTGTACTGTCTTTCAACACGATTCTGCTCCTTGCCACCGATCAAAAAAGGTGACTAAGTTCCTGAAAGACAACAAAATTAAAGTGCTAGAATGACCTGGTAATTCCCCGAAGATGACCCCATTGAGAACGCTTGGAACCAAATGAAATACAAGCTGAAAGAGAAGGATACCTCATCAGGGAAATCCAGGACATCTGGGAAAATTAAATGTCCCAGGAATACTTCAGAAGCCTGTCTGATTTCATGCCTGGCCGACTACAACTGATCATTAATGCTAAAGGATTCATGACTAGATATTAAAGTAAGATTTTTTTTTTTTTTTTTTCATTTCTACACCTTTATTCATTAGGTTTTCAGGTGCTAAGGGGTCGAGTATGCTGGCGCGGCAGGGGGCAGCTCTAATCATTCCGCGTATACTGTAAGTAATGTAGTTAAAATACAGTATAGTGAAACTTCGGTCGTCACATTCGAAAAGTTGAAGAAGTTATATAAATCTTAATCAAAATACAGCTGAAAGGTCTGCTGTCTTTTAAGATATAGAAATATAGAAAATATCTTTAATGCATCATGATGTTAGTTGACAATTCAATCATACCTATGACGTTCATCTATGTTATTACAATAGAATTTACTTTTAATGTTTTGTTGCAAGTAAATTGTTGCATAATATTTTTTTAAGGTAAATTATTGTGACTATTCTAAAATTTGATATCAATAATTTTAATCCCATCCGGGTGGATAGGACTCGTTAGCCTTGGTCGGCAACCCATCTAAGGGAGAGAACCTTATACAAATCCGTACTGCTTATCTAAGTGTAAGGCAGGTTAGTGGATGGACTACCCGAAGGACACTGTAGAAAATAGTGCTAACAAGATACATAAGACGGCCTCAGAATCGGACGGATCCTAAATTGAGTGGTCAATCCTATAAGTCCTTCAGTAAACTGGCTCGGGTTGTCCCTTCTTACAGGGAATAGGTCCGCTTGGGGGCCTTCTGTTTATGGCCACCCTCATTAAAGGGAGTAAGGCATCCAAGATAGATACAGTAGATAGATAGATTATTAACTTGAAGTTTCTCGTATAACCTCGAGCACCTCCTGGCCTCCCAAGAGTGGCAAATACATCCCGATGACTATTAGGTGCACATAGTACTCCAAACAATCCCTCCCCAATCTTGTTTGCAAATATCCAAGGACTAAAAAATAGAACCACGAACAAAGTACCATTTATTAGGGGCCTGCTAGAAGAAGGAAACGCTATATTTTCAGCTCTCACAGAAACTCACATTAAAGATCAGGAAGATCGTGAGGTATGGATTCCTGGTTACAACCTACATAGGGCGGACAAAACGCATAGATCACATGGAGGTGTAGCCTTGTACATTCATGACTCACTGATATGTACTGAATTCCTAAATAACAGTAACAAAGTGGTGGAAATACTTGGAGTTAAAATAGAATCCCTAAATTTAGCAGTTATTGTTACATACAGGCCTCCAGACTCATCCCTAGAAGAATTCAAAACCCAGCTCAACTAGGAGACTAACCTACCAAACATTAAATGGAGACAACTAGAAAACCAGGTAGTGGCAAATAACACCGGAGAAGTAAATACAAGTAAATACAAGAGTGGCTTGTGGTTACACGCCATCCCCATCCCACCTCTTGGAACTCACTTGGATGCTGAAGCGCTCCGGGTTGCCATCGCGCTCAGAGTGGGTGCGGCAGTTTGTCACCCACACACTTGCAAGTGTGGTGGGTGGATGGATGCTCAAGGTCACCATGCCTTGTCATGTAATTACAACGCAGGCCGCCTGCCAAGACACTGCACTAAATTAGGTCATAAAACGGGCCCTGCATCAATCCTCGAACCACATGGACTTCACAGAGAAGACGGCAAACGGCCAGATGGGATGACCACTTTCCCTTACAAGAATGGCCGGTGCCTCGTGTGGGATGCCACATGTGTTGACACTTTCTCCACAACCAACATCGCCAGAAACGCCGACGAAGCAGGTGAAGCCGCCTGGATAGCAGAAAATAAAAAGCGAGAAAAATATCAAGCCATCGCCAGAAATCATCAGTTCGAGCCCCTGGCATTCGAAACTTCAGGAGTCTTCGGCCCTACCACCCTTAAGATGGTGAATGAAATAGGCCCTAAAATCAGAGAAGTTTCAGGAGAACCCCGGGAAACCCTCTGGCTCAAGCAAAGACTAGGGATGGCTATCCTCCGGGGCAATGCCACCAGCGTCATGAGCTCAGTTCGACAGGACTGGGTCATGCCACTGTGTGAGGCCCGGGCAGGAGTGGTGTATCCGTAGTCTTTCCACAGTAGGGTAAAACAAAACATAAACTTTATTTGTATGTAACATGTGTGATGCACATAAATAAAAGGGGATGTGTCGGATGGTTGAAAGCCACAGTTGCTCGCGCGTTTGGGGCTAGCAACACGTATTATGAAAAACATGTATCCTCCTTCATTCACTGCCCCCCCCCCTTCACTCACTCAACCCCACAATTTGCCGGAGGATAACAGGTTTTTCACAATACGTAGATGGAGGTCTTTTAAAAAAAAAAAAAATACGAGAGCTTTTTGAACTTTGCGATTTTTTTTAGTCCTACCCAGCATATTGCTGAACCCACACGGGAAAACAATATCTTAGACCTGGTCTTCACTAACAATGACTCTCTAGTACACAGCATTAACATATCGGACACAACAGGGGAGGTGTGGTGGATTGGTAATCCAATGGACCCGGGTTCAAATCCCGATATGTCAATGGGAAGATATTATTGGGATTGAATTTGTGCTGTACCTAGTATTAGTGCATTACCACAAAGCCCACCGAAATGCCAAAAAAATACCCTCATTGTTCCCTGATTAAATAACACTATGAATATTCCCATATTCAAAATACGTTACAAGGGGACAATTCCTAGTGAGTTCACTGCTCAATAGGTGGCATTCTGAGAGTGAGGGTCTGAGTCTGGAGGGTGAGACGGTGAAGCACTTTAGCGAAGCAACCGGCCGCTTCAGAGATGGAGCTGCTTCGAGTCATGATGGATGCTTCACATATCTCACTCCCCAGACTGGAACAAGACCTCACGGGCTTCACCGTGTTGAGCGGTGGAATGTACAGGCTCTCAGCCTATGCCCGAGAGGGAGTAGTTGGAATATAGAAAAAAAAACAAAAAAAACTCAGATCATAAATTTATTGAGATCAAAAGAACCTTAGCAAGTGTACAGACAACCTCAGAATCGAGAACAAAAACCGGCCCCTTCAGTAAATTTAACTTCAATAACAAAAACATTAGGTGGGAAGAGGTAAATCAAGAAATGGAGGAAATAGACTGGGAAGATTTAATGAATAACCTGACACCAGCAGAATGTCTAGTCCTAATAACAGAAACCATGACCCAAATCTGTAGCCACCATATACCTGCAAGACAAACAAGACAAAGAAGCAAACAAGATCGGGAAAGGAGGAGGCTGTACAGAAGAAGAAAATTACTCGCACAAAGACGCACACATCAAAATCTACAGGATAGGCAAAAGGCCGAAATAGATAGAGAAATTGTGGAAATTGAACAAAGGCTAAGAATATCATATGAACTACAACATAATTATGGAAGAGGAGAGGAAAGCTATTGCAGGTATAAAGGAAAATTCGAAATACTTCTGTGGTGGTCGAGTGGTGAGCACGCTCGCGTGTGAATCTGCAAGACCCGGGATCGAATCCCTGCCACGGCGGACATTTAGTGGGTGTGGTAGTACGTCATAGCATGTTTCACATGCTTGCACCCAGTCAGGGGACATCCTGACGACGTATACAGACTAAACACACATAACAAAGCCACTCCAACACCTTCCTCTCTCTCCAACACCCCTTCTCCCCTCTCAACACACTTCTCTGAGCTAGTGCCGATACAAATGGCATGGACAGTCCTGTATAGAATCGTAAGATTCAGAGTCGTAAAGATTCCAGGACGAGCTCAATAGCGGCGGATCCCCAGATCGACCGTGGTGATTGTCACCTAAACATCATCTACAAAAGTACAAAGTACGCCAAACAAAAGGCTAAAACAGCATCAATCATCGGCCCACTAAGCAAAGGGGACGGCTCTTTCACAGGGGACAAAAAGGAAATGAGCGAACTCTTACGCAGGCAGTATGAAATGGCATTCAGTGAGCCTGATGAAACAAAAGTCATCAGAGACCAAAATATATTTTTCATGGAAACCTCCCCCACGGAAACCCCTCAGATGCTGGATATTGATTTCGGTCCAAAAGACATAGAAGAGGCCATTTCCAACATGCCATCCCACTCGGCACCAGGCCCGGACTCATGGAATTCGATCCTAATTAAGAAATGTAAGGAAAACTTTTCAAAACCCCTGGCTATAATGTGGAGAAGGAGTCTAGACACTGGTGAAATACCAGATAGCTTGAAAAACGCAATAATTGCCCCACTGCATAAAGGAGGGAGTAAAGCACTACCAAAAAACTACTGCCCGGTAGCTCTGACCTCCCACATCATTAAAGTTTTCGAGCGAGTCCTGCGAAGCAAAATCTCAACATTCATGGAGGCAAATGAACTACACAACACCGGTCAACATGGGTTCAGAGCGGGAAGATCATGTCTCTCACAACTTTTGGAACACTACTGTATGACAAAATTCTTAAATCGCTAGAAGAAAAGAAAAATGTGGATGTCATTTACACCGATTTTGCTAAGGCATTTGATAAATGTGACCATGGTATAATAGCCCACAAACTAAAAGCAAAAGGTATAATGGGGAAAATCGGACGGTGGATATACAATTTCCTCATAAACTGAAAACAATCAGTAGCAGTAAACCAAGTCACATCTGAGTCTTCGGATGTCAAAAGCTCAGTGCCCCAAGGAACAGTGCTAGCGCCCCTTCTGTTCATCATACTAATTTGAGACATAGATACCAACACCAGACACAGTACGGTGTCGTCTTTTGCTGATGACACAAAATTAAGCAAGATAGTAAACACACAAGAGGACACGGGCCGACTGCAGGAAGACATGATTGTAGTGTTCCAGTGGACCAGGGAAAACAACATGCAATTCAATGAAGAAAAATTCCAACTAATACGGTACGGAGATAATAATGGTGTTAAAGAAATTACAAATTACTTAACAGAATCTAACCACATAATAGAACGGAAAGACAGTGTGAAAGACCTTGGGGTATTAATGTCTGAAAATATGGGTTTCAAAGTACATAATCAGGTCAAAGTTGCGGCTGCGAAACGTCTAACGGGTTGGATTCTGCGTACATTTAAAACACGCGGTGAATTACCTATGATAACGCTCTTCAAATCTCTATTGCTACCGCGGCTTGAATACTGTAGCGTATTAACATCCCCATACAAAGCAGGTGAAATAAATGACTTAGAGAGTGTACAAAGAAATTTCACTTCGCATATAAGTTCGATAAAACAGCTACAATATTGGGAGCGTTTAAGAGCACTGAATCTGTACTCACTGGAACGTAGAAGAGAACGTTACCTAATAATATACACGTGGAAAATCGCAGAGGGTTTAGTACCAAACCTACATACTCCGATAGTCATGAAATTCAGTGGTAGGAGAGGCTGGGAATGCGAAATCCCCCGGATGAATAACAGGGGTGCTATGGGCTCTCTGCGAGAGGGCTGCTTATCACACAGAGGCCCACGTCTCTTCAACAAACTCCCACGGCGAGTAAGAGACATAAGGGACATCTCGTTAGACAATTTCAAGAGAGCCCTCGATGTCGAACTGCAAAAAGTGCCAGACGAGCCCATCCTCACAAGGGAGCGAGCTGTCGCTTCAAGCAGTCTACTGCACCAAATCACCACCCATAACGAGGGGCGTCGCGCTCCTTGGTGCCGCTAGAAGAGTGGCGAACACATCAAAAGGTCAAAAGGTAAGGTAATTGTTTATCTTTTTCTATTGTTATTATTGATTTTTTAAATTAATTGTTCTTGTTAAAAGAGTACTCTTTGTTTAAATCTGTTGTTGCTTTTTCATATTTTGCAGTTATTTTTCTTTATTATATTGTATCTATTCATTGTCGATAGTATCAAATGCTAGCTTTTGTGATTTCCTTAGTTTATTTGTACAATAAATGTAGGTTATTTTTAGGGTAGTAGGCTACAGTAATTGTTAGGGGTCACTTGAGGCATGCTATGCTTACAGGTACCTACCCGATAGCGCTATCTTTAGTGAGTGCTGTATGTTTTTTGTACTATTCTAGATATCTTGTCAAATTGCAAATTACCTTATTATAAAATTTGATTTAATTCTAGTTTCTTTATTCATACAGAATTTAGTAAAATTTTCCAGAACGTCCCGTATTTCCCAAATTGATTAATTCTTTGAACATGACGATAGTGCATTGTTATACTGTATGTGCGATTAGTTTGCATGGGAACCAGATTAACTTGCTCATGTAGTGATGTACACCCTATGTGATGGATTGTGTACTTTCATTTCAAAATTATATTTGATTAAGTTATTTCCACATAGCGATTTTGATTAGTTCCTGTGCGTTTATCTTATGTCGTCCCAGTTTTGGTTTGTTTATTTTGCAAGTTTTACAATATAATTATAACTTGCTGTTCTATATTAAGTGATTTAGCATAATTACGCTAAAAATAGGCAATAAGCACATGCGTTCACACAGAAATATATAGGGAATATATTGTACGACTTGTGTATGAATTGAAATACATTCTCCAAGTAGGATTTCCCTTCTACAGTACTTAATATAAATAGGAAAAGTTTAAGTTTCTTTTATCACGCCATGGTGTAGTGGATAAAAGCATAGACACTCGTCCTGACTGTCGGTGGTTCGAGTCTGGCTGGGAGTATAAATACATATAGTAGCCCACATGTATTTGTGAGATTACTTGATACCTGTTTACCTATTTGCTTTACCTATTTGTAGTTTACAGGAATTGAGCAGCACTCGTGTTGTCCTGTCTTAGTTACTTTATATTGCTTTATATTGCTTTATATTTGCATTCACCCACTTGCAGCTCACAGGAACTGAGCTACGCTCGTGTTGTCCTGTCTCAGCTTCTATTGAATATCCAGTTTACTTTTAAAGTCGTGGATATTTCTTGCTTCTACAACCTCCGCACTTAAGTTATTCCACCTATCTATCGTTCTATACGGAAAGCTAAAAATTTTCACAGTGGACTTGCACCTCTTCTTCCTTATTTTATACATATGCTCTCTGGTTCTTCCATCGTCTAGCCCAGTGGTTCTTAACCTCTGGGTCGCGACCCAAAATTGGGTCGCAAGCCAATTTGAATGGGTCGCCAATGCTCTCCGAGATTTATGCTATTATTGTTCATATTTTCGTATAATTAATATCATTATGTTGAATAACTCGTTGTTAATCAATACTTAGATTCCCAAGTAATATTTATGTTGATTTCGCTAGAATCAGATGACTTTTTCAGCTTAGAAATACTCCCCAACACTTACTCTGCAATTACATTTTAAATATATCCGTTAGTAGCCTATGTGGGAGGTGGAGGGAGGGAGTGAATTAATTAAGGTGGAGGGCCAGTTTTGTAACTTAAAGGTTGTCCTGCAAACATTTAGCAGATAGTAGTTGTAGCCCTGGTAACCCTTGCCAGTGCATTATTAAGAAAATCTCGCACGTTAACATTGCATAGCTGTCAAAGATGGTATGTATGTGTGGAGGTGTGGCGGAGTGGTCTTGCCACTGGACTTGTAATCCAATGGACCTGGGTTCGAATCCCAATATGTCAATGGGAAGATATTATTGGGATGGAATTTGTGCTGTACCTAGTATCAGTGCATTACCACAGCACACCGAAATGCCAAAACAAAATACCCTCATTGTTCCCTGATTAAATAGCATTGTATGAATATTCCCATATTCAAAAATATGCTACAGGGGGGCAATGCCTGGTGAGTTATTTGCTCAATAGGTGGCGTTCTGAGAGTGAGGGTCCGAGTGTGGGGGATGAGACTGTGAAGCACTGAGGCGAGGCGGCTTCAGAGATGGAGTTGCTTCGAGCCGTGAAGCTTCGCATGTCTCACTCCTTAGACTGGAACAAGACCTCACGGGCCTCACCGTGTTCAGAGGTAGAGTGTAAATGCCCGAGAGGGAGTATTTGGAATATATAAAAAAATAAAAAAATATATATATATATATACTCAGGCACATACCCCATAGCGGGGGGTTTAAAGATGGTGATATTAAAAAAAACGACGACATTAAATTAATATTAGAAGACGAAGGTAACGATAGTTTGCAGTAAAAATAAGAATGTGTGTACTTTTGGATCGCAAACGAATATTTATGATGATTTGGCACACTCTCGTAAGCCATTCCATCCAAGAAGAACTTTATGAAGAGTTTAAAAATGTACGGACCATGGAAGCGGGGTTTAAGTGTCAGTTATGTTTGAACTGCTCGAATGGGAAGGTGAGACACATGATCGACTCGTGAATTGTCGTCTATTTTATATTTAGTTTGCTATTTGTGTATTAATATTTTTCACTAGTTCCTGGGCCTTTGAGGATCATGCCTCATTTTGACAGTTTATTCTGGCTATCACTGGACGAGTTTACACCCTCTGATTTCATATAATATACATTTCCTAATCTGAATAAAATCGTCAAATAATTACCAAAATAGACTTAAAATTAGTAATAATCTTCTAGGGGTTGACATTATAGGAGTGTACTTGCATATGCAAATAATTTAAAGTTTTAGACGATTATGGACGTTGAAGCCCTAAAAGTGCTCCTTCCCTTTGCTACAACTTACCGGTGTGAGGCAGGATTGTCAGCACTCACGATCACGAAGACAAAGTACCGAAACCGTTTGCAACCAGAGCATGACCTAAGATGCAGCCTATCATCAAATTCCCTCTAATTAGAGAAGCTAGTCAAATCCATGTAGCGTCAGGGCTCTCAATAATGATTAATTATTAATTATTGACTTGTTCACTCCGATCACCCTCTTAAAGCGTCTTCATTCACTCTGTGTCTCTCACAATATGGAACCTAATTTGGAAAGAAGAAGCTAATAATAAATCATGCCTAATCATATTTTGGTTTTCTCAAAAGTAATATTAAACCAGGAAATATTTGTTCTTGTATGTCATATCGAAAGGATTTCTCAATTCTATTTGTATTTTTCAGGTTACAAAATACATATTATTAGACTATAATTGTCATTAATGTTCGTTATTTATTCCTTGTATTGTCAATCTTAATCATATTTACGCAATATATATTTAACTTTTTTTTGTGAACCCCTTGAATCCTAGAGCTGCTCTTTCTCAAGCTTGGTGGTAGCCAGACCTAAAAATTTAATCATACTGAAAGGGTTATATTTATGTTGAAAACATTAAGTTAAAGTCTTATTAGGCATTTAGGGTATGGGTCGGCATAGTAGATTTGGGGCAGGATTTTGGGTCGTTGTTAAAAAAGGTTAAGAACCACTGGTCTAGCCTGATAAAATCCTCCTTGTCGATTCTCTCGAAACCTCTCGTGCATCTATACATTGCTATCAGGTCTCCTCGAACTCTTCTCTCCTCTATCGTGGGAAGCCCTAGTCTTTCTAGTCTTTCAGGGTATTGTAGGTCCTTTAGTTCTGGGATCAGTTTGGTTGCTATTCGTTGTACTTTCTCCAGTTTACTGATGTGTTTCCTTAGATGGGGGGACCATACCACTGCTGCATATTCCAATCTAGGTCTGATCATGGATGTGATTATCTGGGTTAGCATGCTTTCATCCAAATAATTGAATGGTACTCTCATACTTGTTAAGTAAAGTTGGTTGGTGAAAATATATTAATTAATTCTGGTTCAGGAGCAATTTATAGCGCAGCCTTCCCTAGGGTTAAGTGCTCCATTAATTACTCCTTCCATTCGTCTATACTATAGCTTCGAGTCCCGGAGGGAAGAAGGGAAACCTAATATTTAGTAGTGGCCCCGTAATCATTAATGATATGCCTTAAACAGTAATGGCACTCTTTGAACCCCAGAGTCAGCTGTTCAAATCACCCGCCCCGGAGTGTAAGATACCAAACATCGTAAGCGTACGCTCATAATCACTTATGGAATCGTCCTTATGATGCGGATGCTCACTACGGAAAAAAACAAAATAACAAATAAAAAGAAAAAGATTAGAACTACTAATCTGCTATGCTTCCCATTGTGTGGATGTTGATAGCGTGAGTTCGCCCGTAGACGCTGAAGCGCCATTCTTCCTTCACTGACATATCAAGATAATTTAGAAGCATCAGAACGAATGGGAAGGGGATGCAAGGGAGGGCCGGAATCGTCAATGATTCCGGGGCCACTACTAAATATTAGGTTTTCCTTCTTCCCTCCGGGACTAAAACCTATAATTTATTAGTGGCCCCTCCATCATTGACGATATGCCTGATATCACAAGTCTGGAGGGGGACATTCGTGACAAATATCAAACCACTAACAAACCAACAATAGGATGAATATAAACCCAGATATAGAGCTCTAACCTTTCTTAATTTTGTATACAAAATACAGTAAAACTTGTAAAAAAGAGGTACAGGTAGCGTACTTAAAGATATACCTGTGTACAACAGTTTCTGAAATCATAGGATAGGGATTGTAGAAACGTTGCATGACATTATTATAGGTTTGACTCCTGTAAGGAGATAAAGAAAACCTAATATTTAGTAGTGGCCCCGTAATCATTGACGAACATGCCTATTACATAAGGCATCCTCTTCAAACACTAATCCGCCGTAGTTTGAATCTACCGCGCAGAGCATTTAAAAACTGAGGAGCCTTCATCATGAGCGCACGCGACCTCACTCATGGCTTCAGTCATTATGAATTGGGTTCTCACTACGAAAAAACTTCGTAAAAAATAAAAACAAAAAGAAAATAAGAATAACTGTCCAATAAGCTTTCCATCATATCGTGGATGTACTTGTGTGGATTTCTGACCAGACGCTGAATCAGGCGTCATTCCTCCTTCACTGACATATCAAGTAAACCAAAATCCTTAATACATCAACGAATGGGAAGGCGACGGTCGGGAGGGCCCCAGTCGTCAATGATTACGGGGCCACTACTAAATATTAGGTTTTCTTTATCTCCTTACAGGAGTCAAACCTATAATTTATTAGTGGCCCCTCCATCATTGACGAACATGCCTGATATCTAAGACTGGAGGGGGACATTCGTAATCATATCATAACTCTAGAAAAGCAGATAATAAAAACAACCACATAGTATTCTTACTTTTGAAAAATGTATTTAATACGGCGTAGGCCGGAAATATACAAGAAAAAGGGGGTTCAGGCAGGTGCGTGCTTCAAAGAAGCCTGCCTGACAAAAATAGGTAACCCTGAAGATTCTGAACACAGATCTGTAGTTACAAAAGGCACCCCACTCAACGAGTGGTGACAAAAATAATAAGTTATAAGTTTATATGTGCACATCATAAACCCCAAAATACATGTGGAGATCAATTGCTAATGAACTCCATTGAACTAATGTTACATTGCTTTCGCAGCTAAAACTACTATAACAACACCGTTGTCTTGTACTAAACTTTGTACTAGCACAAATTCTCGCAGAGAACTTTTCATATCACATTTCAACCTTAAATTGTATCACAGTTCTCATACTCCGGCGGGGTCTAGGGTGTCCTATGTCAACTGACTGCACCCCCCCCCCTTCCTTGAAAATAAACATAAGTGACTGCAGGGCCACCTAGACCCTCTGCCTTAAAGCTATACATGGTAAGGAAGGTTTGTCTAGAGCAACTGACAAGTATCTAGAGAGAAACGTATGATTAGACGCCCACAACTGTGTGGACGCAATATCTTCAACTGAAAAGTTTTTCAGGAAACGTAAAGAGGCCGCCCACTTGCGTAAATCGTGGGCCCTACCCACAACGCCGGGATTACTCTCTTTAATGACTTCTACCAGAAGAGAGGCTAATCGCCGTTTAAGTAAGCGTTTACCCGTACTCGCTACCCATAAAGCACCTTGGGGGTTATGAGGAGCTATTCTTAAATATTTGGTTAGAGCTTGCACTGGACATAAATTATGATGCACCTTTCCCCTTTTTAACGCCGGCACCGTAAATTCAGAAAACACGTGTGCACTATGCTCATTCTTGGCTACAAACGCCGGGGAGGGTGCAATGGAAATTGAATCATTAAGTCTACCAAACCTAAGACAATTAGGTGTGTTGCTCATCGCCGCCAGCTCAGACACTCTGTTTCGGTGGCCAAAGCCAAAAGGAAAACTGCCTTCTTTAAGATTAAAGCAAAGTCTGCAGTATTTTGATACAGACGAGAATGAAGTAAAGACAAAGCTTTGTCCATAGACCAAGTAGGCATGAGCTGACGGGGAGGTGGGCGGAGTTTAAAACACGCTCTCATAAATCCTGTTTCCTCCGCCACCGGTATGGATAGACCTGTAAGGTCGAAAAAGGGCACTCTAATAGCAGTTAAGTGATTCTTCAAAGTAACCACAGATAAACGTTTCTGCTCAAACAGATAGTTCAAGTAATTAAAAACCAATGCCACTGAGGGTACAGTTTGTTCCGTACTAACAATCCAAGAAGTAAAAGCTTTCCAATGAGATTGATATTGTCGCTTAGTAGACTGAGTATATTGATTGAGCAATTTATTGGTCACATCCCTACCGTATGGTGCTAGCCACTTGGCCTCCTGAATGTCCATAATGCAAAAGTCAGCGAGGTCTCTAGGTTGCCAATCGTGTCTAAGTGGAAGTACCCGACCGGGAGCGATACCGGGTCCGGGCACCACATTATTAACTGCTGGCACCACACCTGCGCTGGCCACAGGGGCGCGATTAGCGAGACTAAGCCTCGATAAACTCGTAGTTTGTTCACTACGTTCCTCCTGAGAAGACCCCGCCGAGGCAGGGGCACCTTGTTTCCAAGATAAATCAGGGATAGAGGATGGGGTCGCCGCGTCCCTGTGGACATCGGCTACTGTGTGACTCGTATGAGTCGGACGTGGATGGTCAGACCCTGGCTGAGCAAACCGCCAAACACCGAGGCTCTGGCCTACGCTCTCTTGAGAGTCTGAAACATTCTCAATTATTGAATATCCTGAACTTTCCATTTCTAGGGTTAAAATATCAATAGGTAAATCTTGTTTAGGGACAGGCGCTTCACTATACTCTGAGGCTGTAACAGAAACATTGTCAGGTGTAGAGGTACGATGAGATGCACTAGACTTAGTAGAATGTCGAGAGGACTTCTTATGGGAATCCTTTTTGGAGGATTTGTGGCTACGGTGTGACCGCGAACTAGACCTAGGTTTGGAAGAATCACCACCATGGCCCCTGGGGGAAGCTTCAGTCTTGCACTTCTTACTAGCCGGGGAAGAGGCCCGACTTGAAGACCGTTGTCTGAGGGGTGACCTTGACCTCGATCTCGCCTGCGACGAGGAGGCTGCCGGGGGAGTAGGCTCTCTCGGGCGTTTAAACGTATCCACAGACGATACAGAACCCTGGCTAGTCTCTGTCGGCTTAAAACCCCTTACTCTAGAGGTACGTTTAGGGGGAGGGTGCTCTGACAGCAACTTATCCCAAAGTGGGACGTTGTCACATTGAAGTGACTTATGTGCGACAATGGTAGTGTAGGCCGACATTTGTTGTCTGACCTCTCTCAACGCTACCGCCGCGGTCTTGTCATTGTCACACAGGACTTTATTGGCTAATTGGGAGCAAAATGAACAATTACGTGTAACCCAGAGACCCCTTGAACGGTCTAGACATCTAACACACCTTATGCAAAGGGTATGTGCAAAAATTGGGATACCCGCGCAAGTAGGGGTAATGCACAGGGCAAAAACTGGGGTCACATTAGCCATGACAGAGACTGGTGTGAGGAACTACCGCCGGGTCTGTATTGGTCCGCCGGAGCTCAGCTCTGGAAAAATAAAGAAAAATTTCCAGGAATTAATGCTCATAAGGTTAACCCAAGTGTTCGCATACAAGTGTTAATAACCCGCCGGGTAACGGGATGCAAAGACACAGCTAACACATCTCGCCACGCGGCTGGGTGTAAAGAGGCTAAACAAATCTTCTTAGCTAAAGAACATGAAGAATACCCTCTGATATAATGGTCCAGTATGGCACTTATAGTCTGTAGGAGGTGGTGACTGTCTCAAGATTCAATTTTGTAACAAAGCCCCCCCTCATAAAGACGCCGGCCCTTGAAATATTTTAGTAGAATAGCCCAGGGCAGGAATATACGAGATCTGATTTTTTAACGAATTGTCCCAAACGATCGTCGTAAAAATAGATGGCGGCGATACTGAAAGTATCACCCAATTAAGGTTAATCGAAATTGAATTTGTTTATAAATTCCTTAGTTCCTTTACTTAGGGGCACCCGCCGGGTGTGGAAATCGATTTGGTTAAACCTCACTGATCCTTCAATTGCCGTAAGAGTAAAGGCAGCGATACACAGAGTATCACTCAAATGGATTGGTTAACTATAAGAGACCTAAGTCGTTTTATCCCACCCTGCTCAGGTGCACCCGCCGGGTGAGAAGTCTAAAAGTTAACCCCACAAGTTCCTGACCCCACTTCTTTGTAAAAGATCGCCGGGGAGGAACGCCTAAACAACAGCTAGGTTTTCCCCGTGGTTGTCGTAAACCAGGTAGAAAAACCTATAAAAAACGAGTGTTCTCAAGAACGTCGTTTCTTTATATATAACTAAATATATATGTAAGGATGGGTACAGCCATCCCGCCGGGAATTTTAAAGGAGGCCTGAAACCAGGCACGCACAGAGACGCAGTCCTGGAGAGCCACAGACACCTCCCCTCGCCGGGGAACCAGCCAGTGTTAAAAACCACGTGTGGCCTAACACTGCTCATCGGTCAGGATTTTTCACGGTGAAACCGAGAAAAACCCGCCGGAAGGAAAAAACCCCACCCTGAACAGACACCATCTGAACAATACGACACGAGGAGAGACACGCACGACTAACCAAGGTCACAACATAATCCGTGGAATTAGCCAATACACAACTAAACCAGGAAACAAATATAGTCCGAGGAATTAGCCAATACACAACTAAAACCCGGATACACATGACACAGTAGGGCATATTTATAAAATAAATAATAACACTAGACATGTGGCAAAGCTACGAGCGGCTGGCTAGGCCTAGGTAGACGGCATGAAAATAGTTGAAATATAAACACACACTGGAATATCACAACAGGAACCACCGCCAACACACCACCGAAGCGATAACTTCCCACCCCGGGAAGCCTGACACGGACCCAGAAAAAACTTCACTAAGTGAAGAAAAATACGCTGGGAACGTCAGCAAACACACAGCTTACCTCATCAGAAGGATAAAAGGCAGCAATAATTAACGCGTAATGAAAGCCGCCTGCATCACCAACTAACCCAACTGTGAAAAGTTCACGTGTCCACAACAGGACCACGAGGGTACATCCGAAATAGATGCCCCATACATACGACCCAAAATACATTGCACTGCGGGCAACCAGCCCAGGACACTCCTGCTACGCCTATCCTAACCTTACTCGATACATCCCAGAGTAAACAAATGAGAAAAAACTCACTAGGGACGCCACGAATGCGGAACCAGCGGAGCCTGAAAGGTACGTCCGGGCAGGCTGAGCGCAGAGCAAAGAAGGAGGAATGACGCCTGATTCAGCGTCTGGTCAGAAATCCACACAAGTACATCCACGATATGATGGAAAGCTTATTGGATAGTTATTCTTATTTTCTTTTTGTTTTTATTTTTTACGAAGTTTTTTCGTAGTGAGAACCCAATTCATAATGACTGAAGCCATGAGTGAGGTCGCGTGCGCTCATGATGAAGGCTCCTCAGTTTTTAAATGCTCTGCGCGGTAGATTCAAACTACGGCGGATTAGTGTTTGAAGAGGATGCCTTATGTAATAGGCATGTTCGTCAATGATGGAGGGGCCACTAATAAATAAACCTATTGATTATAAGTGGAGCCCCCATCCTAGCTGCTAATCGGTTCCACAGAAATAGAGCTAGGATTGAAACAGCCAAGATCGGGGCACTGTTCTTATGGGGAAAATTCAATCGGTTCCGTGCTCATGCCAAAATTTGCGTCTTTTTCTATTTTTTGCCTATGAAAACATGTTTTATTGTACACAAATTAAATTTTATGCATTATACTGTATCATATAATACACCATAGAATAAGTTTTTAATAACTAGAAATAAAAAGGCCCAATATCTAAACAATTACCGCACTTTTTCCCAGTGTTAGGCTATGAAAACATGTTTTTTGTCTAGGCTACATCAAGTAGCCTAGGCCTAAATCTTATGCATTGTAAATAATAATATAGACATGGCTAAATGACAGTCCTAACCATAAATACTGTAGATTGGGGCATTGTTTCTATCATGCAAAATTTTTTAGGCCTAGCCTAGGCCTAGGTTCTAAATTCGTCCAGCCACCCCTCAAGTACCCATTTCCCCCCAAATACATCCAATAAATACATATTATGAGGAAAAGACGTATAAATACGTATTATGAGAAGATTACTTACCACACAGATTTTATTATAAATCATTGTCATATTTAGCCTAGCCTAGGCTAACATCGTCTAGGCTAGGCATTTCAATCGCTTTCGTCCGACATGGACTGGTCTTTGCTGTGTTTTGAGCATGAAATTCCTTCATTGCTACCACCAGGCCAACCATCCCTATCACTAGATGTACTAGAGGTTATAATAAACGCGAGAGATAAGGGGTTCAGGCACAAAAAGGCTTGCAAACGGTTGTTTTGTCAACACAGATACTATTTAGTGATGACGTCATACAAAGATGGCGGCATCTTGTGCATTTGACGATCGGATCTCGGATTCACTCGGATTTCGTCTCTAAACGGCAAGCGCCTGGCAGATTCTTTTGTTATGTTAAAACAAAATTATTGTTTTTGTTTGTTTTCTAGTTTTATGTCGAGTTTTTCGTTATTTTTGCTATTTTTTCGGGTTTCGGCTGGGATTTTGATGCGAGAATTGAAATGGGGAATATTTGGTGTGTGGTGCAAGAATTGAATCAACGAAGACCGGTGTAGCGAAAATGGGGGCTCCACTGTATGTACAAAACAGATCACTTATATGTATACAGTAAACCCTCGTTATCTCGGACTAATCGGGGGGAGACCACTTCCGAAGTGTCCGATTTTCCAAGATGTCCGAATTACATAATTACATGTGAAATTCCTCGATATATATGACAAATACGAACATTATTATGTTGTCAGGGACAGTAAACTACATAGTAATTTATATTGACACAATAGTTATAAGGCACAGGCTTGAATTCGTCCTAAAACCACTTAAAATTGAGTGAGAGAACACTGTAAACCGGACACAAATACCGTCCAACTTGGAAATTCACGAGATATACAGGGACATCTCCGAGAGGCCGATGCCATTCCGAGTAGTACGGATTTCCGACTAAAAAGAGTCCGAAATATCGGGGGTTTACTGTACACCCCCCGCCGGGTATCGGCCCCCAGTCCGGAGGTCCTTGCCGAAGAGAGCGTGTGGGATCTGGAAAAGAAATTTCCAAGAATCAATGCTCATAAGGATAACCCGAATACGCAAGAAAAATAGATACAGTAAACCCTCGCTATCTCAGACTAATTGGGGGGAGACCACTTCCGAGAAGCCCGATTTTCCGAGATGTCCGAAGTCCGACTTAAGAGAGGGAAAAGTCCGAATTTGAAGAGGAAAGTCCGCGCCACCAGAGATGTCTGTCTGTCTATCTATTTAATGCATCTATCTACCTTGTACATAAATATAACTAGTATGTCTTATTTGGTCTTTTTTTAATCTATGAATCATTTCTAATACGATGGAATTGGAAACAATATTACCCTTCCAACACACAAATAATAAAATGAAAACGACTAAATAAAAATGTCTCCTTTGTCTTTCAGAAACTTGAGTCCGTCTCATATACTGTATGTTAGTATTTTATCGCTCGCTCGCCCCTAGCCACTCTCTCTCTATCTATTTATCTTTCTAATGCATCTATCTAACTCCCTTGTACATTAACATAACTATGTCTTGTTTGGACTTTTTGTAATCTATGAATCATTTCTAATGCGATGGTATTGAAAACAATATTATCCTTCCAGCACACAAATAATAACATGAAAAAGAGTCAATAAAAATTTCGTCTTTGTCTTTTCAGAACCAATTAAGTCCGTCTCATAATAGTTCGTTTATCCGCTCACTTCCCCCTCTGCAACTCTCTCTATCTATCTATCTCTCTAATGCATCTATCTAACTCCTTTATACATTAACATAACTACAGTAGGGTCCCGCATAAAACGTGTTCAGATAAAACGAGCGACCTAAAATATTAATATTTAATTTTCGATAAGAACGAATGTGATCACATAAAACGAGTCCGCCGCCAAAGTGGGGCAAATCCGAGGAGTTTTCATATAGAGCGCCAAAATATCGTACGCTTTCATATAGAGCGCCGAAATATCGTACGCTCCTGACGGAAATTTACGCTTCCAGTGAACATTGACGATATTGGGCCACCAAAATGCTGTGTTCACATAAAACGAAATCGCATAAAACGCCCTCGTTTATCGACCAATTTCTCGTTTTATGTGAGACCCTACTGTATGTCTTATTTGGACTTTTTGTAATCTATGAATCATTTCTAATGCGATGGAATTGAAAAATATAATATCCTTCCAGCACATAGATAAACAATAAATAAGATAGTCAACAAAAGATTTCCACCCTCCGTCTTGTCTAGACAGCGAGGCGCCGAGCTTCCGAGACGGAAGATTTACGTTTGATAGATTTATTTTTATTTTTTTTTCACACACATTCATACACAAAATGATGGGGAAATATTGTAACATGTTTTTAATTGACATTTGTGTCGTTTTTGCTGATTATGAGATGGTGGAATTTTGTTTTCTTTAATTCCATCATATCGTAAATGATTCACAGATTATATAGAGACCAAATAACATACACTTTTAAGTGTGTTCAATAGTTTTGCATTATCAATAGGGTGTAGCACAAGGCTTATCAACATCATCACAGTAACGGGGTCAAGGTTGAGGCTGGGATGGTGAGGGAAGGGAGTAGGCCTACAGCGGTGGGGATATATATATATATTTTTTTTTTTGTTTTTTTTTTTTTTTTGCATGTGAAATTTATCATATTAATGACAAATATGACCCTTATTATGTTTTCAGGGCCAGTACAGTACGTAGTAATTAATATTAACACAATAACTTAAAGACACAGGCTTCAGTTCATCCTAAAATCACTTAAAACCGAGTGAGAGAACATTGTAACCCAGACACAAATCCCGTCCAACTCGGAAACTTCCGAGATATACAGGGACATCTCCAAGAGGCCGTTGCCATTCCGATAAGTGCGGGTTTCCGAGTAAAAAGAGTCCGAAATATCGGGGGTTTACTGTACAGTGGGGCCCCCATTTTCGCTACACCGGTCTTCGCTGATTCAATTCTCGCACCACACACCAAATATTCCCAATTTCAATTCTCGCGCCAAAAGCCTCAATTCTCGCATCAAAATCCCAGCCGAAACCCGAAAAAATAGCAAAAATAACGAAAAACTAAACATAAAACTAGAAAACAAACAAAAACAATAATTTTGTTTTAACATAACGAAAGAATCTGCTAGGTGCTTGCCGTTTAGAGACGAAATCCGAGTGAATCCGAGATCCGATCGTCAAATGCACAAGATGCCGCCATCTTTGTATGACGTCATCACTAAGCAGACGCTTGCAGATTAGCTAGTATCTGTGTTGACAAAACAACCGTTTGCAAGCTTTTTTTGTGCCTGAACCCCTTATCTCTCGCGTTTATTATAACCTCTAGTACATCTAGTGATAGGGATGGTTGGCCTGGTGGTAGCAATGAAGGAATTTCATGCTCAAAACACAGAGCAAAGACCAGTCCATGTCGGACGAAAGCGATTGAAATGCCTAGCCTAGACGATATTAGCCTAGGCTAGGCTAAATATGACAATGATTTATAATAAAATCTGTGGTAAGTAATCTTCTCATAATACGTATTTATACGTCTTTTCCTCATAATATGTGTTTATTGGATGTATTTGGGGCGAAATGGGTACTTGAGGGGTGGCTGGACAAATTTAGAACCTAGGCTTAGGCTAGGCCTAAAAAAAATTGCATGATAGAAACAATGCCCCAATCTACAGTATTTATGGTTAGGACTGTTATTTAGCCTACAATGCCTAAGATTTAGGCCTAGGCTACTTGATGTAGCCTAGACAAAAAACATGTTTTCATAGCCTAACAATGGGAAAAAGTGCGGTAATTGTTTAGATATTGGGCCTTTTTTTTCTAGTTATTAAAAACTTATTCTATGGTGTATTATATGATACAGTATAATGTATAAAATTTATTTTGTGTACAATAAAACATGTTTTCATGGGCAAAAAATAGAAAAAGACGCAAATTTTGGCATGAGCACGTAACCGATTGAATTTTCCCCATAAGAACAGTGCCCCGATCTTGGCTGTTTCAATCCTAGCTCTATTTCTGCGGAACCGATTAGCAGCTAGGATGGGGGCTCCACTGTATAGCGATCACCACTATTCTAAGTTTCCTGTGTACCCTTCTGGAAAAAACATCACTGTGGATTCTTCCTTTGAAGGAATTATGACTACTTATCTATGATAATGCCTATCACCGGCCTATACTTAGTTACCATTCCGCCGGAACGGTCTTGTTATCAATGACCCTTCCGCCGCGATGACGGATTAGAAGTCTTCCCTGCCGCGTGAGGAATAATTTAATAGTATAGGTGAGTCATTCCGGCTGCGCCAGAATCCCGTTGGAAGATGGTAACAAAGTGATATACACATAGGAGTATCAAACAGTGTACGTGCTAGAACTCGGAGTCCGATAACCTTCGAGATTTTGTTTAAGGAGACTTGTAACAACTAGAGGTCATACTAAACAGTGCTTCCCCTTCCACCGGGAGTTCGTTCTGGGTCAAGACCGCGACCGGGTTACTTGGATCTGAGCTACACTAGACCGCCGCTAGTGGGGCATCCGACGGGGTAGTTCTAGACAGACCTTCCTCCGGAAAAACAGATCCTAACCTTTGTGCTTTCCAACTCGTCTGCCACGGGTTAGCAAAACACACACATACATATATAAATTAGTCAGGACGTCTCCTGACACCTTCACTTCAGAGACAATATTCGTCATGAATAAGAAGGTCACATCTTATGGCTAAAATTATTATAATAATAATAACTTAACATCCTAGCCATAAAATAACCCCTACACAGAGGCTGGCCACGAGGCCTAGGGCAAGAAGCACGACGACTCAGCGACACACTTACCTCCAGGAAGAACAGCCAGCATCCACCACCATCTCGACGACAGGCGCGTAGGGAAAAAGACGACGCAGTAAACTACAGAATGCTCTCTATTAAGTGAAGCCACCATTAAACTATAGGTTGTTGTTGTTCCCCAGGCTGTCTGGCCGAACAGCCCCAAGGTCTCGAGCAAGGCCAAGGCCATAAACGAGCGCCCCCACAAAATCCTCCCTGCTTACCACTAACAAAGCCCGGGTGACCGAAGCCACTCCAAGGCAGGGAGCTGAGGAGGGTGCGGAAACGCCCGGGAAACCAAAGCCCCACCCAAGGCCCTGTGCCCCTCAGCAATTATGAAGGGAAAGTTGAGGGGTAAGGAAAAAATGTGACACTTTGGCTCCCAATCTGCCAACTTCTAGGTTGGCGTGGTCAATCCACGGAAAAGACGCCGCCACTTGAGATCTAGAAGATATATAAGTAAAAGGAACAGTCAGAGTAAACTATGGGTTTGGCAGAGATCGCTCAGTTCTCACTCGGATAGACCAGCCCATCACCACATGACTAGAACCCAATCCTCTCAGCATCAGCTAGGAAAGGCCCTAGAAAGCCGCCTTTGGCGGGGGGATAGCTCCCCTATTTCAACTCCTTTCGGGGTTGGGCACCCGCCCTTAAACTATAGGTTCTGCCGATAGGTGAACAGTGTGTTAGAAACGATAATGGGAAGATTGTATGCAGAAAATGAAATCAGAGAAGCATGGAAGGCACACTATGAACGATTGCTAAATGTAGAGTTTGAATGGGATAAGGAACAGCTTAGTATCGAAAAACCAATATCTGGACCCCCTCCTTTGATAGCACCAGCTGTAATTAGCGACGCAATCAATAAAATGAAGGACGGTAAAGCTCCAGGGTGCTCTGACATTGTCGCTGAGATGATAAAAGCCTCAGGGGAGACTTGTGTCAACTTAGTCACTGAGTTGATAAACACCATTATTAAAAATGAGAAAATCCCAGAGGATTGGCTAAAAAGTGTAATAGTAAATATATACAAAGGAAAAAGGGATGCGCTAGATAGAGGAAATTATAGGGGCCTGAAAATGCTTGACCAAATCATGAAGGTCTGTGAGAGAGTCTTTGAGGGTTTGATCAGGCAGAGCATCTCCATTGATGATATGCAGTTTGGTTTTATGCCAGGACGTGGTACAACCGATGCTATCTTCATAGTCAGGCAGATACAGGAAAGATACTTACTAAAAGGCAGGGATCTTTACTTTGTGTTTGTAGACCTGGAAAAGGTCTTTGATAGGGTGCCTAGAGATGTTGTGCAGTGGGCTATGAGGAAACTTGGTGTGGAAGAGTGGCTGGTGCGTGTGATAATGAAGATGTATGAGGATTCGCGAAGTGCGGTGAGGGTGAAGGGTGTACTGAGTGATGAGTTCGCAGTCTGTGTTGGAGTCCATCAGGGTTCAGTGTTAAGCCCCCTCCTCTTTATTATGGTCCTGGAGTCACTGTCTAGAGTTTTTAGAGGCGGACTCCCGTTGGAACTGTTTTATGCAGACGATTTAGTCCTAATAGCTGACAGTATGCAAGATGCTGAGGCCAAATTCAGAGAATGGAGAGAGGGCACGGCGAGCAAGGGTTTAAGAGTCAATATTAACAAAACCAAGGTTATACATTGTAGATTGAGATGAGGCAATATGGAAAAGAGCGGTGCATACCCATATGCAGTGTGTGGAAAGGGTGTGGGCGTTAACGCGATTCAATGTAGCATCTGTCGACGCTGGATGCACCATGGGAATAAGCGCTGTAGTAGAATACAGGGACCCCTGCCGAAGGATAAGTCGGAAATAGAGAAATTTGAGTGCGTAGTGTGCAAAGGTGAGTTTGTGTTAAGTGATGATCCTGTGGCTGTGAATTTTGGAAATGAGTCATTGGAGCTGGTGAACAAGTTTTGTTACCTAGGAGATACCATCTCTGCCAGTGGTGGGGCCGAGACTGCCACTGTCGCTAGAATTAGATGTGGCTGGGGGAAGTTCAGAGAACTGCTGCCAATCCTGACCATGAAAAGAATACCTCTCCCCCTGAAGGGAAAGGTGTATGCCTCATGTGTTAGAAGTGCAATGACGTATGCCTCAGAAACATGGGCCGTTAACCCGTCCAATCCCAGCGACGGCTATAGCCGTCAGTATATAAGTAACTCCCCAGTCCCAGCGACGGTTATAGCCGTCAGTAATGTGCTTGTCTTGTAACTGCCTGTACAAGGCTAATTGCTTTTTTTTTTTTTAAAGTCTTGTAAAAAAAAAAGTGATAGATCCATTCTTGCCTCATCTCTTGAGGTGAAAAGGCGGTCTCTCCTTTCATTTTGGCCCCATTGCTTGGGACTGCTGATGATTTTATTACTGTATCCTACGGTACAGTACGGGTAAAAATAGAGGATGTCAACAGAATGGAACGTAATGAGATGAGAATGGTGAGATGGATGTGTGGGGCCAGGCTACAGGATAGAATAACAAATGTTGAGCTGAGGAGACGTTTAGGTATAAAGAGTATTAGCGAGGTGATGTGTACAAGTAGACTGGGATGGTATTGACATTCATACATACATAGAAGGTTAACCCATCAGACCCGGTTGGGCTCTGAGGCACCCATAACAAACGCGGCCCGCGGACCCCGGAAGGGCTCTGAGGCTCCGGCAGCTTGAAAGCCTGTAAGCTTGTTTTGAAAGCCGTCCGTCCGACGCATATAAACACAGCCGGTATGCCCGATGCCACGCACCTCCGAACACAAGAAGGAGAGGCGTCGTTTGTTTGTGTGTGACTGTATGTTGTTGTTTTAGTTGTGAAAAGTGGCTCATATGGCTGACATCGCCACAAAGTTCTCTCCACAGAAATCGTCATCACAACTGAACCAGTTGACTTAGAGAGCTCTACTCAACGCCATTCTACAGGTACGAAACACATCTACGCTTGGGGATGCGCGGGAATGCGGAAGCAGTCAAAATAACAAAGATATGGTAGCCTAGGCGTAGATGTTTTTCGGCCAAAACCCCCGGGTTTCGGGGAAATTATAGAATACAATAGCCGGGGCTGGAGGGTTATAGACGGTTTGTCCACAGAGACTGTGGTTACAGTCTCACGTCCTAAATGGCAGCTTTCCAGGCGGCCTTGTCAAGGGCTGCCTCTGTTGTCAAGTTCTTTATTTTGAGATCGGACCGGAGTACCCGAGCCCACATCATTTTAGGTCCACCCCTACGCGCAGCTCCCCCCAAGTTCACAGTCCGGCATTTCTTCACCCAGTTCTGATCATCCATTCTCTCCACATGTCCAAACCAACCAAGTCGGCTCGTGCGCATCACTTCACTGATACTCCTAATGCCCAGACGCCTTCTCAATTCCTCGCTCGATACCCTGTCCCTAAGATTAACCCCACACATCCATCTCACCATTCTCTTCTCATTCCGTTCCATTCTATTGACATCCTCCGCTTTAACCGGCCACGTCTCAGAGGCATAGGTCATCGCGCTCCTAACACACGAGGTATACACCTTCCCTTTAAGGTGGGGTGGGAGCCCTCTCATGGTAAGGAGTGGCAACAGCTCTCTAAACTTTCCCCAGCCACTTCATCGCGCTCCTAACACACAAGGTATACACCTTCCCTTTAAGGTGGGGTGGGAGCCCTCTCATGGTAAGGAGTGGCAACAGCTCTCTAAGCTTTCCCCAGCCACTTCTGACTCTAGCAATGGAGCTAGCTTCAGCGCCACCTCCAGCGGAAACTGTATCGCCCAGGTAGCAGAACTTATTCACACACTCCAGCGTTACACTGTCGAAATCAACACTGACAGGCGGGTCATTTAATACAAGATCTCCCTTGCACACTGCACATTTAAAGTCTATGATTGTTGTCAAAGGTCCTCTAGCTCCACTACATCTCTTGTGTACCCAGTCACTACACTGAATTGAATTACTTCCCACCCCCTTCCCACATACTGCGTATGGATAGTCGCCGCTTCTTTCCATAGCTCCACGCCCTACTCCACTAATCATGACCTTTGTTTTATCTATGTTAACTCTTAGACCCTTATTTGCCATACCTTCCCTCCATCTTTTGAACTTCGCCTCTGCTTCTTGCGCACTATCTGCGATAAGAACTACATCATCTGCATATAACATCTCCCATGGAAGTCCTGTCCTAAATTCCCTTGATAGAGCCTCCAGGACTAAGACAAACAGTAATGGGCTCAGAACTGAACCTTGGTGAACTCCAACTTTCACTGGGAACTCTTCACTCAGGCCCCCGTTTACTCTAACTGCTGCCCGTGACCCCTCATACATTCTCATTATCACACGCACCAACCACTCTTCCACTTCAAGTTTTCTCATAGCCCACTGCACCACCTCCCTGGGCAGAGAATGGATGAACAAAATTGGGTGAAAAAATGCAGGTCTGTGATTGTGGAAGGAGCCGCACCAAGGGGTGGACTGAGGAAGACCTGGGATCGGACTCTACGTGCCGATCTCAAATCCAAAAACTTGACAAGTGAAGCAGCCCTTAACAGGGTTGCCTGGAACGCCGCCATTAGGACAAGAGACTGAAACTGCACGTATGTGTGGAGCACTCAGTCTTAAAATGTTATGTATGTATGTATGATGAAGAAAAAACGCTTAACCCACCAGAAAGGTAGCCGAAAAGTGTTGCCCTGGTAAGAAAAGCCTCTCACAATACTAGCTAGGCTAAAAATAGATCAACAATAACAATACAAATAATGGTGGCCTCGTTCATAGGGGAACTGAGGGGACGCCAACACCTAAGCACCCTTATAAAACACACTCCTGGGGGTCGTGCCAGTCGGAACGCCCGACCTACCTAATCTAAACTTATTCTAAAACATCTCGGATAATACAAATGAGCAAAAGAATCACTATCTCAGACCGAAGAATGAAGAATGCAGAGAGGTCGGAACCACACGTCCGTCGGCAACGAACCCCGGAGTGAGAAGGAAGAATGGCGCTTCAGCGTCTACGGGCGAACCCACGCTATCAACATCCACACGATGGGAAGCATAGCAGATTAGTAGTTCTAATCTTTTTATTTTTATTATTTTTTTATTTTATTTTTTTCGTAGTGAGCATCCGCATCATAAGGACGATTCTGTAAGTGATTATGAGCGTACGCTTACGATGTTTGGTCTCTTACACTCCGGGGCGGGTGATTTGAACAGCTGACTCTGGGGTTCAAAGAGTGCCATTACTGTTTAACCCCCCCAAAAAACGGGGCCGGGGCCATACACATTGCCATCTTACAAGAAACAAAACTCCGCACATCACAAAAAACACCCACATTTCATAATTTCACCGCCATCAGACAAGACCGGGCTGTCGGCGGAGGCGGTGGACTCATCACCCTGGTACACAATGAAATATCATACATAGTAACCAGTGTACAAACCAAATCCCTCCTCCCCCCAAATGATAACACAACAGAAATACAATCAATTAAAATACGCACTGGCAACAAATCCAACATAACCATCATAAACACATACATCCCTCCCCAAACATCCCCTACAGTACCAAATGAATACAGACCACACTTACAACACATCACAAACACCCCACACATCATCCTGGGTGGTGACTTCAACGCCAAGACGTCGGCCTGGTTTGTCGACAACCCCGACACAGACAGAGGGCTGGTACTACAAAACCAAACAGATAACCTCATCATCCTTAATGACATCCATCAACATACCCATATTCCTCACCAAGCCCTCTATAACCCATCATCTCCAGACATCACCTTTTGCTCCCAGAACTTGCCCCCACAACATCCTGGAGGGTGGTCAGAACCTTAGGCTCTGACCACCTCCCGATCATTATCACCACCAAAACCAGACTCACCCCAGCTAGCCACAAACACACATACACCAATTATAAAAGAGCTAACTGGGAAGCATTTACAAATGAGACAGAACAACACTTCACAACTCTAAACAGTACACCCATCACTAACATCAACAATGCTGTACACATACTCAATAAAACTATCCAAAACGCTGACAAGAAACACATTCCAAGAGGTAACAGAAAAAGACACAACCCCAACTTCACACCAGAAATTCAAAACCTCATCAGACAACGCGACACACTGAAACACTCCCCAGCACCCCACACACAAGACATCACACAACAAATTCAAGCACTCAACACCCAAACTAACAACAAAATACAAGAACAACAAAAACTAAATTGGAATAACTTCCTACAAACACTTGATCACAAAACAATCCCCAAAAAACTCTACAAAACACTAAACAGCATCACACTTTCCAACAGCAACACAACACAATCACATGCTGCAATCACAACAACAGACTCTACTCCTTCATGTAAACAACAAGCAAACACTCTCATCAATCACTTCTCACATGTCAGCCACCTAAAACCTCACAAAGACGACCGACGTGTCATCCGACGTAAGAGACAATTCCCCACAGACCCTGACTATACACCCTTCACCAATCACCAGACAAAGCATATCATCAACAATCTCAAGCACTCACTCACCTGTGGCCTAGACAACATAAGCAACATACACCTCAGACACCTGGGACCACAAGGCATACAAGCACTCACTAACATATCAAACTACAGCTATTCACACAACACAATACCAGACATTTGGAAGCATGGTATCATCATCACATTCCCCAAACCCAACAAAGACCCCACGCTACCCTCCTCGCACCGCCCCATCACACTCCTTTGCTCCCCCTCCAAAGTCATGGAACGCTTAGTATTACAACTAATTACACCCGACCTACCCCTAGCTCCAACACAACATGGCTTTAGGCCGCTGCACTCCACAAACACTCTTCTCACAGACCTTACACAAAGAGCTTTTGACGGCATCAACTCAGCTAGACCACCACACAGATCACTATTAGCCACACTCGACATTAGTAAAGCCTTCGATGCCATCCCCCGCCACAACCTAACAAACAAAATCTACAACACAAAAAGGTGGCTGGCCAACTTCCTAGCAGGCAGATGTGCACACGTATCTTTTGCCGGTCAGTCATCTAAAATCAGAAACTTTCCAAACTGAGTCCCACAAGGATCCGTCCTATCGCCCGCACTCTTCAATCTGTACATGCACAATATAACTACACCCAATACGCCCCAAATAAACTTAACCTCCTATGCAGATGACATAACACTCACATGCACACACCATGACCCAAGAAGAGCAACAGATCTCCTTCAACCCTATCTCAACACACTACATGGCTGGTGCACTACAAACAGACTTAATCTAGCCCCAGCCAAATCCACCGCAACCCTGCTCACAAGCTGGACAGGTGAACACGAATACATCCCTCAACTCACCATAAACAACACACCCCTAACACATACACACACACACCCAAAATCCTAGGAGTAACATATTATACTCATATGACATTCAAACAGCACACCACAAACATTAAAAAGAAACTGACACCCAGACTTAACACCCTCAGGTCACTTGCTCACACAAAATTTGGACACAACAAAGAAACTACCACCACAGTATATAAACAATACATAAGATCAGTGATGGAATACGCAAGCCCAGCTTGGGCTTCTAACCTAGCTGAAACACATCATAAGACCTTACAGACTATTCAAAACAAAGCCCTGAAGATCATTACAGGCTGCACAGCTACTGCACCCACAGATCACCTACATCAAGAAACCAAAATCCTCAAAGTCAAAGACCATCTGGACATGAGAGGCACTCAATTCCTGGCAGCAGCCTCCACGAACCAAGACCACCCACTAAACTACATGGCAACACACCCACAGACACCAAGAATTATCAAAACAACACCCAGCACACGGTATCACACACAATTATTGTCCTCTCTCCCTCCCTGCCCATCCCGAACCAACTTCCAGAAGCACATCCATACTCATATCTCTCGCCAATCCATCCACTCACTCACAGACAACACGCAGCTGCATGCACGACCTCCCGAAATCCATCCTTCCGAATCCTCCCTCCCTCGCGAGGACAGAGTCCACCTGGCCAGGCTGAGATGCGGACATCATCCAGCTCTCCTGAGCTATCAGAAGAGACTGGATGACTCCGTTGTCGACGCCTGCCCGGGATGTAACACAGCACCCCATACCATTAAACACATCATAGAAGACTGCATTTCACACAACCACTTACGCCAACAACATAATCTACACTCAATGAGAGCTCTGTGGGAAAGCCCGATCGTGGCCATGGCCTTCCTCAGGGACTCGGGGCTGTTCGGCCAGGCAGCTTAGGGAACAACAACAACAACAACAACAACAACAACAACAACAACCCCAAAAAACGGGGCCATTTGTAGCATCAACTACCTGCCAAGCAGGCATATTTACCCTAAACGAGCTTCATTCCATGCTCTTTTTTATGCATAAAGAAGAGCCAGAGCGTAATACAATTATGTATCCGTGAAAGGGCGATAATAGAGCTTTCCAATGACACCTGAATCATCCTTGTACGACCACTGGTTATCCTGTAGCGATCGAGCAACTGGAGGTGAAAAACCCTAAAATAAGGTAATTTCCCCAGTTTGTTCTTGGTCTCGCGAGGCCGAGTGTGTGGAATGTTGCAGTGGCAGTCTCAGTCGCGGCACTGTGGTCAATGCTGAACGGTCAGAGCCCGCCTATCCTCCTCCCAACGCACATACTCTCTCTCATAGCCCTCAATGTGCTCAGAACACCCGTCATATGACGGGTACCGCGGGATTGCCCATTTATCCCTCGCCCGTCATATGACGGACACCGACAGTTAAGTGTTAAGGCATATCGTCAATGATGGAGGGACCACTAATAAATATTAGGCTACCATAGCATAGTTGGAATGTATGTACATGCTCAGATTAATATGCAGGATTCGAAACTGCATAATAAATCGTAGGCATGTGCATAATTCTTTAACTGTCTTAACCCGTCCAGCCCCGGCTAGTTTTGTAATGTTTGTTCACCAGAACCCTGCCGGTTTTCAAAAAATGGTTTTATTCCAGAAACAATAGCGAATGGGTTAGGAATGAAGGAAAAACCACGAAAAAACGCTCAAAAAGCTTAAAGAATGGTCCTACAGAGCCCCCGAAAACGTATTTTACAAGAGTAAAAAATTGAAGGCAATTACCCCCCAAAAACAGGTTATTGCGCGCTCACGCGCACGCACGTGGACTTTGAGAGTTTTCAACCATCGGCACGGTTGCGTGGGATACGTACACAGTTCCCATACAAATCTGAGCCCTCTTGAGTGGCTACACCTGAGGTTACGGTCGGCGCAATTAGGGTGACGTGCCAGGCGCGTCTCTGGGGCTGTGCGTTACATACATCGCCGACGCGTCAGGCGCGTCGCTGGGGCTGTACGGGTTAATAGCGTAATGCAGAATTTCGGTGTGAGTATCCTAGGTTCGAGTCCTTGGAGTGCCACATGTTGTTGTTGTTGTTGTTGTTCCCGTTGTTGTTCCCTAAGCTGCCTGGCTGAACAGCCCCGAGTCCCTAAGGAAGGCCATGGCCACGGTCTGGCTTTCCCACAGAGCTCTCAAGGAGTGTATTTACCTATTTGTAGTTTACAGGAATTGAGCAGCGCTCGTGTTGTCCTGTCTTAGTTACTTTATAATCAATTGGGCGGGTGCCCAACCCCGAAAGGGGTTGAAATAGGGGAGCTATCCCCCCGCCAAAGGCGGCTTTCTAGGGCCTTTCCTAGCTGATGCTGAGAGGATTGGGTTCTAGTCATATGGTGATGGGCTGGTCTATCAGAGTGAGAACTGAGCGATCTCTGCCATACCCATAGCTTACTCCGACAGTTCCTTTTACTTATGTATTTCCTAGATCTCAAGTGACGGCGTCTTTTCCGTGGATTGACCTCCCAATCTACCAAGATTGGAAGCCAAAGTGTCACATTTTTCCTTTGCCCCTCAACTTTCTCTTCATAATTGCTGAGGGGCACAGGGCCCTGGGTGGGACTTTGGTTTCCCGGGCGTTTCCGCACCCTCCTCAGCTCCCCGCCATGGAGTGGCTTCGGTCACCCAGGCTTTATTGTGGTAGGCAGAGAGGGTTCTGTGGGGGCGCTCAGTTATGGCCTTGGCCTTGCTCGGGGCCTTGGGGCTGTTCGGCCAGGCAGCTTGGGGAACAACAACAACAACAACAACTTAGACAAGTATCGTAATGGATATTCCCAATTCCAGTATTTTGGACTAACATATCATAGCTTATGTTGTCCTATTTCCATATTTACTTTTATCCAACCTAGATTTGAACATGTTAATGTTCTTCGCTCTCACCGCCTCCTCCTCCAATTTGTTCCAAGTCTATACTTCTATATGGGAAGCTGAATTTCTTTGTGTCCTTACGACATCTGGCCTTCCTCAGTTTAAACTTGTGTCCTCTTGTCCTTCCATTATCCCACACGAATAGATCTTCCCTATCTACTCATTCCAAACTTTTTACTCCCTTGAACATCGTTATTAAGTCCCCTCGTTCCCTTCTCTCTTTCAAGGTAGGCAGTTGTAGTGTCTTAAGTCTTTCCTCATATGTCAACTCCTTCAATCTTGGGATCATCTTCGTTACTATGCTTTGGACTTTCTCTAACTTGTTTATGTGTTTTTTTCAAATGTGGTGACCATATCTCTGCTGCATATTCTAATCTTGGTCTTATCATAGTCATTATCAGTTTTCATAAAATTTCTTCGTCCAAATAGTTAAATGCCACTCTCATATTGGTTATTATTCCATATGCTCCTCCAATGATCATGTTAATATGCTTCTCCGGCGATAGATCATCTTGTATTATCACTCCAAGGTCCTTCTCATGCCGTGTTTTGCCGATTAATTCAATTCCTAATGTGTACTCCCAGCTTGGCCTTATATCACTTGTTACCGCTTCCAAAACATGACAGTTTTCTGCATTGAAACTCATTTTCCAGGTTTTGCTCCATCTGTGCAACTTATCTAGGTCCTTTTGAAGATCCTGACAACTTTCTTTACAGGTGACATTCTTCATGATCTTAGCGTCATCCGTGAACATATTCATATGACAATTCAAGTTTTCTGGCATGTCATTTACATAAAGTAGGAACATTATCGGACCCAACACTGATCCCTGTGGTACTCCGCTCGTCACACTCCTCCACTGTGAATATTCGTCTCGTATTGTGGTCCTCATTTCTCTTCCTATTAAAAAGTTTTCCATCCATTTTAACATCCTACCATGTACACCTCCAACAACCTGCAATTTCCACAATAACCTTTTGTGAGGCACCCTGTCAAAGTGTAGATTGTGTTGTTGGCATAAGTGGTTGTGTGAAATGCAGTGTTTAATAGTATTGGGTGCTGTGTTACAACCTGGGCAGGAGTCGACGACGGAGTCATCCAGTCTCTTCTGATAGCTCAGAAGGGCTGGATGGTGTCCACATCTCAGCCTGGCCAGGTGGAGTCTGTCCTGGCGAGGAAGGGAGGATTCAGAAGGATGGATTTCGGGAGGTCGTGCCCGCAGCTGCATGTTGTCTATGAGTGAGTGGATGGAATGGTGAGAGATATGAGTATGGATGTGCTTCTGGAAGCTGGTTTGGGGTGGGCCACATGTACAATATAATATTGATTTCATTAATTGAGTTTAGAAGTAAAGTTGTTGGTGAAAAAATATGAATTAATCTATACGTTGCTCCAACTATATGATTGATGTGCTTCTCGGGGGATACATTTTCTTGGATAATCACTCCTAGGTCCTTTTCCATGCCACTCCTAGGTCCTTTTCCATATATGTCTACTGTACTTACTCTACTTGTGTGTGTGTTAAGGGACCCTGCATAGTCTCTCTTCAAAAAATGCAAGAATGAACTGGATTTGAGTTAGGTCTGGGGATTTTTGTATAAATTGTATAATACAATTTATAATTTACACACCTATAATCATGTGTGTAATTGGTATATATACACATAGTTATGTATGTAATTGTGTGTGTGTATATATATATTGTCTAAATTGTATTTGTTTACAAGAATTGAGCTGTAATGATTAGAATCTGAAGTAATGACAGAACCCCAGAACCATTGGTGACCACTGACCATGTCCCACCTAGGCATCCATCTTGCAAGTCGTGGAGCATCAGGACGCTAAGGTTGCTCAACGCGGCAGGATGGTCGGGATGGACGAGATTGGAATATCACCTGACGATACTGCAGAAACGCTTGGGGTGCACCGATCAACTGTGTACCGTTGGTTGAACAGGTGGGATAAAGAAGGTCAATTGACAGACCATCATAGAAGTGGAGCCAGAAGGAAGACTACGACGGAACAGGATCAACAAATTAAACATTATATGGATAACCATCCATTTTCCAACGCTGAGGAAGCAAAGCGACATTTGCATCTAGATGTTTCTACAGAAACCATACGCAAGAGAATGAAGGTTATGGGGTATCATCAAAGATCGCCAGCTGTCAAGCCGAGATTAACAGAGAGAGACAAGCAGTTACGGCTTGATTTCGCTCAGCGATTCGTGGACCAGGGCATCGATTATTGGGCAAGAGTTATATTCTCAGATAAGAAGACTTTCAGTTCCACCAAAGATGGAAGACTGCGCTGCTGGAGGCCAAGAAACACAAGGTAATTAACTTATCCTAATTAAAACTGTGCATAAAACAAAACAAAACTATAGTTATCATACAAGGTAGTTATTTCAACCTACAATATATTTTCTAATTTCATGTCAACCGAGCATAAAAAATATAATTGTAATTCTTTTACTTGTTTACCTATATCTATATGCTCAGGCCCAATCCCCACTTTTCCTATTTTTTATTTTTATTTTCCTCCATTTCATTATTATTATTATTATTATTATTATTATTATTATTATTATTATTATTTTTTTTTTTTTTTTTTTTTTTTTCTTGGGGGTGGCCGACTCAAGACAGAGCAAGAACAGGAAAACACAAAACACAAGACAAAACAACGAACAAACAGACAAAACACAAAATTCACACACATCCAGGTCACCCAGGAGAACACCCAGAGACCAGGGTCACAAAGGAGTACAAAGGAAATCAAGCAACAACATATCTAGTGACCCTTCTAGGTTGCTTGTCCTCCAAAACACTGAGGATCAAGTGTCCAAACAGTGGTTTAGAGTGGGTAAGGGAACATTGGAAAGGGAATTACTGCCCTGGAACTATTGTCCGTGGCAGGATTAGGAAGTTAGTAAAGGACAGATGGGTTAGTAACTGAGGGGGGGATAAAATAAAGTTATTCATTTACAAACGCAGTCAGTCGCGGGTTTGATGAGAGATAATTGTCTAGGCGGAGTTAAAATGAATCAACGGTGATGCAGTCTATAACGTTTCGGGGAAGCCCATTCCACAAGTTGACAACTCGATTGAAGAAGAAATTCTTAGATTCGTGCGAGTTAAAAGATTTACCAATAATTTTGCAACCGTTTCCCCGCGTGTAATTAGATTGGTCAATAGTGAAGTACTTACTACAGTTCATATTGTCGATGCCTTTGATGATTTTGAACACTTGAATTAAGTCACCTCTTAATCTGCACTGGGTTAAAGGAAATAGATTTAATTCTCGAAGACGCTCTTCGTATGGTTTGTTCTTTAGGCTAGGTATAATTTTGGTAACTACGTTGAACTCGTTCTAGCTTGTTTATATCTTTTTGGTAATAAGGGCACCAGGATTGAACGCAGTATTCCAGAAGAGGGCGGACTAAGGAATTGTAAAGGGTTAGGATAACTTCTTTGGATTTATGCTCAAATGACTTGCCTATAAAGCCAATTATTTTGTTTGCCTTCTTAACAACTTCTGAACATTGTTGACTCGGTTTTAGGTTACTCGATATTGTTACTCCCAGATCGGTTTCTCTGTTTACATTCTTAAGCTGAGTGCCATTCATCGAATAGTTTGCTTTCTCATTTAGGTATCCGATATGTAGTACTGAAACGCATTGAAACTCATTTGCCAAATTTGGGCCCAACATGACAATTTATCTAGATTGTGTTGCATATCATCAACTTGTTCTTTTGAGAGTACGCTATTTGCAATTTTTGTATCGTCAGCAAATTTTGAGATTGTACAGGTGAGACCCTCATCTATGTCGTTGATGTAAATTAGAAAGATAATTGGTCCTAGTACCGATCCCTGGGGTACCCCGCTACTTACATTGGTCCATTTAGATGCCTTACCGTTTATGACTACTCTTTGCTTTCTGTTGCTGAGCCAATTTTCTATCCATTTCAACACACCGTCTTGTATTCCATGCGCTTTTAGTTTTAGCAGTAAACGTTTGTGGGGAACTTTGTCAAAGGCCTTTTGAAAATCAAGGTACAAAGGAGTACAAAGGAAATCAAGCAACAACAGATCTAGTGACCCTTCTAGGCTGCTTGTCCTCCAAAACACTGAGGATCAAGTGTCCAAACAGTGGTTTAGAGTGGGTAAGGGAACATTGGAAAGGGAACTACTGCCCTGCCACTAATGTGGCAGGACTAGGAAGTTAGTAGGGGACATATGGGTTAGTAACTGAGGGGAGGATAAAATAAAGTTATTCATTTACAAACGCAGTCAGTCGCGGGTTTGATGCGAGATATTTGTCTAGGCGGAATTTAAATGAATCAACGGTGCTGCAGTCTATAACGTCTCGGGGAAGCCCATTCCACAAGTTGACAACTCGATTGAAGAAGAAATTCTTAGATTCGTGTGAGTTAAAAGATTTACCAATAATTTTGCAACCGTTTCCCCGCGTGTAATTAGATTGGTCGATAGTGAAGTACTTACTACAGTTCATATTGTCGATGCCTTTGATGATTTTGAACACTTGAATTAAGTCCCCTCTTAATCTGCGCTGGGTTAAAGGAAATAGATTTAATTCTCTAAGACGCTCTTCGTATGGTTTGTTCTTTAGGCTAGGTATCAGTTTGGTAACTCTACGTTGAACTCGTTCTAGCTTGTTTATGTCTTTTTGGTAATAAGGGCACCAGCATTGAACGCAGTATTCCAGAAGAGGGCGGACTAAGGAATTGTAAAGGGTTAGGATTACGTCTTTGGATTTATGCTCAAATGATCTGCCTATAAAGCCAATTATTTTGTTTGCCTTCTTAACAACTTCTGAACATTGTTGACTCGGTTTTAGGTTACTCGATATTGTTACTCCCAGATCGGTTTCTCTGTTTACATTCTTAAGCTGAGTGCCATTCATCGAATAGTTTGCTTTCTCATTTAGGTATCCGATATGTAGTACTTTACATTTATCCGCATTGAAACTCATTTGCCAAATTTGGGCCCAATGTGACAATTTATCTAGATTGTGTTGCATATCGTCAACTTGATCTTTTGAGAGTATGCTATTTGCAATTTTTGTATCGTCAGCACATTTTGAGATTGTACAGGTGAGACCCTCATCTATGTCGTTGATGTAAATTAGAAAGAGAATTGGTCCTAGTACCGATCCCTGGGGTACCCCGCTACTTACATTGGTCCATTTAGATGCCTTACCGTTTATGACTACTCTTTGCTTTCTGTCGCTGAGCCAATTTTCTATCCATTTCAACACACCGTCTTGTATTCCATGCGCTTTTAGTTTTAGCAGTAAACGTTTGTAGGTTTGTCAAAGGCCTTTTGAAAATCAAGGTATATAATATCTACAGCTTTACTCTCATCGTAGAGGTTGAGGATATCGTGGAAGAAGTCTAAGAGGTTTGTTAAACAGGAAAGTTTTTTACGAAAGCCGTGTTGAGTATCTTTAAGTATGTTATTTTCCTCTAAGTGATTTACGAGTCTGTCTCTTATGACCGTTTCTAGCATTTTACATACAACTGAGGTTAAGCTAATTGGACGATAGTTACTGGGTAGGGATTTGCTGCCTTTTTTGAATATCGGTGTTACGTTGGCTATCTTCCACTGATCAGGCATAGTTCCAAACTGCAAGGATTTATTGAATAGTAATGTCAGTGGTTTGGAGAGCTCATCCTTAGCTTCCTTTAGAACTTTAGGCGAGATTGTATCAGGTCCAGGCGTTTTATTTACCTTGAGTTTATCTAAACAATTCAATACTTCTCTCTCTGTAACGGTGATATTGCTTAGAACATCTGAATTATCAATCTGAATCGGCGATGGTGTAGGGATATCACTGAGGTCTTCTGTTGTAAAAACTGATGCAAAGAAGGTATTGAGGGCATTACTCATTTGTACTTCGTCTTTGGTGTATTCTCCATTTTCATCGACTAACGGTCCAACAGTTGAAGTAACTACTTTTTTCTTTCTGATATAACTATAGAATTCTTTCGGGTTTGTTTTACTTTGATTCGCAATATGTAACTCTAGGGTCTTTTTACTTTGCTTAATTAACTTTTTGGCTTTGCGTCGTAGCTCTACAAATTTCACCCGTTCTTCGTCATTTTGTGAGGATTTTAATCTATCATTAGCAAATTTTTTAGCAAGCAGGCAGTTTGAAATATCTTTATTCCACTATTTGGGCTTATTATTATGGCCTGGACGCCGTATTTTCGATGGTATGCAGTCTTGCACTGCTTTTAGGTAAGTGGTTTCGAATAACTTCCAAGATGTATTTATGTCGTTATTGTTAATTAAAAAGCTCCAGTCAGTTTCTTTAAACATAGCTCTAAGTTTATGAAAGTTTGCTTTCTTGAAATTAGGGACTTTTTCGATGCTACTATTTGGTTCGTTACTAGTAAAGTTTAAAGTGAAAGTTATCGTACGATGGTCGCTGTTACTGAATTCATCACCAACATTCAAATTCTCTATTAATTCTTCTTTTGTTGCAAGTACAATGTCAAGAACGTTATTACCACGGGTCGGTGTTCGAACAAATTGATAAAGCGAACTCTCTTGCAAGTTCGTATACAAGTCATGTCCGGAGTGTGAAGTAAGAGTATCACCCCGCTTGGTTACAGGTAAATTAAAGTCGCCAAAAAATACGGTATCTAGTGAATTACTTACATCTGCAATTTGTTCATAAATTTCTCAGTCAGTTTGCACTGATTGAGCTGGAGGTCTGTATATTAATGCAAGTATTAGTTTTGTACCTTTATTATTCTTTATTAGCACAAAAGATGTGTCGACGTTCACAATTTGAGGTTTTGACAAGAGGGTCGGGTTAAGACTTTCTTTGATATAAAATATAACGCCACCTCCATTTTTATTTATTCGGCTTTTCTCAAACATTACATAATCTGCTAAAAAGTCTCTATCTACTGTATTGAGCCAAGATTCTGTTATACCAATCACATCATAATTTTCAGTAAACACTAGTTCCTCTAAATCTGAAAATTTATTGCGTATGCTACGAGCGTTTGCATAGAAAACCTTTAAAGTTGCGGTTTTAGAACTCACAGAACGTTCTTTAATCAAATTTTTGGTTCTGATCGGATCTACATTTACATTCATGGCTGACATCGGTCCTCGGTCGTTATCCCTGGCGGTTTTGAATTTGGGTCGTGATGGTGGAGCTTTATCCAAATTCGCGGTTCTTGACAGATTAGCATTTAAATCCTTCGCAGGTTGCCGCCCTCGCTGTCTTCGGTCCTCCTTCCTGGTTGTCCTGTGCCGAGTCGATTTCTTCTCCGAAAATCCTTCACCGCATCGTTGAGAAGACGCCCAAAACGTGCTGCTCCCACCTGGTTCAGATGAACTCCATCGTCCGAAAACAAATAGTCATCGTAGGTATATAATATCTACAGCTTTACTCTCATCATAGAGGTTGAGGATATCGTGGAAGAAGTCTAAGAGGTTTGTTAAACAGGAACGTTTTTTACGAAAGCCGTGTTGAGTATCTTTAAGTATGTTATTTTCCTCTAAGTGATTTACGAGTCTTTCTAGCATTTTACATACAACTGAGGTTAAGCTAATTGGACGATAGTTACTGGGTAGGGATTTGCTGCCTTTTTTGAATATCGGTGTTACGTTGGCTAGCTTCCACTGATCAGGCATAGTTCCAGACTGCAAGGATTTATTGAATAGTAATGTCAGTGGTTTGGAGAGCTCATCCTTAGCTTCCTTTAGAACTCTAGGCGAGATTGTATCAGGTCCAGGCGTTTTATTTACCTTGAGTTTATCTAAACAATTCAATAATTCTCTCTGTAACGGTGATATTGCTTAGAACATCTGAATTATCAATCTGAATCGGCGATGGTGTAGGGATATCACTGAGGTCTTCTGTTGTAAAAACTGATGCAAAGAAGGTATTGAGGGCAGGCGGGTGCCCAACCCCGAAAGGGGTTGAAATAGGGGAGCTATCCCCCCGCCAAAGGCGGCTTTCTAGGGCCGTTCCTAGCTGATGCTGAGAGGATTGGGTTCTAGTCATGTGGTGATGGACTGGTCTATCAGAGTGAGAGCTGAGCGATCTCTGCCATACCCATAGCTTACTCTGACTGTTCCTTTTACTTATATATTTTCTAGATCTCAAGTGACGGCATCTCTTACGTGGATTGACCTCCCAATCTCCCAACCTAGAGGTTGGCAGATTGGAAGCCAAAGCATCACATTTTTCCTTTGACCCTGAACTTTCTCTTTATAATTGCTGAGGGGAACAGGGCCCTGGGTGGGGCTTTGGTTTCCCGGGCGTTTCCGCACCCTCCTTAGCTCCCCGCCTTGGAGTGGCTTCGGTCACCCAGGCTTTATTGTGGTAGGCAGGGAGGGTTCTGTGGGGGCGCTCGGTTATGGCCTTGGCCTTACTTGGGGCCTTGGGGCTGTTCGGCCAGGCAGCTTGGGGAACAGCAACAACAACAACAACAGGTATTGAGGGTATTACTCATTTGTACTTCGTCTTTGGTGTATTCTCCATTTTCATCAACTAACGGTCCAACAGTTGAAGTAACTACTTTTTTCTTTCTGATATAACTATAGAATTCTTTCGGGTTTGTTTTACTTTGATTCGCAATATGTAACTCTAAGGTCTTTTTACTTTGCTTAACCCTCCAGCCCCGGCTATGTATTATATATATATTCCCCGAAACCCGGGGGTTTTGGCCGAAAAACTTCTACGCCTAGGCTACTGCATCTTTGTTATTTGGCTTGCTTCTGCATTCCCGCGCATCCCCAAGCGTAGATGTGTTTCGTACCTGTAGAATGGCGTTAAGTAGAGCTCTCTAAGTCAACTGGTTCAGTTGTGATGATGATTTCATTGGAGATAACTTTATGGCAAAAATAGCCACTTTACACTACTTTTCGATACTTAACAATAACATACAGGCACACACGAACAAGCGACGCGCTCCTTCTTGTGGCGGGAGATGCGCGGCGTCGGTCCAGCCGGCTGTTGTTTACATGTGTTGGGCGGACGCCTCGCACACCAAGCTCACAGGCTTTCAAGCACTGGGGGCCTCAGAGCCCTTCCGGGTTGCGCGGACCGAGTTTTTTATGGGTGTTTAAGAGCTCTTCCGGGTCTGATGGGTTAATTAACTTTTTGGCTTTGCGTCGTAGCTCTACAAATTTCACCCGTTCTTCGTAATTTTGTGAGGCTTTTAATCTATCATTAGCAAATTTTTTAGCAAGCAGGCAGTTTGAAATATCTTTATTCCACCATTTGGGCTTATTATTATGGCCTGGATGCCGTATTTTCGATGGTATGCAGTCTTGCACTGCTTTTAGGTAAGTGGTTTCGAATAACTTCCAAGATGTATTTATGTCGTTATTGTTAATTAAAAAGCTCCAGTCAGTTTCTTTAAACATAGCTCTAAGTTTATGGAAGTTTGCTTTCTTGAAATTAGGGACTTTTTCGATGCTACTATTTGGTTCGTTACTAGTAAACTTTAAAGTGAAAGTTATCGTACGATGGTCGCTGTTACTGAATTCATCACCAACATTCAAATTCTCTATCAATTCTTCTTTTGTTGCAAGTACAATGTCAAGAACGTTATTACCACGGGTCGGCGTTCGAACAAATTGATAAAGCGAACTCTCTTGCAAGTTCGTATACAAGTCATGTCCGGAGTGTGAAGTAAGAGTATCACCCCGCTTGGTCACAGGTAAATTAAAGTCGCCAAAAATTACGGTATCTTGTGAGTTACTTACATCTGCAATTTGTTCGTAAATTTCTCAGTCAGTTTGCACTGATTGAGCTGGAGGTCTGTATATTAACGCAAGTATTATTTTTGTACCTTTATTATTCGTTATTAGCACAAAAGATGTGTCGACGTTCACAATTTGAGGTTTTGACAAGAGGGTAGGGTTAAGACTTTCTTTGATATAAAGTAAAACGCCACCTCCATTTTGATTTATTCAGCTTTTCTCAAACATTACATAACCGGGAAGTGAATACTCTGCTAAAAAGTCTATCTTTTGTATTGAGCCAAGATTCTGTTATGCCAATCACATCATAATTTTCTGTAAACACTAGCTTCTCTAAATCTGAAAATTTATTGCGTATGCTACGAGCGTTTGCATAGAAAACCTTTAAATTTGTTATTTTAGAACTCACAGAACGCTCTTTAATAATATTTTTGGTTCTTGTCGGATCTACATTTATGTTCATGGCTGTCCTCGGTCCTCGCTGTCTTCGGTCCTTCTCGCTGGTGGTCCTCGGTTGCCTCTGTTTTTTGCTTGGCGTTGGATGATTTATGTCACTGCTGCTTCTTCTCGGATGGCGTTTTTTGATCCATGGCTGCGGACTGCTTCGTGTAGGAGACGACCCATGCGTGGTGAACCCACAGGGTTTAGATGAGTGCCATCCTTGCGGAACAGAGTAGGCTGGTTGTAGAAGTTGTCCCAGAGGTTGATGAATTCAACTTCTTCCCTCAGACACAAATAATTTAGTCGGCTATTTGTGCTGAAGGCCTTGTCGTAGAATTTGTCAGGTGCGTCGATCTTGGGGAGAATGCCTGAGATGATGATATTCCTTGACTTGTTTTTGTAGTGCAGGATCATCTTGCGATATTTCTCCATCAACTCTTCGGATATGGTGCGCATGACGTCATTTGAACCAGCATGGATGACAAAAAGGGTATTTTCATTTGCATCCTTTGTGGTATCTTCGAAGGCTTCCACAATGTTGTCCAGTCCAGCTCCTGGGATGCAAAATCTTTTTCGTCACCAAGGTTGCTCCAGCACTCTCCCAGCCCCCAACCACCCGGAGAGGCTCCGATCTCGGCAGGCAGACATGCAGCGGAGCCAAAGCCAAAAGCCCGCCCATCACACTTCCAGGTGCACCCTTCATATTAATCGTCTCCCCGGGCCAGGCGCCTGATGGACTATTATATAGTCCAACTTGTGCCCGACCCCTTCCCCCAAATGACCACGTGTCCACAAGCATTCTCCATTCATTCCTGTTTTCCTCGTTTACCAATACCCCATTATTCTTGTTAGCCAAATACAGTACTATTAAATAGCATGACAGGGTATAATATGCAAACGGCCACTTTTGTGTACAGTGAACCCTCAAATTACGCGCAATTTATCTACGCGTAATCAAACTACGCTTGAACCACAATTGAGGCAACAAATCGAAAAGTACGCTCAATTATTCGAATGTACGCGCCGAGCGTACGAGCGGGAGTCGATTCGTATCTGTTGGAGAGTTTCGGGCGGCCATATTGACGTGACGCCAAGCCCTCCAACGTCGTCACTGTTGACTGTGGAGAGAGACACATCTCCCGTACCAAACGATTATGTATCTATAAAGCACAACAGGATATAATGAATCTATTAAAAGACTGTTCTTCGTTTTACATTGCATGTATCATTTATTGAGCTAACAAAATCGGAAATGGAAAATCTGTTTCTGTTCGGTAGTTGGAGGCGAGATTGTTTACACTTCTTTCGAAAGTCGCTTCAAAGCCCACTGCTCTCCCCTGGCTAAATGATGTGAAGCCAATTCTTTAATATGTATATGAGCTATTGAACTATCTCACTTGACACTATGTAGGCTATATGAAACTATAGGCTATACAGGGTGTATTACTTTTCGACTCAAAACTTTACCAGTAAGCCTAGGCGGCTAGGCCTATTATTTCGGTCGATCCGTTTCGGGCGCAGTGCTATCGATCGATGGCGCAGATCCGGCATTGCTCAACCACTACCAATGTGAGTTAATTTACGTTTGTGTCTTATTTGTATACATTAAATGTATTTTGTGTGGTAGATTAGGTTATGAAAACATATTTGTACAGTAATATGTTATATATTTGTGGATTTTAGGTGATGAAAGGTAGAAATAGTACAACTTTCGGTCGGACCCAGACCAATACCTATTATCCCCATTTATATTTAACTCCCATGTCTGCGCAAACGAACGTACGCGCCGACAGCACAGTACGCATCCCACGCATAGTTTGAGGGTTCACTGTACTGTATATCATTGTATGAGGGGTCACGGGCAGCAGTTAGAGTGAATGGGGGCCTGAACGAAGAGTTCCCAGTGAAAGTTGGAGTTCACCAAGGTTCAGTGCTGAAACCATTACTGTTTGTTTTGGTCCTGGAGGCTCTGTCAAGGAACTTTAGGACAGGACTCTCATGGGACTTGTTATATGCAGATGATCTGGTTCTTATCGCAGATAGTGCGCAGGAAGCAGAGGCAAAGTTCAAAATATGGAGGGAGGGTTTGGCAAATAAGGGTTTAAAGAGTTAACATAGATAAAACACAGAGGCAAAGTTCAAAATATGGAGGGAGGGTTTGGCAAATAAGGGTCTAAGAGTTAACATAGATAAAACAATGGTCATGATTAGTGGAGCAGGGCGAGGAACTATGGAAAGAAGCGGCGATTATCCATGCGCAGTATGCGGGAAGGAACTCAATTCAATGTTGCGTCTGTAGTGACTGGGTACACAAGAGATGTAGTGGATTAGAGAGCCTTTGGCAAGAATCATAGACTTTGCATGTGCAGTGTGCGAGAAATCTTGTGTTAAATGACCGCCTGTTAGTGTTGATTTCGACAGTGTAACGCCTGAGTGTGTAAATAAGTTCTGATACCTGGGCGATGCGGTTTCTGCCGGAGGTGGCGCTGAAGCTGGCTCCATTGCTAGAATCA
Source organism: Paralithodes platypus (assembly GCA_032716605.1). Lineage (NCBI taxonomy): Eukaryota > Metazoa > Arthropoda > Malacostraca > Decapoda > Lithodidae > Paralithodes > Paralithodes platypus. The sequence goes on from CM064508.1 coordinate 44,870,089, forward strand.
AAAGTGGCTGGGGAAAGTTTAGAGAGCTGTTGCCACTCCTGACCATGAGAGGGCTCCCACCACACCTTAACCCTTCTTGCCAGGCAGCATTTATAAATGTTGATCCTTACCCGGGCGATCTGGCCAAAATACGTTGTATGTAAACATAGGCCTATTTTTGTTCATTTAATAGCTAGAGAATTCAAACAAATCTCAAAATATAGCCCTTACTTGTATCTGTAGACTGGCATTGAATAGAGCTCTCTAAGTTAACTGGTTCAGGTGTGATGACGATTTATGTGGAGAGAGTTTTGCCGCATATTTTGCCATATGCATTAGAATCAGACGCTTTGGAAGCCATATTTTTGCTATAACTCGCTATGGCGGACAAGTACGGACTGATAAGCAATGTAGTTGAGGCTTGGTGGCGCTAGGATCGACCATTTAAACAAACATTTCACCGCGCGGCTTTCAAAGCACGCTTTCAAGCAAACTGATTTTAAAATGCTGCCCGAACACCGGCCCTTCGCAAGTTGCAGCATTTTAAAATGCTACCCGGGCAAGAGGGGTTAAAGGGAAGGTGTATACAGTAAAACCTCGCCCATCCAGACTAATTGGGAGAGAAACCTGTCTGGATCTGCCAAAAGTCCGGATCTGCCGAATGTCAGCCATATATTCAACCATCCAGACAAATGCGGATGGTTGAAACTTGAGTCCAGATATCTAACTTAAACAACCAGACTTAGGTTTCAGCCATCCAGACAAATCCGGATGGCTGACATACAAGTCTGGATATCGAACACTGGATGTAAATAATATGTGTGGAAACTTGTATTCGTCTCAATCGTTTCCGGATTGACTTATATTTTTCCCAAGCCATCCAGACAAGTCTGGTTGGCTGAAACATGAGTCTGGATCGAAATGCCTGTCTGGATCTCTTGGGTTTCCGGATCTGAGGGCTCCGGATGGGAGGGGTTTTACTGTACCTCGTGTGTTAGGAGTGCGATTACCCATGCCTCCGAGACGTGGCCGGTTAAAGCGGAGGATGTCGATAGAATGGAACAGAAGAGAAGAGGATGGTGAGATGGATGTGTAGGGTTAATCTCAGGGACGGGGTATCGAGCGAGGAATTAAGAAGGCTTCTGGGCATTAGGAGTATCAGTGAAGTGATGCACACGAGCCGACTTGGTTGGTTTGGACACATGGAGAGAATGGATGATCAGAACTGGGTGAGGAATTGCCGGACTGTGAACGTGGGGGGAGCTGGGCGTAGGAGTAGACCTAGAATGACGTGGGATCAGGTACTCCGGTCCGATCTAAAAAAAATAAGAACTTGACAACAGAGGCGGCCTTGACAGGGCTGCTTGGAAGGCCGCCATTTAGGACGTAAGACTGTAATCATATTCCGTGTGGACAAAACGGTCTTAAACTTGTATTTATGTATTCCCTTTAGTAGCTTGTCCTAGCCACCACGCCACCCGCTGTCAGTGCAGTATAGGTCCTCTCCTCTGTTACTTCCCTAACCCCGTATTGAATATATTTAAATTTTATGTATGTATGTACAGTATGTACTCAGGCACATAACCCATAGCTGGTGGTGGCCGATTCGAGACGAGCCCGAACAGAAACAACATTTAATGTTCCAACTCTTAGTGTCTGGCTCTGTCTCGTCTAGTAGGTGAATTTTACAAGGGGAGGAGGATTCCTTACCCCCTGCCCCCAGAAGGAAAAGTAGGACAGTAAAAGAGACAGGCTGAAATGGCTAAGGTTGTGTAGAGGATGCCAAACCTCAAACTGGATAGGCCCAGCTCTAACTTTGAATATACTGTACCCATACTATAGGTTTGACTCCTGCAAGGAGATAAAGAAAACCTAATATTTAGTAGTGGCCCCGTAATCATTGACGATTATGCCTATTACATAAGGCCTCCTCTTCAAACGCTCATTTACCGTAGTTTGAATCTACCCCACAGAGCATAAAAAATTGAGGAGCCTTCATCATGAGCGCACGCAACCTCACTCATGGTTCTCTCATTATGAAATTGGGTTCTCACTACGAAAAAACTTCGTAACAAATAATAAATAAAAAGAAAATAAGAATAACTATTCATAAGCTTTCCATATACTCGTGGATGTACTTGTGTGGATATTTGACCAGACGCTGACTTCAGGCGTCATACTTCCTTCACTGACATATCAAGTAAACCAAAATCCTTAATACATCAACGAATGGGAAGGGGATGGTCGGGAGGGCCCCAGTCGTCAATGATTACGGGGCCACTACTAAATATTAGGTTTTCTTTGTCTCCTTGCAGGAGTCAAACCTATAATTTATTAGTGGCCCCTCCATCATTGACGATTATGCCTGATATCTAAGACTGGAGGGGAACATTCGTAATCATATCATAACTCTAGCAAAAGCAGATAATCAAACAACCACATAGTATTCTTACTTTGTAAAAAATATATTTTGCGCATAAACTTTATACAGCATATATATTCAAAAAGGGGTACAAGCAGGAGCGTGCTTCGAAGAAGCCTGCTTGAATAAAAAGGGTTAACTCTGAGACTCTGTACACAGATCTGCTAGTTAAGAAGGCACCCCACTTAAAGTAAGTGGTGAAAAATAAAAACTTATAAGTCTACATGTGCACATATAAACTCCATTAAACTAGTGGATATATTCCTAAAAATATACCCAAACATAAAATGAACTCTTGTACTTTCGCAGAAGTACTGAACTCTTGTACTTATGCAGAAGTACTTACATCAAAAATAAAATTCGCAGTCGCAACTACTGAGATTTTCTTAAAATTATATTGCTTCACAGCCAAAACTACTTACAACAAGAATTGTTGTTTTACTACTATTGTACTTTAGCACAATTTCCTGTAATGCATACTACAGAGAAATTTTATATCACAACACCTATATACAGTATCACAGCTCGTATGCTCCGTACACATACTCCGGCGGGGTCTAGGGTGTCCTATGTTACACTGACTGCACCCCGCCCCCCCCCTCTTTTCTTAACCTAAACAATAAGTGACTTAGAGGCCACCTAGACCCTCTGCCTTAAAGCTATACATGGCATGGAAGGTCTGTCTAGAGCTACTGAAAGGTATAGAGTCAAAAACGTATGATTGGAGGACCATAGGTGCGTGGACGCTATGTCCTCAACAGAAAAATTCTTAAGGAAACGCAAAGAGGCCGCCCATTTACGTAAATCGTGGGCTCTTCCCACGACGCCGGGATTACTCTCTTTAATGACTTCGACTAGGAGAGAAGCTAGTTTTCGTTTCATTAAGCGTTGGCCCGTACTTGCTACCCATAAAGCACCCTGTTGATTCAGAGGTGCTACTCTCAAATATTTGGTTAGAGCTTGCACTGGACATAAATTATGGTGCACTTTTCCCCTTTTTAACGCCGGCACCGTGAACTCTGAAAAAACGTGTTCACTGTGTTCATTTTTGGCGATGAACGCCGGGGAAGGTGCAAAATGAATACACTCATTGAGCCTACCAAACCTTATGCAATTAGGTGTGTTGCTCATCGCTGCCAGCTCAGATACCCTGTGCCCGGTAGCCAAAGCCATAAGGAATACTGCCCTTTTTAAAAGTAAGTCAAAATGTGCAGTATTTTGGTACAGACGGGAATGAAGTAAAGACAACGCCTTGTCCAGAGACCAGGTAGGCATGAGCTGACGGGGAGGTGGGCGGAGTTTAAAACATGCTCTCATGAAACCTTTTTCCTCCGCTAGTGGTATGGTTAGACCTGTAAGGTCAAAGCATGGCATCCTAATTGCTGTTAAGTGATTTTTTAACGTTACTACAGATAGACGTTTCTGCTCGAACAGATAGATTAAATAATTAAAAACCAAAGCCACCGAAGGTACGGTTTGTTCTGTTCTAATTATCCAAGAAGTAAAGGACTGCCAGTGCGATTGATACTGTCTCTTTGTAGATTGGGTATATTGATTCATGAATTTATCGGTCACATTTCTACCATATGGTGTTAGCCACTTGGCCTCCTGAATGTCCATAATGCAAAAGTCAGCGAGGTCTCTAGGTTGCCAATCGTGTCTAAGTGGAAATACCCGACCGGGAGCGACACCGGGTTCGGGCACCACGTTTTCAATTGCTGGTACCACAACTGCGCCGGCCACAGGGGCGCAATTAACGAGACTACGTCCCGATAATCCCGTAGTTTGTTTACTACGTGGCACATTAGAGAAGCGTCTGGTGGCGGAAACAGATAAACGGAACTCCACCTGTTCCAGTCCGTCACCAGAGCGTCGGGTCCTCCCGCCGGCGTTATTGTCCGGCGGGTGAGGTACAGCGGGAGTTTGTGAGTCTCCTCGGACGCAAACAGATCCACTTGTGGACGGTAAGGCTCCGCAATCATTTGGTCGAAAATGGTTTGCTTGAGCGCCCATTCTACTGTTGTGCTCTGTCTCCGAGACAGAGCGTCTGCCCAGACGTTTGCTACGCCTGGGAGATAAGATGCGTGAAGATGAATGTTTAGCTTGTCGGCTAGAACAAAAATCTTTTCTGACACGTTTAGCAACGTCCGAGATCTCGTTGACCCTTGTTTCTGAATGCAGTGAACCGCATTCAGATTGTCCATCCTGAAGGCCACCGATTTGTCCCGTAAAGTAGAGCCGTGGGCCTGAAGGAAATACAAGGGGACTAGTAACTCTTTGACATTGATGTGGGAGGTTTCTGAATGGGACCAATGGCCGTGGTTTGACTGAAAGCCCCAACCTATCGTTCCCGACGCATCCGTGTCTACCCATACCGTCGGCGGAGGAGAGGTCCATGACATGACCGAGTGCAATGTTTCCCTCTTCGCCCAGACCGCTAGTAAGCTGTGTATTAATTTTGGGATGGGCCATAATGTTTCCGCCGGCAATAGTGGAAAAAATTTGTTGCCCTCCAATATTAAACGTTTGACTTTCAGCCGGCCCAACTTTACAGTTAGTTGAATCCAGTTGAGAGAGCCGACCAGAGATTCCCAGACCCTCCGTATCGTAGTCAGACTGTGAAGAAACATAAACAGTTTCTTGCGAAACCTGTTCCGATTGTCCACACTCTGACTCAGAGTGAGAGCAGCTGTGTCCCAGACCAGCCCTATCCACTGGACCACTCGTGAGGGAACAAAGTTTGACTTTACCGGGTTTACCTTGAACCCTAGAGATTTTACATGATTTAATGTTATGTTGACATGATTGATGCATAACTGACACGTCTCTGCCACCACCAGCCAGTCGTCTAGATACCACAAAATCCTGATCCCTTGTTCTAACATGGGCATCAGGGCTTGCCGGACCAATTTCGTGAATAAGCAAGGTGCTAGGTTCAATCCGAATGGCATCCTCTGAAAGACATAAGTCTGATGCATTATTCGTAAGGCCAAAAATCGTTGAAACATTTTGTTTACCGGGACGTGCCAATACGCGTCTGTCAGGTCTAAAGAACACATCCACCCTTCCGGCGGAAGTGTTAGCCTGATTTGATTCACTGTCAGCATCCTGAAGGAAACGTTGTGAATGTGGAGGTTCAGATAAGACAGGTCTACGACCGGCCTCATCTGAACACTGTCCCTTTTGGGCACTAGAAAGAGTTTGGACGTAAATACTGGGTAATTTTGAGGGACCGGGATGATGACATTCTTGGCGATCATCTCTTGGATCAGTGACTCCACCTCTAATGAAACAAAATTTGCCTTTGTCGGCTGACGTAAGCGAGGTCGCCGGAGCCACTGCCAGGTGATGCCTTTGCGTGCCACCATCCTCGCCCATGTGTTTAATGGCCATGCGCGATGACACGCCCGGAACGACCCAGTTAGCAGACAAGGGTTCGCCGGCTGGACTACCCTCTGATCCACCCGCCGTAAGACTGGCCCTGGGAGTGAGAGAGACCCTAGTTTTTTGGTGGTGGTGGTGGTGTATGCTTTGATGACTGGCCGGGTTTGGCAGGAGACGGGCCCTGGCCTGGTCGTTGATACTTCTGTCCTTTATGATTACCTGAAAACTTTCCTTGCTTGTATCTGTACTGAGCCTGACTTTGGGTGGAAGAGGACTTAGGCAGATGAAAGGGCTTTGCCCCACCAGGCTGAGCTTTTGCGACTGGTTTGAGCTTGGTAAAATTGAAAGCAGGTTTCTTAGATGGGGCGGGACTGTGCTTAAAGGCCTGAGCCATGTTGAACACTGTTTTCCACACCTCCGGGGACATTAAAGAGGCAGTTAGAACAGGGGACATAACCACTTGATTTGCAATACTATCCGGGAGCTTCCTCACGAGAGACATCCTTAGATCTTGTCGTGCCCGCACCGCCTCTAGCAAGGCTGTACGGATATCCCCCAGTGACTGTATAGAAGTCTGGAGTAGCAAGCGTCTAGATAGTTCGATAGCCTTTCGGACTTCCGCGTCCGCGATTGCCTGAGCAGATCTGAGCATTGACTTCGCTACCTGTTGTGTGACAATATACTGGGAAAACAGTCTATATGCTTTCCCACGTAGCCTAAACTCCCGGTCTAGGTGAGCAGTGGACGGTGTGGAAAAGGGATCTTTAAGCTCGCATAGATTAATTTTAGGGGCAGCTAAAAATGCAAATAAAGCAGAGGGAACTCCGCCGGCAGAGAATACCGGCATAGAGAATCAAGAATGGCTTTCTTGTGGAATTTGGTGTGAAGATTTAGAGGTAAAAGTTGTTGCAAAGTTTTGAGCCTCCACTTCCCATTCCACCCAAGGACCCGGACCCAACTGCTCCACCTTCAAAACTGGATTTGCGGCTGTGTCTGTGAACGTCTTTAAACCTAACTCTGGTGTTAGAGCTGACAGTGCTTTTATATCATTGAAACCGTCATGCTTGGTCCAGTCCGAAAACAGTTTTGAAGCTGACGCAGGGGGTAGGGCAGGTGTAGAAGTATACACAAAATAATCATGGTGATAATAGTTAGGAATGGCCTTAATATTAACATCAAGTACATTCCCTAGAATATCTAAAGCACGTAACTTCCTAGATTTATTCCCTTGGATTACCCACTCACGTGGTACCGGAAGCTCCCCCGACATAGTGGACTGTGCTACCTCTGGCTTTGCTGGGAACATTGTTACCCATGACTCATCTGGCCCGTATAGGAGGGGCATAGCTCCCTTTCAGACCGGCGCTTTGTCTAAAGGGGGAGGATTTACATCTGCTACTACTCTCACATTGGAAGTAGTCAGTGCCGCCGAAGTTGGCCTAGTAACCATAGTAGATACAGGGGGAGGGTGCGGAATTTGTGTCAAAGCAATAGAAGTAGCCAGAGGTCGGACATTCGATGCTGTCGTGGAAGCTCCCAAACCAACTGTAGGAGTCTCCTGCTGCTGACCAAAAAACTTAGTTAGTGCATTCGCTAGTAACCCATTAATTTCATCAGCTGTGACAAATTTAGCAGAGGATGAACTATGAGTAGAGGGCAAGTTGCTGAAAGCAGTGAAGAGCATGTATGAGGGTGCAAAGGCGGCAGTACGTGTGGAGAGTGAGCAGAGCGAGTTCTTTGACCTGAATGTTGGTTTGAAACAGGGGTGTGTGATGTCCCCGTGGTTGTTTACTGTATATATGGATGGAGTTATGAAAGAAATACTATCAAGAGCAGTGGATGTTGGTGTATCGCTGAAAAGGGAGGAAATTGAGTGGAAGCTACCTATACTGCTGTTTGCGGATGATACAGTTCTGATGAGTGATAATGAATGGGAGTTGCAGGGTCTGGTAAATGAGTTTGGAACAGTGTGCGAAAAACGGAATTTGAAGGTAAATACGGGGAAGAGCAAGGTTATGGTCTTCGAAAGGGGTGAAGTCACAGAGTGTGAGGTGAAGCTGAACGGTCAGGCTATGGAGATCGTCAACTCTTTTAAGTATCTGGGCAGTGTGTTGAGTAAAGATGGGACTATGGATGAAGAGGTGCGGGAGAGGGTACAACAGGGGAAGAGGGTTGTAGGAACGCTAAAAGCAGTAACAAGAAATAGGGTGGTCAGTATGGAAGTGAAGAAGTCCTTGCATGACAGTGTGGTAATCCCGACACTGACTTACGGAAGCGAAGCATGGACGTTGGTTGAGAGACTCAGACCAAGAGTGAGAGCAGTGGAAATGAATTACTTAAGGAGTGCGTGCGGAGTTACATGGAGGGATAGACAGACTAATGAGGAAGTAAGAAGGAGGTGTGGTGTGGAGGTAGATGTGCTGGAAAGTGTGAAAAGGAACAACTTGAGATGGTTCGGCCATATGGAACGTATGGAAAGCGAGAGAATGACTAAGAGGGTGTATGAGAGCGAGGTGGAGGGACAGAGGGGGAGAGGTAGACCGAATATGAGGTGGAAGGATGGAGTGAGGAAGTACATGAACGAAGGTGGTGCTGGTTGGGGGGAGGGGCATCGACTGACTGGGGACAGAGGTGCATGGGGGCGGTTCGTTCGTGGCCACCCCTTCGGGGATCACGGCGTCAGGCAATAGATAGATAGATAGAAAAAATAAAAAATAAATAAATAAAAAGTGTAAAAAAAAAAAAAATCTCGCTACAGACTCGTATGAGGATGGTCGCAGCCCATAGGTTAATGAAATCAACAAATACATGAGATTGATCCCGGACCAGAGTACCTGATCCCACGTCTTTTTAGGTCTACCCCTACACGCAGCTCTCCTCACGTTCACAGTCCAGCATTTCTTTATCCAACACTGATCATCCATTCTCTCCATGTGTCCAAACCAACCAAGTCGGCTCGTGCGCATCACTTCACTGATACTCCTAAAGCCCAGACACCTTTTTAATTCCTCACTCAATACCCCATCCCTGAGGTTAACCTCACATATCCATCTCACCATTCTCTTCTCATTACGTTCCATTCTAATGATATCCTCCGCTTTAAACGGCCACGTCTTCAAGGCATAGGTTATCATACTCCTAACACACGAGGTACACACCTTCCCTTAACTCCTTGCATGTGGGAGTTTTGGCCCTAATTGACCTTCATTTCCTGCACATTTTCATGGATAAATAAGAGCCAGAATACAGTGATATATCCGTGAAGGTACAGTAATTGAGTAATCCAATGACATCTGAATCATCTCTGTACGATGTCTGGTTGTCTTGCAACGATCTTGCAATAGTCAGCCAAAATCGCTAAAAATTAGCAGTTTTGAGATGTTTTCGCTATGTGTAACGCTGCAGTGAGGTGGCAGATGGTTCTGAGTTATCTCAGTGCGGGCCTAGCATTGATGGGCGACAAACGAAGAAGTCCTGCGCTGCTGGTGCCCGTCATGTGACTGGTCACGTCTCGACGGGGTTAAGGTGAAGTGTGTTAGTCCTCTCATGGTCAGGAGTGGCAATAGCTCTCTAAATTTCCCCCAGCCACTTCTGACTCTAGCATTGGAGCCAGCTTCAGCGCCATCTCTGGCGGGAACCGTATCACCCAAATGTATGTACAGTCAGTCCCCCTAATACACGTATCCTCAGTCCGCGTTTACCCTATTCCGCGCCGAGGGGTAAAACAGGTACTCAAAATCCCTAAAACACATATTGACCCCACAAAACACGAATCACAGTTGAAGAGTGGTGTAAAAATGCTGTTTTTTGTATTTCGCGCCACTCCCCCTCCCTACTCCGCGCGCACACCCCTCGGAGGCCTAGGCTTCCCCGTCACTGTCACTGGCCCCGTCCCCGTCTCCGAATATACCCATAGATTTCCCGATCGCAGTAGTGCCTTCACCAGTTTATTCTTCCTAGGCATTTTTAAGTTGTTGAAGGGTGTAGGAAGGCAGTTGTTACACAATAAATGGGTCAAGTCTCAGCGCACGGACACTTAAGGATATTGGGACTGAGAAGGAAGCACACACATACGCACACAAATTGCCAGCCGAAGTAGTGTCTGCACCATCAGTGCATAGTTTCAAAGCACGGTATGACAAACATATCTTAGGAGGCGGGAATTAACGAGCATGCTCACTCCCGCAAATACAACTAGTGTAAGTACACACACACACACACACACACATGAATGAAAAGCTTCAGTCAGTGTTTGTAAAAGAGGAGGAGTTTATAGAACCTGATAGAGAAATGATAACACCACAGATGCCTGAAATGAAAGTGACAAAATGTGAAGTGCTGAAATTGATGCAGGATTTGGACGTGAGGAAATCAATGGGACCAGATGGAGTGGCTGGATGGATCCTCAAAGAATGTGCGGAAGAGTTAGTGGAAACAATCTATGAAATCATCAAATCTTCACTGAATGAGGGAGACCTGCCATTGGAATGGAAGAGAGCTAACATAGTACCAATTTACAAAGGAGGAGACAGAGAAAATCCGCTTAACTACAGACCGGTGTCCCTCACTAGCATTGTTTGTAAAATTTGTGAGAAAATTATAAGGAAAAAGTGGACACACTTTATTGAGGGACAGGGGGTGCTTAGCGAGAAACAGTTTGGATTCAGGGAAGGGAGATCTTGTGTATCTAATTTATTAAGCTTTTATAGCAGAGTTGTAGATGTTACACAGGAGAGAGAGGGATGGGTTGACTGTGTTTACCTGGACCTGAAAAAGGCCTTTGACAGGGTGCCTCACAAAAGGTTATTGTGGAAATTGCAGGTTGTTGGAGGTGTACATGGTAGGATGTTAAAATGAATGGAAAACTTTTTAATAGGAAGAGAAATGAGGACCACGATACGAGACAAATATTCACAGTGGAGGAGTGTGACGAGCGGAGTACCACAGGGATCAGTGTTGGGTCCGATAATGTTCCTACTTTATGTAAACGACATGCCAGAAAACTTGAATAGTCCTATGAATATGTTTGCGGATGACGCTAAGATCATGAAGAAGGTCACCTGTATAGAAAGTTGCCAGGATCTTCAAAAGGACCTAGATGAGTTGCACAGATGGAGCCAAACCTGGAAAATGAGTTTCAATGCAGAAAAGTGTCATGTTTTGGAAGTGGGAACAAGTCAGATAAGGCCAAGCTGGGAGTATAAATTAGGAATTGAAATAATCGGCAAAACACGGCATGAGAAGGACCTTGGAGTGATAATACAAGATGATCTATCCCCGGAGAAGCATATTAACATGATCATTGGAGGAGCATATGGAATAATAACCAATATGAGAGTGGCATTTAACTATTTGGATGAAGAAATGTTAAGAAAATTGATAATGACTATGATAAGACCAAGATTAGAATATGCAGCAGTGATATGGTCACCATATTTGAAAAAACATATAAACAAATTAGAGAAAGTCCAAAGGATAGCAACGAAGATGATCCCAAGATTGAAGGAGTTGACATATGAGGAAAGACTTAAGACACTACAACTGCCTACCTTGAAAGAGAGAAGGGAACGAGGCGACTTAATAACGATGTTCAAGGGAGTAAAAAGTTTGGAACGAGTAGATAGGGAAGATCTATTCGTGAGGGATAATGGAAGGACAAGAGGGCACGAGTTTAAGCTGAGGAAGGGCAGATGTCGTAAGGACACAAAGAAATTCAGCTTCCCATATAGGAGTATAGAGACTTGGAACAACTTGGAGGAGGAGGTGGTGAGAGCGAGGAACATTAACATGTTCAAATCTAGGTTGGATAAAAGTAAATATGGAAATAGGGCAACATAAGTTATGATATGTTAGTCCAAAATACTGGGAACTGGGAATATCCATTACGATACTTGTCTAAGTAAAATGGATTGATTATAAAGTAACTAAGACAGGACAACACGAGCGCTGCTCAATTCCTGTAAACTACAAATAGGTAAATACACACACACACACACACACACACACACACAAGCGTGGAAGGCAGCTAGAAAAAGGTGTAATAGAGAAACTTGGAACAGATACAAGAGATTAAGAAATGTATATGCTGCGGAACAGATACAAGAGATTAAGAAATGTATATGCTGCAATCAGGAGACAAGAAGCCAGAGAATATGAGAAGAACATTGTGAAAAAAATGTAAGAGTGATCCTAAGCTGTTCTATAGGTTTATAAATAGTAAAATGAAGGTAAGGGATAGAATAGTCAGGTTGAAGGTTGAGGGGACCACTTATGATGACGACCAGAATATGTGTGAAATTATGAACAATACACTACACTCAGTATATACTAAAGATGATAACTTTGAAGAAGTACCGGTAGGTGAAATTGGTGAAAAACTGGGAGAGATTAATTTTCTCCCAGAGGAGCTAGTAGAAATAATGAAAGGACTAGATGTGAAAAAAGCAGTGGGACCTGACAATGTAGCGGGATGGATTTTGAAAGAATGTGCTGACGAACTAGTGAAACCCTTATATGAGATAATGAAATACTCTCTGGAAGTGGGAAAATTACCAATGGACTGGAAGAGAGCCAACATTGTACCGATTTATAAAGGTGGAAACAGGGAACATCCATTGAATTATCGACCTGTGTCACTTACTAGTATAGTGTGCAAAATCTGTGAGAAAATAATTAAGAAAAGATGGATGATTTACTTGGAAAAGAATAATCTACTATCTAACAGGCAATTTGTATTCAGGGAGGGTACCTCATGTGTTACAAATCTACTCAGTTTTTATGACAGAGTGGTTGACATATTACAAGAGAGAGATGGATGGGTGGATTGCGTATATATTGACATGAAGAAAGCTTTTGACAGAGTATCGCATAGCAGGCTGAAGTGGAAATTAAAAGAGTATGGAGGGATTCAGGGTAGTTTGTTAAATTGGATGGAGGACTATCTTTCAGGGAGACAGATGAGGACTACTATCAGAGATAAATTTTCTATGTGGAAAGATGTCACAAGTGGAGTTCCGCAGGGAGCGGTGCTGGCTCCCATAATGTTTCTAATATACATTAACGACATGCCAAAGGATATAAATGCATATATGAATATGTTTGCAGATGATGCCAAGATCATGAAGCGTATAGAAGATGAAAACAGTGGTAGGGAATTACAGAGGGATTTGGATAGGATAGATCAATGGAGCAAGAAGTGGAAAATGGAATTTAACACAAATAAATGTCATGTAGTGGAAATGGGAGTAAGTAAAAGAAGGCCTCATACGGAATATAAGTTAGGAGAAAACACTATTAACCCATCAGAGAAAGAAAAGGACTTAGGGATAACTGTTAGGAGTGATCTTTCACCTGAGAATCATATTAATAAGATAGTGGGAGAAACATATGGACTGCTAAACAGAATAAAAATAGCCTTTAACTATATAAACGAGGAGATGCTGGAGAAAATAATAAAAACATTGGTGAGACCAAGACTGGAGTATGCGGCAGTGGTGTGGGCACCACATCTAAAAAAGCATATAAAGAAGCTGGAGAAGGTTCAGAGAGCTGCAACTAGGATGATACCAGAACTGAGAGAATTACCATATGAGGAGAGATTAAAGAAATTAGATTTACCATCTCTAATGGATAGGAGGGAGAGAGGCGATATGATTATGATGTACAAATGTGTGAGAGGACTCGAAAAGGTGGACAAGAAGGGTTATATTGTGAAAGATAATGGTAGAACTAGGGGGCATAGATATAAACTAATGAAAGGAAGATGTAAAGGAGATGTGAGAAAGTATAGTTTCCCTTACAGAAGTATAAGTAAGTGGAATCAGTTGGAAGAGGAAGTGGTGTGTGCCAAAAACATTCATATTTTTAAGGCAAAGTTAGATAATTGTAACTCAGGAAGCGGGACAATACGAGCCTAAAAAGCTCAACTCCTGTATACTACAAATAGGTAAATACAAATAGGTAAATACACACACACACACACACACACACACACATCTTCATCGAGTGGGTGAAGCAGAGGTACAACTAAAAGCAATTATTGAGGAGCAAAAGGGACAGCAGGAGGAGAACCTGAACAAGAGGGTAGTTAATGCCATCAGACAAAATGAGAAACAGGTCAGTGATATTATTGATAAGAAGAGATGTGTAATTATGTTTGGAGATGTAGAAGGGGAAATATTAGATAGAAATACGAGAAAGGGTGTGGAGATGAAGAAAGTTGAGAAGATGATTGATGTGATAGATAGACAAGATAAGGAGGGATGGAAGAGAGAGGTAGAGGATTGTTGGAGACTAGGGAAATACAAGAAAGGAGAAATGAGGCCAATGAAGATTAGATTTAAGTCAACCAAAGTAGCAGAGGAGGTACTCAGATCCAGCTGGAAGTTAAGTCAGGAGGGGGAATACAGAAATGTTAAACTAAGGAAAAATTTAAATGCGGAAGAGGGAAAAATTTAGAGAAATAAATAGAGAAGTCAAAGAAAAGAACGATAATAGATCAGAAGTGGAGAAGGGCTTTTTTTTCTACAGAAACATGGATGGGAAAGTAAGGAAGTGGTACCTGAAGAAGGGGGAGAGGATAGGGGTGGAGGGGGGGAGAAAAGAAGTGGTGGTACAGGAAGAAGGATTGGAGGGAGAGGTGCAACAGGAAGGGGAAATAGTAGGATAAAGACGGAATATCAATCATAATGGTAAAAGCAACAGGTGCAAGATGGTCTATAGCAATGTGGATGGACTGCTATCAAAGAAATTAGAAATAAATGATTACATCAGACAGGAAGAGCCCTTAATATTGTGTCTATGTGAAACTAAACTAAATAAAGGGATAAGTTTGGAGGGAATGGGATGGAACAACTATAATATCTGGAGAAGGGATAGAGAAGACAAGATGGGGGGAGGGGTGCTAATTCTTACACATAATAAATTGAAAACAAGAATGATTGATCTGAATAATAGTAAAGCGGAAATATTAGCAGTAGAATTGACAGATGATGACAATCAAAAGGCGGATATTGTAGTGGCCTACATGCCGCCCTACACAGGGGCTTGGGAAGAGGAGGAATACAAATTTATCAAAGATGAGATGATTATTTGTATTGAAAAATTAACTCGTAGAAACAATGAATTAATTATAGTAGGGGACTTCAACTGTAAAGAGGTGGATTGGGAGCAGAGAGAAGCTGGTAGCAACGTGAACTCGTGGGGGTATAGGCTACTGGATATGGTAACAGAAAATTTATTAGTGCAAAATATAAAGGAAAATACAAGAAGAAGGGGAAATGATGAAGCATCCAGATTGGACCTAATGTTTACTAGAGACCCAGATGTAATTTCTGATATAAAATACTTACCACCTTTAGGTAAGAGCGATCACATTGTAATGGATATAGAAATCCTATTGGGTTATTCCAATATGGAGGAGAGGGAGGAGCACAAGGAAACTAGGTTTGACTATGCAAAAGGAGACTACCAATCACTGAGACAATACTTTAGAGATGTTGACTGGAGTGAAATACATCAGAGAAATAGTGTAGACGAGAAGTATGGAGTATTTAAAACAATATATGAAGAAGGAGTTAATAAATATGTCCCTAAACAAGGTAATAGGTCAGCGAAGGAAAAGGATTGGTTTAATGAAAAATGTAGGAAAGCCAAGGGAAAGAGAGACCAAGCGTGGAAGGCAGCTAGAAAAAGGTGTAATAGAGAAACTTGGAACAGATACAAGAGATTAAGAAATGTATATGCTGCAATCAGGAGACAAGAAGCCAGAGAATATGAGAAGAACATTGTGAAAACATTTAAGAGTGATCCTAAGCTGTTCTATAGGTTTATAAATAGTAAAATGAAGGTAAGGGATAGAATAGTCAGGTTGAAGGTTGAAGGGACCACTTATGATGACGACCAGAATATGTGTGAAATTATGAACAATACACTACACTCAGTATATACTAAAGGTGATAACTTTGAAGAAGTACCGGTAGGTGAAATTGGTGATAAACTAGGAGAGATTAATTTTCTCCTAGAGGAGCTAGTAGAAATAATGAAAGGACTAGATGTGAAAAAAGCAGTGGGACCTGACAATGTAGCGGGATGGATTTTGAAAGAATGTGCTGACGAACTAGTGAAACCCTTATATGAGATAATGAAATACTCTCTGGAAGTGGGAAAATTACCAATGGACTGGAAGAGAGCCAACATTGTACCGATTTATAAAGGTGGGAACAGGGAACATCCATTGAATTATCGACCTGTGTCACTTACTAGTATAGTGTGCAAAATCTGTGAGAAAATAATTAAGAAAAGATGTATGATTTACTTGGAAAAGAATAATCTACTATCTAACAGGCAATTTGGATTCAGGGAGGGTACCTCATGTGTTACAAATCTACTCAGTTTTTATGACAGAGTGGTTGACATATTACAAGAGAGAGATGGATGGGTGGATTGCGTATATATTGACATGAAGAAAGCTTTTGACAGAGTATCGCATAGCAGGCTGAAGTGGAAATTAAAAGAGTATGGAGGGATTCAGGGTAGTTTGTTAAATTGGATGGAGGACTATCTTTCAGGGAGACAGATGAGGACTACTATCAGAGATAAATGTTCTACGTGGAAAGATGTCACAAGTGGAGTTCCGCAGGGAGCGGTGCTGGCTCCCATAATGTTTCTAATATACATTAACGACATGCCAAAGGATATAAATGCATATATGAATATGTTTGCAGATGATGCCAAGATCATGAAGCGTATAGAAGATGAAAACAGTGGTAGGGAATTACAGAGGGATTTGGATAGGATAGATCAATGGAGCAAGAAGTGGAAAATGGAATTTAACACAAATAAATGTCATGTAGTGGAAATGGGAGTAAGTAAAAGAAGGCCTCATATGGAATATAAGTTAGGAGAAAACACTATTAACCCATCAGAGAAAGAAAAGGATTTAGGGATAACTGTTAGGAGTGATCTTTCACCTGAGAATCATATTAATAAGATAGTGGGAGAAACATATGGACTGCTAAACAGAATAAAAATAGCCTTTAACTATATAAACGAGGAGATGCTGGAGAAAATAATAAAAACATTGGTGAGACCAAGACTGGAGTATGCGGCAGTGGTGTGGGCACCACATCTAAAAAAGCATATAAAGAAGCTGGAGAAGGTTCAGAGAGCTGCAACTAGGATGATACCAGAACTGAGAGAATTACCATATGAGGAGAGATTAAAGAAATTAGATTTACCATCTCTAATGGATAGGAGGGAGAGAGGCGATATGATTATGATGTACAAATGTGTGAGAGGACTCGAAAAGGTGGACAAGAAGGGTTATATTGTGAAAGATAATGGTAGAACTAGGGGGCATAGATATAAACTAATGAAAGGAAGATGTAAAGGAGATGTGAGAAAGTATAGTTTCCCTTACAGAAGTACAGTATAAGTAAGTGGAATCAGTTGGAAGAGGAAGTGGTGTGTGCCAAAAACATTCATATTTTTAAGGCAAAGTTAGATAATTGTAACTCAGGAAGCGGGACAATACGAGCCTAAAAAGCTCAACTCCTGTATACTACAAATAGGTAAATCCAAATAGGTAAATACACACACTGCGTGTGTGTGTGTGTGTGTGTGTATTGATAAATACGCTCAATTTTTTTTTTTTTTTTCATTACATTGAACGTATTTATCAATACCAACAAAACACAAACAAATTTAAATTTCTATGAAAACATTTCACACTGATATTTGGTATTGATAAATACGTTCAATGTCTTTACCAAAGGCCTTAACCTTTGGTATCCCAGATACCAAGGTTAAGGCCTTGGATAAAGAGTTCCTTAGTAATGATAAATACGCTCAATGTAATGAAAACACACACACTGCGTGTGTGTGTGTACAATTAGGTGAGTACACACACACACACACACACACACACACACACACACACACACGCAGGCACGCACGCACGCACGCACGCACGCACGCACACACCACAAGGATCTGTCCTAGCCCCAATCATGTTTCTAATATTTGTAAATGACTTACCTGAGGGACTAACAAGCTACATGAGCATGTTTGCGGACGATGCTAAACTGCTTAAAACGATCAGAACCCAGGAGGATTGCCTTGAGCTCCAAGCAGATTTGCAAAAGATCCATGAATGGAGCATCAAATGGAATATGGAGTTCAATGCAGGGAAATGTAAGACTCTAGAAATGGGTAAAAGCAAGTACAGACCTAGAAAAGATTATAAACTAGGAAACTAAGTGATTCCCAAAGCAGAAAAAGAAAAAGACTTGGGGATAGAACTTAAGGATAACATGTCTCCAGAAAGCCACGTAAATAAGATAGCGAGAGAATCACTAGCACTATTGGCAAATATCAGGATGTCTTTCAATTATCTTAATGAAAACACCATGAAACAAATAATAATGGCAAAAACATATCCACAAAATTGAGAGGGTACAGAGAGCAGCTACGAGGATGATCCCAGGTTTGGAGTACCAAGAGAGGCTGGAACAGAGAAGGAAACGAGGACAGCAAATTCAGATATACAAATGTGTTAGAGGTATTGACAAAATCGACCAAGAAAACTTCATAGATTGGGATGGAGGTGAGAGAACAAGAGGTCACAGCTACAAACTAAAAGTGCTTAATAGTAAATCTGATCTGAAAAGTAAAAGATTTCCTACCAACTCGATTAGTGGGTGGAACAAATTGCCAGCCGAAGTAGTGTCTGCACCATCAGTGCATAGTTTCAAAGCACGGTATGAGAAACATATCTTAGGAGGCGGGAATTAACGAGCATGCTCACTCCCGCAAATACAACTAGTGTAAGTACACATAACCACACGTACGCTTCCTTCTCAGTCCCAATATCCTTAATTGTCCGTGCGCTGAGACTTGACCCATTTATTGTGTAACAACCGCCTTCCTACACCCTTCAACAACTTAAAAATGCCTAGGAAGAATAAACTGGTGAAGGCACTACTGCGATCGGGAAATCTATGGGTATATCCGGGGACGGGGCCAGTGACAGTGACGGGGCCGGGGAAGCCTACGCCTAGGCTATATGAACTCGCCTGTCGCGGGGGTCTGCCTCGGAGCCCCCACTCTTCTCACCTACTTATAGCATTTAATTTTAATGTAAGGAATGACTTGTTTATGTTTCTATTATTGTGTATGCTTGGTTGTCCAATTAGTATTGATTTTTATCAAAAATTACCGTCAAATGTGGGTGGAAATGCGGGCTGCCGCCCATATGTATTTTTCTCCATAAGTTATGTTATTCCCAATGCGCGAATTCCCAATACCCGACGTGTAATGCCGCCCATATAGGCGCGGATTGGGGGGACTGACTGTATGTATGAAGTGTATGTATATACTCCCGAACAGGGACAACACAATACAAAAAACAAAATACAAATTCACACACATCTAGGTCACCCAGGAGAAGACCCAATGACCAGGGATCACTAAGGGCACTCCAGCACTCTCCCGGCCCTCGTCCTCCCGGAGAAGTTCAGGTCTCAGCAGGCACACATGCAGCGGAGCACACCACAGTGCCCACCCTCCACGCATCCAGGCATTACCCTTTATATATACTGGCTCCCCGGGCCAGGCGCCTGACGTACTATTATCTAGTCCAACTGGCGCCCGACGCCCTCTCCCAAACGACCGCGTTTTCACCCATCTATTCACTAGCATTCTCCATTCATTCCTATATATTACCACTTCTCTTGCCTGATCTATAGTCATTCCTCTATCTTCCAATGCTTCTATTATACATTCTCTCCATCTCAATGGAGGTCTTCCTACCCCTCTACCTCCCCTTGTATCTGACTCACATATTCTCTGTGTAAGCCTTTCATCTTCTATTGCATCCATACCAGCACAGCACCCTTCTATCTACTCTGGCCGACAAATGTTCCTGCTGCCCCACTCTCCTACATATTTCTTCATTCCTCAATCTGTCTCTACGAGTCACTCCACACATACTCCTCAAGCAGCTTATCTCCATTACATCCAGCTTTCTTCTTTCTTTTGCCTTCAGAGCCCATGTCTCAGCCAAATAGCAGAATTTATTCACACACTCCAGCGCTATCATTAGGGAGAGCCTTTTGTACTGTTTATCTCGATATTCACACACTTTTTCAGGGAACTACTTGTATACTATATCACATCCCCCTGGTTAACATCCGCTGTGACTATACATTACTGATACATTTTTCTTTCATATTGGTATTATTTTACCTCACGTAATTGCCAAACTCTCCTTTAGATATGATCCTGCGACTATCATTGAGGAGGAACGCAGTGGTCATGTTACTTGCAATTTGTGGGGATGGATTGGTTTGTATGGAGTTGGGGAGTTTGCGAAGATTGATGGCATGTTTACTGCAGAACAATACTTGGAAATCCTGGAAGAAGTTATGCTGCCTTCGGTCCGTGCTATGTCCCTCCCCTACCCAGAAACCATCATCTTCATGCAGGATAACTGTCCCATACACTCAGCCAGGGTGGTGAGGCAGTGGTTCCAGGAACAACCTCGCTTGGAGTTACTGCCATGGCCTTCCAATAGCCCTGATTTGAATCCCGTCGAAAACGTATGGGCCAATATCATCAATGTATGGGAGGCCGGCCTTGAGAGGACACCAGAACATCTGATGCGTCATGTGGAGACTGAGTGGGAGGTTCTGAGGAATAAGCCACAAGTCATATACAACCATGTGGAGTCTATGACAAAACGGCTCCAGAAGGTGATAGAGAGCAACGGTGGCTCGAGTAAATATTGATTTGCCTATTGACTACCTTATCCGTCTTATATTCAGTTCTCTTTATCTCACCATGTCATGGTAAATATGTCAATATTAATAATTTTGTTGAACAGACTAATATATATATTTATAAAACTGTATATGGAATTTTTAATTTTTGTATGTATTTTTAAATTACCTTTTTAAATAAATACAGTATATACAGTACTCTGAATGTCTTCTCGTTTGTACATTAACTTTGAGTAGCCTACCGCACATAAATATATGAATGTACTGTACTGTATATATACTGTATATACTCAGGCACGTACCCCATGGCTAGGGGTGGCTAACTTGAGACAGATTCTGAACAGAAACAACATTTAAAGTTCCAATTCTTAGGGTCTGGGACCATTTTCGCTTTCCCTCACCCCTTTCTCTGTCTCGTCAATTACTGTAGGTGAAATTTACAAGGGGAGGAGGATTCCTAGCCCCTGCCCCTAGAAGGAAAAGTTGAACAGTAAAAGAGACAGGCAGAAACGGCTAAGGTTGGGTAGAGGATGCCAAAACTCACTCTGAATAGGACCAGCCCTCACCTAATGATTTAACGTAATTTTCCATTACATTCATTGTAACGGCTGAGATGTGGTTGCCTATCCACAGTTGGAATATAATACAATAAAGTCCTGTCACAACACCGCCCCATCCTGTCATAATTTTGGCTGATGTTGACATAGTGCTAACCGTGCTGTAGCAAGACTCCACTATGTCCAACTGCAGCACCTGCAATATCTGCAATATCTGCAAACCACACCAGACTCAACAGTGCTATAACAAGACAGTACCATACCAAGACTCTACTGTACATAGGAAACTTGGACTTTAGAACAACAAAATCCTGCCACAAAACTGCCCAACAATGTAAACACTGTGGCCGACTCTGGCGTGGCGCCAAACAGCGTCCAGGTATGATTAGGGAGTCCCCGGTGCTACAGCTCATTAAGGTGGTAGATGATTGGATGCAAATTCTGGAGGATGGGGATGTTATAGACGTGGTATATTGCGATTTTATGAAGGCCTTCGACAAGGTCCCACATAAAAGGCTATTAGAGAAAGTTAGAAGCTATAGTATAGGAGAGAAATGTGTGAAGTGGATAGAGGCCTTCCTGAAAGATCGAAGACAGAGGGTACTGGTGAATGGAATAGGCTCGGGGTGGAGGGAAGTAACAAGTGGGGTACCTCAGGGATCTGTGTTGGGACCACTACTGTTCGTTATGTTTATCAACGACTTACCTGAAGTTATAACTAATGTAAGTGAGATTTATTTGTATGCAGATGACACCAAGCTGTATAGAAGAGTGAGGAGTAAGGAAGATGTGGGTTTGCTTCAAGGAGATGTGGAGGGCATGAAGGGATGGTCTGAACATTGGTTAATGCCTTCTCATCCAAAAAAATGCAAGTAAATGCAGATTGGGACAAGCAAGACAGATAAGGTAGGATACACTATGTATGAAGCAATGGAGGAAGTGAGTGCAGAAAAGGATATAGGAGTAGTGATAGACAATAAGTTAAATTTCTCAGAACATTTATCGGAAAAGATAAATAAAGCCAATAGAATTGTAGGGCTGATAAGGAGGACATTTGTGTCACTTGATGAAGAAATCTTCAGGAATCTATACAGTGCTGGTTAGGCCGCACCTGGAATATGCGAACCAGGTGTGGGCTCCATATATGGTGAAGGATATAGAACCAGTGGAGAAAGTGCAGAGGAGAGCTAACAAGCTGGTACCAACATTGAAGAACCTGGGCTATGAGCAGAGGTTGAGGACACTGGAACTTCCGACACTGGCATAAAGGAGAAAGAGAGAGGAAATGATAGAGACTTTTAAGATAATGTCAGGAAAGTATGATGAGGATGTGTGTGAAGGTATCTTCTTGATGCGGGAGGGAACAAGAACGAGAGGACACTCTAAGAAAATTTACAAGGAAAGAACTAGACTTGAAAAGGCAAAGAACTCTTTTTGTGATAGTGGTAAATGAGTGGAACACACTGCCCCAGTATGTAGTCGATTCCGAATCAGTAAAGAAGTTTGAAAGTAATCTTGATAAAGCATGGGGAAGACAAGATTTGAAGTTTGATTACAAAGCGAAAATACAGAATAGTAAAAATGTTGCGCCTGCTGCCGCCGCCAACACCGTGAACGACCGCAGCAGTGCAAGTACTGGTACTGAGCTGGATACACAGGCCTAGTTTTTCTTTTTTCCAGAGGATCTACTGTTAGATACTGTAGGACACTATCTGCGCCCCACCAGCCTCGGCAGTGCCAATAGCAAGGCTCTATTGTGTAATAATGGCTGTTGATCCACAAGTCTACCGCCATACCCCCTATTAGTCGCCTTGGACGACACACAGTAGGATGCGTGGGGCATATTATTTTTTTCCCCTTAGCCACTGGGGGCCAGGTAATATTCTAATATTCCTTTATGTATTGAGTAAATCATTCTAGACAATTCTACAAGTACAGAGTATATTCATTGTGGATGGTTCTTGAACTTTAGTATGTCTATCACTGGTGAATTCCTGTATTGGAAGAACTGGCGCTTTTGAGGAGTATGTGTAGCGTGACGCAAAGAGACAGATTGTGGAATGAAGAAGTACGTAGGAGAGTGGGACAGCAGGAACCCTTGTCGGCCAGAGTGGACAGAAGGGTGCTGTGCTGGTATGGACATGTTAAGCGAATGGGCGATGAAAGGCTTACAAAGAGAGTATATGAGTCCGAATCAAGGGGAAGTAGAGTGATGACTATAAACTTTAATGTGTGTGTGTTTTTTTTTTTTTTTTTTTAATGGAAAAGTTTAAAACTCTTCCAGCCCGGGTGTCATTTTAAAATGACACCGCTTACGAAGGACCGGAAGCCCCGGTGTCCTTTTAAAATCCCTATGCTTGAAAACGTGCTTTGAAAGCCGCGCGGTGACAATTTCCTTTGCAGGGGCGATCGCAGCGCCACCACGCCTCAACTACTACCATTATCAGTCCGTACGTGCCCGCCATAGCGAGATATGGCGAAAATATGTCTTTCGACGCGTCCGATTCTGTGCAACCTCCTGCGCGCCCCACTGCTACATCGACGCCTACTGCGACCGAGAAAAAGCCTGACCGTAAGAAAGCAAAGGTTTTGTTGAGTGAAAGTACCATTGAGAGAGAACTTTTGGCCATAGAAACTAAAAGTGAAGGTTCAAGTTCTTTCGAAGCAAGCAGTGGTGAAAGCGAAGTCAACAAACTAAAAGACATCTTCCCGCAATGTTCTCGGTGTCTCTTTTTCTTCTGCTCTCACTTGGAAAGACCATATTACCAGTCTCGCTAAGGCAGCCTCCCAGAAGCTGGGTGTGCTAAACCGCCTCAAGGGGTTCTTTACCC
Source organism: Paralithodes platypus (assembly GCA_032716605.1). NCBI lineage: Eukaryota > Metazoa > Arthropoda > Malacostraca > Decapoda > Lithodidae > Paralithodes > Paralithodes platypus. The sequence goes on from CM064508.1 coordinate 44,894,039, forward strand.
CTGCACAGCTTCTTGCTCTGTACAGGGGCACAGTGCGTCCTTGTATTGAGTATTGTTCACATGTGTGGGGAGGATCCTCTCACACCGCACTCCTAGATAAAGTAGAAAGGAAAGCCTTTCGTATCATTAACTCCCGTCCACTCACCAACACTGCAATCTCTCTCTCTTCGCCACAATGTTGCATCCCTCTCGCTATTCTATCGCTACTACAATAATTAGTGTTCCTCGGAGCTTTCCCAGTGTATACCACCTCCTCTACGTAGGGTACGTAGTACCCGCCTTGCAACACAATCCCACCCATACTCTGTGCAACTCTCCAACCCAAGAGTGAAACTTTATTCTCAGACTTTCTTCTATTCAACTGCTCAGCTCTGGAACTCTCCCAGTATCAGTCTTTCCCTCTTCCTATAACTTAAATTGCTTCAAACTCCGTGTGTTCAGGCATTTTAGCTCGAACGTCCCTTGATTTCGGCCCTGTCACTCTTTGAAATCTGGGGGAGGCACTCGCTGCAGGCAGTTATGCCTTTTGTCTCCCTCATTCACATAAAAAAAAAAAAAAAAAAGCGAAGTTGAGTTTGAGGGCTTTCAGGGTGATGATGCAGTGGATTTATATCATATATCAGATATTAGTGAGAACCCTGATTTTGAAAAGTTCGAGGAAGGTGCAATAGAAATTCCAAGTGTGCTTGAACGTGGGTCTACCCCGCCGCCATCGCACCGTGGTCAGCCTAGGCCTACTCATGAACCTTCCCCCTTGCCTGCTCGTACGCCCTTGAAAGTGGGCAAATACTTTTATAAGAAATCTTTAGTGAAAAGTGTGGCCAAAAAAGCACGCAAGGCGGCAGAGGAAATAAGGGAAGGCAACATAAGTAGTGGTAGTGACAATGACGCCGACCCTGCTCTAGCCACCACCCGCATTCCTTTGTCTCGACGCCGTGACCCGGGACGCCGGGCGGGTCATCCACAGCCCTCAACTTCATCTCTCCCTCAGGATGAGCAAAGGGCCTCTACAAGTGGTACTAGTGGTACGGCATTGTCCTCCCACAGTGTACCACAGGCCTCATCACATCGGCGAGCTTTATTTGGAGGGGAGAAGCCCTCAGGTCGCCGCAAAAGGAGTCCAACTCCCGAGGCTGATCATCCCATTGTTCCACCCCCCGCAGCTTCCCGCCCCCCCACACTGCCGACGCCCGGTCCCTTCTTCGCCGGAAGTAACCCCCGATGACGATGACGACGACCCTGACGTTGCCCCAGATGACCTGACATCACCTGAGGAGCAGGAGGAAGTGGAAGAAGAGGAGGAGGAGATACCGACACGGCGAGTTCGAGGGCGTGGCGGTCGTGGGCGTGTGGCTCAGCCTGCCGATGCCGACGCCGCTGCCGCTGCCCGTGGCCTTGGGCGTGGGCGTGGCCCTTCATCAGAGTTGTTTGTCTGGACTGATGGGGCAGATTTTGAGCCTGCCGATGCCGACGCTGCTGCCCGTGGCCTTGGGCGTGGGCGTGCCCCTTCATCAGAGTTGTTTGTCTGGACTGATGGGGCAGATTTTGAGCCAGATGTGCCTGCTTTTGACGAGGAGCAGGTTGGCTCAGGGGTGTCAGCAGCATATCCCTGTGGCCCAGATGCAAGCCCTAGTGAACTTTTTTTATGGGTTTTATGACAATGAGGTCATGGAATACCTGGTGGAGGAAACCAACAACCATCACAGCATCTGTGCAAACTTTCTTGGCAGGAAAACAAGTGCCAAGATGGTGGCATGGCGAGCTGTCACTGTGGCAGAAATGTATGTTTTTCTGGCACTGACTATGCTGATGACACACATCAGAAAACATACTCTGGCAGATTATTGGATAACTACCGATCTGATTACAACCCCAGCCTTCGGGAAATATATGTCCAGGGACAGATATTTTGACATTCTGTCCTATCTGCACCTGACCAACAACATGGCAGTCCACTTTCAAGATCGGCTTTGGAAAATCAGGAAGCTGTATGACATGATACGCCATCGGTTTACCACCTACCTGATACCATTCCAGATGTGCCTCGACGAGTCTCTGGCCCTGTTCCGGGGGAGGCTGCATTTCCAGCAATATATCCCGTCGAAGAGGCACCGTTTCGGCATCAAGCTCTTTGTCCTCTGCGACTGCAAGACGAGATATGTTCTGGACTTTGTGGTCTACAGCGGTAGTGGTGGCGAGATTGTTACTGATCCCGACATAGGATTTGGCGGCGCTGTTGTGCAGAAGATGATGGAGAAACACTTCCAGAAGAACCACTACTTGTACACACACGAACCACCGACGAGACAACACCTTCGCACCCACGCTCCCGAAAATCAGCTGATCTAGCAAGCTGTTTACAGCGCTCGTCAAATAAACTCACCTAAACTTGAGTATAAGGATATTTTGTGTTGTCCTGTATTATAATGCAGTATTAAAATAATTTGAGATTAAAATCAAGTGAGGATATTTCGAGTGATAAAAAAAAAATTCAAGCGATTGTGAATGCGAGTGGATGTAAACAAATATGGCTGACTTTGATGGATTTGAAGTCGGTGAGACCGAGGGCATTCTAGGGAAAATTATACGTGAGCTGAATGACATTAAAAGGTGGAAGGAGGATATGCAGGAGTGGAAGGTGAGTGTTAGTTCACAGATTGAGGCTATATGTTCAATATGTGGTGCTCAGGCTGGGGACATCGAGCCTGGACAAGATTTGAGTCGGGTTAGCCTAAAAGAAATTCAAACTCATATGGGGCAACTCCGGGACGAAAATGAAGCTTTAAGATTGCAACTTGAAGAATACAAAGGGCAAACCAAGGAAATGAAAACACATGTGGAGGAGATTAAGGAGAAACACAATAAATGGGTTCATGACGAAGGAGGAAGAGTGAAGGAAGTGGCAATGAAGGAAATCATGGAGGAACAAAAGAAACAATCAGAAAGGGAAAATAAAGATTTAGAATCAGTGGTAGTAAAAGCTATGAGGAGAAATGAACAGGTCCTGTGTGAAACAATAGATAGAAATAAGTGTATTATTGTATTTGGGGATATAGAGGAGCACATTATTGAGAGGAAAGCTAGGGATAAGGAAGAAATTAATAAGGTAAAAACATTAATCAAGCATGTCGATGAAGAAGGAAACAACTGGAGAGATGATATTGAAGAAGTTAGGAGAATGGGTAAATATAGTAAGGGAAACACAAGGCCAATGAGAGTGCAGTTTAGGTCTAGGGTAACAGTGGATGCAATAATGAACGTAACATGGAGACTTAACTTGACCAGCAAGTTTAAGAAAATTACAATTAGAAAAGACATGAGTATTGAGGATCGAAACATAAGAAAGGAATTGCAAACCGAGGCAAATGTAAAGAATGGAGAAAGGACGAAAGAAGACGAAAAGAAGTTTTTCTGGAGAGTGTGGGAGGGAAAACTTAAGAAATGGTATATAAAGCGAAGGGACGAAGTAGGGAGGGAAAAGGAGATGGTGCGGGTGACGGGGGAGAAGGCAGAGAGAGGGGAGGTGGAGATGGAGAGAGAGACCGTCCAAGTGGAGGCAGAGGGAGGGGAGGTGGAAGCGGAGCGAGAAACAGTCCAGGTGGAGACAAGAGAAGAGGAGACAAGCTAGGAAATAAATTGGGAGGGGTACGTACAAAAAAGAAAGGAACGGGCAGGGACGAGAAAAATAGGGAAAATACTGGAAACGCTAAGTTCATGTATACAAATATTGATGGGTTAATTTCCAAAAAGATTGAGTTTGACGAATATGTAAAGAGAGAGAGGCCCGGGGTAGTATGTTTGACTGAAACTAAGCTTAACCAGGAGGTAGACACGAATATAATTAGTTGTGCAGGATACAGTACATGGAGAAGAGACAGGTTAGGAAAGCTAGGAGGAGGAGTGTTGATCATGGTAGATAATAAAATTACTGCTAAAGAATTAAAACTTGGTGATAGCATTGCTGAAGTGGTAGCAGTTGAAATTGAGGATAATGATAGGTCAAAATTGGACATTGTATCAATTTATTTACCTCCTAAGACTAAATCTTGGAGCAACGATGAATATAATGAATTAATTTTGGAAACCTTGCGTATGTTAGAAATTATTTGTAAAAGGAAAAATAGGCTTATTCTTGCAGGGGACTTTAATTGCGGGGAGGTGGATTGGGAATGTTTGGATGCGGGTTCAAATGAAAATACTTGGGGTAGCAAATTTCTTGAACTAACAATGGGGTATCTATTAACACAACACGTTATGGAAAATACAAGATTTAGAGGAGGTGATGAACCATCAAGACTCGACTTATTATTCACCAAAGACCCCCAAGAAATAAAGAACCTAACATATTTGAGTCCCATGGGAAAAAGCGATCATGCTGTGATTGAATTTGAATTGACAGTGGAATTTCTGGAAGGCAGAGAGGAGGAACATAGGGAATATAGACTAAATTATAGTAAGGCGGATTATGAATCATTACGAGGATACTTTGCAAATATAGATTGGTCATTTATTGAGCAAGAACAGAATATTCAGGTAAAATACACCATGTTACTAGACATTTACAGGGAGGGGGTAGATAAATATGTACCAACATTTAAGGATAGAAAGCTGGCTAAGGAGAAAGAGTGGTTTAACATGCGATGTCACATTGCCCAGAACAAAAAGGACTCTGCATGGAATAAAGTGAGAAGGAGACACACTGAGGAAAAATGGAATGAGTATAAAAATGCTAGAAACAACTATGTCAAGACTATAAGAGAGGAGAAAAAGAACTTTGAAAAAGATATAGTAAACAAATGTAATAAAGAACCCAAACTGTTCTATAGTTATATCAACGGCAAAACAAAAATAAAGGACAAAATAACAAAGCTTAGGGTAGAGGGTCAATTATATGAAGACACAGTGGGTATGTGTGAAATTATGAATGATACATTAACATCCGTGTTTGTGGAGGAGGATGACTATGTAGAACCTGTGGTGGAATTGAACAAGATACAGGGACTAGAGTCGATAGAAGTCAACAAGGATGAACTAAAATCATTGTTGGAAGAATTGGACGTGAGAAAATCTATGGGCCCAGATAACATTGCTGGATGGGTATTAAGAGAATGTTCTGAACAACTAGTGAGACCTATTTTTAATATTGTTCAACACTCATTAAACAAGGGGGAACTTCCCTTAGAATGGAAACAAGCAAATATAACTCCAATATATAAAAGTGGAAATAAAGAAGACCCGCAAAATTATCGACCGGTATCCTTAACGAGTGTTATATGCAAGCTTTGTGAAAAGATTATTAGAAAAAGATGGGTGGGTATGTTGGAGGAGAGGGAAATAATTTCAAGCAAGCAGTTCGGGTTCAGAAAAGGTCATTCGTGTACCACAAATTTGTTGAGTTACTATGATAGGGTAATTGACATTGTACAAGGGAGGGAGGGGTGGGTAGATTGTATTTACTTAGATTTCAAGAAGGCATTTGATAAGGTGCCTCATAAGAGATTGTTGTGGAAGCTCAGGACTGTGGGGCGGGTTGAGGGAGTATTATTAAAGTGGATGGAAAACTATTTAATTGGGAGGGAAATGCGAACAGTAATAAAAGGAAAGTTCTCCTCGTGGAAAAGGGTAAAAAGCGGAGTGCCTCAAGGATCGGTGTTGGCCCCAATCATGTTTTTGGTTTTCATCAACGACCTTCAAATGGGAATAGGCTCATATATATCTATGTTTGCTGATGATGCAAAATTAATGAAGCATATTACAAGTAGGAGTAGTTGTTGTTGTTGTTGTTGTTGTTCCCCAGGCTGCCTGGCCGAACAGCCCCAAGGTCCCGAGCAAGGCCAAGGCCATAGAGCGCCCCCACAAAACCCTCCCTGCTTACCACTAACAAAACCCAGGTGACCGAAGCCACTCTAAGGCAGGGAGCTGAGGAGGGCGCGGAAACGCCCGGGAAACCAAAGCCCCACCCAAGGCCCCGTGCCCCTCAGCAATTATAAAGGGAAAGTTGAGGGGCAAGGGAAAAATGTGACGCCTTGGCTCCCAATCTGCCAACTTTTAGGTTGGCAGTAGGGAGGTCGATCCACGGAAAAGACGCCGTCACTTGAGATCTAGAAGATATAAGTAAAAGGAACAGTCAGAGTAAGCTATGGGTATGGCAGAGATCGCTCAGCTCTCACTCTGATAGACCAGCCCATCACCACTAGTAGGAGTAGTTGTGAAGAATTACAGAGAGACCTAGATAAGTTATATGAGTGGAGTCAAACTTGGAAAATGGAATTCAACACGAGTAAGTGTCAGGTTCTTGAGATGGGAAAAAGTAAATATAGACCTTCTTGGGGATATAAAATAGGAGATGAAATCATTAGTAAAGCTGTGAAAGCAAAAGACCTAGGGGTAGTTATGGCAGACAGCTTGTCACCTGAGCAGCATATAAATAAAATAACTGGTGAAACCTATGCAGTGTTGACTAACATGAGAATAGCTCTGAATTATTTAGATGAAGAGATGTTAGCAAAAATAATAGGGACAATAATACGACCAAGACTGGAGTATGCAGCAGTGGTGTGGTCTCCACACATTATAAAACATAATAAAAAACTGGAAAGAGTTCAGAGAGTTGCCACTAAGATGATAGCTAGCCTTAGACCTGCCTTATGAGGAGAGATTGGAGAGGCTAAAGCTGCCAACGCTGAGGGAGAGGAGAGAGAGGTGACATGATCATGATGTTTAAGTGTGTGAAAGGTTTTGAAAAGATCGACAAGGGAGATTTTGTGGTGAGGGACGAGGGAAGAACCAGGGGTCATGATTGTAAGTTGAGGAAAGTTATATGTAAGTCTGATGTAAGAAAGTTCAGCTTCCCGTATAGAAGCATTGAGTGTTGGAATAAGTTGGATGGGGAGGTGGTGGGAGCAAGAAATATCCAAACTTTTAAAGCAAAATTGGATAAATGTAGAGAGAGAGACAGGACAACATGAGCTTAGGCTCAAATCCTGTATACTACAATTAGGTGAGTACAATTAGGTGAGTACAGACAATTATTATACGTCGCCCATCCTCACCAAGTAGCTCCATGACCGCAAGACCGGAACTGTCGGCACAGCCAAGGCCAAGAGGAAGGGCATGCCAGTGTACCCGACCAAGACGAAGAAGATGGAGGTGTTCCACAAGAAGAGTGGCCCCATCCTCTCTATCCACTGGCATGACCAGGTCAAAGTAAACCTCCTCACCACATGCCACAAAGCAGAGATGGTCGCCACTGGGAAAGTGGACCGGAAGACGAAAAATCCCATCCAGAAACCAGCTGCTGTCCTTGATTATAACCTCAACATGCGCCACATAGATAAGTCCGACATGCAGATGGTCTTCATCGACTGCCTGCGAACATCCTGCAGGTGGTACAAGAAGTTTGTGCTGCACACGGTCGACATGTCAGCCCTCAACGCCTACAATATATACTGGCTGAGGACTCCCGGAGCCAAGAAGTATAGGTCACTGCGGAAGTTCCACAAGCAGGTGATACTAGAGCTCCTGGAAAAGCATCCTGTACCCGGGAGTCCTTTACAAGGACCAGGCAGGCTGGCCCGGACGGCGTGTGCTGACTACTTCAGGAAGCACCAGCTCACCTCCCTTCCTCCCAAAGTACCAGGTGGTACAGCCAAGAGTCAGAAGAGGTGCCATGTCTGTAGCCACACAACCCGCAGATCCCATAAAGTGAGCAAAACCACATGGGTAAGCCTAGAGTGTGAAGTGGCACTGTGTGCTGGACAGTGCTTCAACAATGTTCACACTCTAGCACAAAATTGAAGTGCCAGTGACGTTTACAGTGAAAGTGACACTAAAAATGTAGGCTATAAGAATATAAAATAATGAGTACAAGTGAAAGACAAATAACAGTAATGATAAGTGCCAGTGACAATTACAGTGAAAGTGACACTAAAATGTAGGCTAATAATGAGTAAAAGTGAGACAAATAACAGTAATAATAAAGTAGACGTGCCGTTTTGCCCAAAATCAAAACGGCATACCCAACTCTGCGATGGGTCACCATCATCACTACTAGTCACGATCACCATTACTATCATCAGCACTATTACTATTATAATTATAACTCACCATCATCACTAATGCTGTCACCATCGTCACTACCATCATTACTACTGTCATCATTTTCACTACAACTATCATCATTACTTGTCACCATCATCACTATTATTATGACCATCATCACTACTACTAGTACTGTCACCATCATATCTACTACTGTCATCATCACTACTGTCATCGTCATCACTACAACTACAACCATTATCACTACTATTATCACCATCATCACTACTATCACCATCATCCCCACTATTACTACCATCACTTCTAATGTCAACTAAACTAACTTAACCTAGCAAATGCGGAGCTAGTCGTTTTTGCCCCCAGAACGATTGCGTTCTGTGAAAGTGACACTAAAATCTATATTATAGCTTACCTAACAATAAATACTAGTGAAAATGACACTCGATTATCATAGTCCAGTGAAAGTGACACTAAAAATATGTAACAAATAAAAGTACAAGTGACACAAAAATATCTTTAAGTAACTTTATTAAGTAAAAATGACATAATAATGATTATAATGGCAAAATAAACTAATAAAAACACTCAAATCGCTTCCCGGAATAATTGCGGGTGGTGCGAAGAGTCCAGTAGTGCGTCGTAGCCGGGGCCGCAGCAGAACGTTCGAACGCGTCTAGGTAAATATGCGGCAAAATTTATCTCCACTAAAATTGCCATCACACCTGAACCAGTTGAGCTAGAGAGCTCTACTCAACGTCAGTCTACAGATCAAAGTAAGGGCTACATTTTGAGATTTATTTGAATGCTCTAGCTATTATATTAACAGATATAGGCCTATGTTTACAGACGTCGTTTTTTAGCCAGATCGCCCGGATACGAGCTCCGTCATTTAGAAAGGCAGCCCGGGCGGGAAGGGTTAACTTGATGTGAGCGCTCGTGAATCCACTTGGAGAATTGGCGCTCGAACAAATAAAATATCAGCATAACTCTGCGTAAGCAGAGTTTGGTATTGCCCGCCCGTATAGTGGTACCATGCCGGCCGAAATGTCTGTCTGTCCGAATACTCCTCCTAGACCGTTTGATGGATTTTCACCAAACTTCACACAAACATTTGGTGCGTGAATGCGACGGTCAGTCAAAAAAGCATTTTGAATTTGTGCAATAGTTATGATTTTAGGTCAAAAATATGGTTTTGCCCCCTCCCCGCCACCCCACTCCCACCCCCACCCCCACCCGATGGATACCCCCCTCTAACATGCTTCTGTGGCAGCAATGATGATGGCGTTGTGTGTGTGTGTGTGTGTGCCCTCATCACAGATGTGATGATAATGGTGATTATGGTATTTGTAGTGATGGTGTTGGTAATTGTGATAGTATTTGTTATGGTGGTGATGATCTGTAGTGGTGACAATATTGTGTCCGAGTGTAGTAATGATAGTTGTGGTGATTATAAGAAAACATAAGAAAAATGGAAATCTGCAGAAGGCCTATTGGCCCATACAATTATGGGGCAAGAGTTGTGTTATCGGGCGTATCACCTACCTCTGACCGGGTATATCCTAGTGTTTACTATACCCCTTTGAAAGGACATAAACTACCTTACCTTACCTTACCTAACACAGCACCCCATACCATTAAACACATCATAGAAGACTGCATTTCACACAACCACTTACGTCAGTGGTCTTCATTGCGCGGCTCGCAATGACCTGATTGGCGGCTCACAAGAGAGAGAGAACTCATCAGTAATCAGAGAAAAGTCCGAAGTATTAAATATAAATTGCATCATTATGCCGTAACAGACGTGTCTTAATAAAATTGCTAATGGGAATAGGCCTAGTGGCCCTGGCACTTATTTAAATTTCATAATTATTCAACACAAAGAGAAAAGGAGAAAAGAGAGAGCACCCATTATACAGGAAAGATGAGAGAGAGAGAAAGATAGGAGAACGAGCCTTCTGTAGCCTACAAGAACTGTACGTGTGAGTTACGTAAGTCCAGCGCTCAGCGGCCCATACTCAGCCAATCTTGTCCATTCACTCGTTTTATATACACCACATCAGAAAAGTGGGTTATGGTGCCTCGTAAATTAGAGTTATTTTATGAGAAAAAGACTGTTTCGGTGTATGCATGAAATGTATGGACCTAAACTCGTATTCTTAAAAATTCAAACGCTATATTTTCCCCATTTGATTATTTGTTCACCAATTTGTCGTATTCCAGGCAGTTACTTATCCGGCTTATGGGACTCTCAGTCTGAATATGTCCTGAACATTTGGCTCTCTTGAAAAAATTAGTGAATAACACTGACTTACGTCAACAACACAATCTAAACTCGATGAGAGCTCTGTGGGAAAGCCCGATCGCGGCCATGGCCTTCCTCAGGGACGTTCGGCCAGGCAGCTTAGGGAACAACAACAACAACAACCTTACCTAACCTATCCTAGTATTATGGGTGGGGGCTGCCACCCCCACACCCCTGCTGTTTGACATCAACTTACGTCTTTACACGACGTACGCTCGGTAACACAACTCATTCCAATTATGGTAACAGTTATGATATTGCCAGTAGTGATGATGATGGTTATCATGGTAGTGAGGGCAGTCGTGATTGTGATAGTGGTGGTGATAGTAGCAGTGATGATGGTAGTAGATAATGGGGATAGTTGTAGTGTGATAATACAAAAATACAGAATAGTAAAAATGTTGCGTCTGCTACCGCCGCCGCCAACACCGTGAACGACCGCAGCAGTGCAAGTACTGGTACTGAGCTGGATACACAGGCATAGTTTGCCTTTTTCCAGAGGATCTACTGTAAGAAACTGTAAGAATAATGGTGAAAGTATTAGTGATGGTTTCTAGAGATAACGCCCCCAAAACAACTCGTCTCTCATTTGTATTAGGAACTTGCCCTGGTTTGGATAGGTTAAGTTAGGTTACGTTACGTTAGTTTAGTTGACAGTAGAAATGATGCTAGTAGTAGTAGAGATGATGCTAGTAGTAGTAGAGATGATGGTGATTGTAGTAATGATGGTGATAATAGTAGTGATGATGGTGATAGTTGTAGTGATAATGATGACAGTTGTGATGATGGTGACAGTACTAGTGATGATTGTAAGATGATGGTGTTAATAGTAGTGATGATGGTGATAGTTGTAGTAACAATGATGATGGTAGTGACCATGGTGACAGTAGTAGTTATGATGGTGACAGTAGTAGTGATGATGATCATAGTAATAATAATAATAATAATAATAATAATAATTCTTTATTCCAGACACATAAGATAGATACAGTATAAATACAGTACGACCTAATGGTCCATATCACATACACTTCTCGTCAGAGCACAGATAATAATTATACACAAAGATATATTAATAAAGACACAATAAAATAAAAAATACAGTAGGCCTATTTACAGAATAGAGCACATATCACATTTTGTCACAATATAACACAGATAGGCTAACTAAGGCTATTGCTCAATGTTGGTTAACACCTATTGCACAGATCATTGCTCATAGTTCAATTAGACCTATATATTACATTACAGTACATACTATGTGTGCAGCAGCTTCTGCCAGTGAGATATAATACGGGATTCATAGATATGATCACTAGACCAAAGAGCTACAATCAGCGTGTTACTGGAGGATTGCAGTCGCTGCGAAAAGCTGTACACCAGTCTCCTGATGACAGCCCGACAGCACTGCACATCCAACAGTGTGCACACCATACTAGTGCTTTCATATTTAGAGAGACCAATGAACATCTTGAGTATATTATGATAGGATGTACACAGACCATTTATGGTGGCTCTCTTATACTTCCACCACAAATGGGCCGTGTACATAGAGGAACAATATGTCCGGAACAAAGTGACTTTAGTTTCCCAATTACACATGTGGAATTTTCTCAAGATGGTGTTACCACGTAAATATAGCTGTCTGCGCTGACGGCCGATATCTGCATCATCTGAGCAATCGCTTGAGATAATGTGTCCCAGGTATTTTATTTTGTTTACTTCTTGAATAATTTGATTATTGAGTGAGAAATTTGGCAGTTTACTTTTATACAGTAATTTTGATCTAAATATAAGAACAGCACTTTTCAGTGGGTTGAATTTAACACAATGTTTACTACCAAAAGATTCACATATATCAAGAAGTTTGCTCAGACCCGCAGAAGACGGTGCAATAATGACCAGATCATCAGCATACATGAGATGGTTGATGATTTTATTCCCACCATAACATCCAATCTGCTCTTTATTCAATTTATCACTTAATTCATCCATATATACATTGAATAAGTAAGGTGAGAGAATACTACCCTGTCTCACTCCATTGGTTACTGTAAAGGAATCCGAAATAATGTTACCCCATCTTACATTAAATGTTTGATTGGCGTACCAGTACTTCAAGATTCTCAGTATATAGGATGGCACTCCCCTTGTTGCTAATTTATCAAACAGGATATTGTGGCAGACTCTGTCAAATGCCTTACTAGCATCAAGAAAGCATGCAAAAATAGAGCTGTTCATTTTGATGTACCCATCCACTAGCTCCTTCAGAGTGTAGATGCACTGGTCCGTACCATGATTCTTTTTAAAACCAAATTGATTACTATTAGTTGAGATATACACTGAGATTCTGTCTAAAATTATTAACTCTAGTATCTTACTTACAATACTGGCAAGGGCAATAGGTCTATAGTTGTCTTTTGATGTAATTTTGCCAGCCTTGTCTTTAATTACTGGTATCAAGGTAACGGACATCATAGATTCTGGTAGGAAACCATGGATTAGAAAGCTGGTAAAGCAACTGCTGAGTTTCTCCAAGAGGAGAGTGGAGGAGTACTTCAAATGTTCAGCATATATACCATCAAAACCACAGGATTTGTTAGCATCTAGCCTACTTATTGCAGCCTTGATTTTTTCACTTGTAACTTTAATTGTGTCATATTTTTCTTCTTTGTTACACTCTGTTGTAGCAGCAATGGTATTTCCTTGGTGCCCAACAGAGTTAAACAAAGTTTGGTAATGTGTTTTCCAAAGATTGGCTATGTTATTAGTACCAGAGATCCCATCTACACTAACGGGTAGAGGTGTGCAGCTATTATGCATTTTTTTAATATCCTTCCAGAAGGATACCATAGTAATGGTGATGTTGACAGTAGTAGTGATGATGGTGGAGATGTAGTGAAGATGGCAGTAGTAGTGATTCTATCTATCTATCTATTGCCTGACGCCGTGATCCCCGAAGGGGTGGCCACGAACGAACCGCCCCCATGCACCTCTGTCGTAGTAGTAGTGATGATGGTAATAGTATGATTTATGATGGTAATGTGATGATGGTAACCCATTGCAGAGTTGGGTATGCCGTTTTGATTTTGAGCAAAAATGGCACGTCTACTTTATTATCAACTCTGCATAATCAGAGTTTGGTATTCACCCCCCCCCCCGTATAGTGATTACCACCGTGAAAAAATGTGCCGTCGTCCGTCTGTCCCGGAACTCCTAGACCGTTTGACGGATAATCACCAAATTTCACACCAACATTTGTTGGGTGAATGCAAACATCAGTCAAAAAATATTTTTTGAATTTGTGCAATACTGTAGTTATGATTTTAGATCCAAAATATGGTTTCCCCCCCACCCTAATGATGGGGTATGCCATCGTTCTGGGGCTGAAAACAACTCGCCCCGCATTTGTTGGGTTAAGTTAGGTAAGTTAGTTTAGTTGACATTAGAAGTGATGGTAGTAATAGTGGGGATGATGGTGATAATAGTAGTGATGATGGATGTAGTTGTAGTGATGAAATCACTATGTCTGTATGCTTACACACACTCATATGTGGCAGCAATGATGACCATCACAGGATGCCACACATCACAGAAGTGATGATAATGGTGATATGGTACTAGTAGTGATGATGTTGGTGATTGTGATAGTATTTGTCATGGGGAGAACCATATTTTGGACCTAAAATCTTAACTATTGCATAAATTCAAAAAATCTTTTTTGACTGATTCCATTCACCCAACAAATGTTAGTGTGAAGTAATGATGATTGTAAGATGATGGTGATGATAATAATGATTATGGTGATAGTTTTATTGATGATGATGACAGTAGTGACGTTGGTGACAGTATTAGTGATGATGGTGAGAGTAGTAGTGATGATTGTAATAGTAGTAGTGATGATTGTAATAGTAGTAGTGATGATAGTAATGGTGATGATGATAGTAGTAGTGATGATGGTGACAGTTGTAGTGATGATGGTTGTAATATTAGTGATGATGGTAACCCATCGCAGAGTTGGGTATGCCATTTTGATTTTGGGCAAAATGGCACGTCTACTTTATTATTATTATAGGAAGACCTCAGTTGAGATGGTGTAGTAAAAGCGTTTGAAGGTAGAGGGATGACTGTAGAACAGGTAATAGAAGTGGTAATGAAAAGGAATGAATAGAGAATGCTTGTGAATAGATGAGTGATAAGGCTGTCATTGGGATAAGGGGTCCTCAAACTGGTGGTGCGGAGCCTGTGTATGTAGATATTGACACTCCAAGGTTCTCTGGGCCCTTTGAAGGAAGTGATTCTTTTCGCTCATGCCTTCACGGGAACTGACACGACATCAGCAGCATACCGTCGAGGCAAGGCTAAAGCGTGTGAGTTGCTGAGAAACAAACCCACTCTAAGAGACGAGATCTCTGTTCAGGAGTAATTTATCGAGAGGCCTTCCCTAGTGGTTAAGGCCCCATTAATTGCTCCTTTCCATTCACATATGCATTATGCATAGCCTACGTGAGTTGCAGTTAGGATGTGTGTACATGCTTAGATTGATATGCAGGATTCGAAGTTACATAATAAATCGTAGGCAGTGTCCACCATTCTTTAACTGCCTTCGTGGTGTAATGCATAAGGTGTTGATATTCGGTGTGAGCGTCCTGGGTTCGAATCCACGGACTGCCACATGTGTTTGTAATATTTCATTGATCGATTTTAGGAGTAGAGCTGGTTGTTGGATAGAACATAATAATTCTATAAGAAGGACGCGCCTAAGGAAGAAATCGCTGTTACGGGTGAGAAGTTCTTTCTTGCTTGGTATGGTTGCGAACAATTTTCCTCACTGAACACTTCTCGGTTCTACAGGATCAAGCAAATGATTGCGAAGCAAAGTGTGACAAATGTCATGAACCTCGCAGTCCTCCCTCCCACATCTGGTTCATCGAAGCAACATAGTCTGCGGGCATATCTGCTGATTCAGCAGTGCCTAGGTGTTGAGCTTGATTGTACAGTGTGGGGCTGGGAGAAACTTGCAAATGTACTTTCTCCGGTTGGTTCAACAAACCCAGCTGCCCCTGAACGTCTCCTAGAACTCGTTTTCTGTAACTGTAAAATGGGATGCAAGACACTCTTGCAAGTGCAGGAAGGGAGGTCGTGCATGCACGCCAATGTGTATTACATGTCTAGGGGAGACCTGTACTAATACCCCAGATATTGATGAGATTGATTAGATAACTTTAAGGTCGGATGTATAAGACGGGCCCATGAAATAATTTAGTTTTTTTCGTATTGAATGTGTTGTATATAAAGAAAAACCAAATTTAGCATAACACAACAAAGTTCCTGTTGATTATTTTACGTTTATATATGGTATAAATAAAAGTTTTTTTTTTTTTAATACATTATTTGCACAATTTTTACCTCTTAACCTAAGAAGTGCGCATGGGGGGTATGAGACACCACACTCCTGTGCTGACGTATTTGAGCTGTTCCCATCACTAACATCGTTATTTTACCATAAATTGCATTAATACTTATCCATATGCGCCTATTATAGGTTGATTATAAAGGTATTAACCTGTTACAACAATAAAACAAGTGGAAACAGTGTTTGGATGGTCAAAATCGGCGATACAGGCCGGGAGTTACATAATGTATGGCTGAGGCAACCTCCCTGCCCTCCACCCCTCCCCTTGTCTGGAGAGACACTGTTCCGCAATAGTCTCTCTCGCTCTTTCCCACGCTTGGTAACAGTGATGACAACGCCCTGCTACCAACTCGCTAATGTTAGCACGAAGATAAACCACAGAATAAGGGAATAACAGGGAAAATAGGTGATAACTGAAGGAGGGGAGGTGGAGGAGTGATATTTGGCATGGCCCAGGGGTAAAAAAAAAATACAAAAATATATATATATTTTTTTTTTTTTTTTTTTTTTTTTTTGGGGGGGGGGGTTTTAAATCGATTTTTTGTTTCCTTACTCTTAAGAGTCTTCCCGCAGTCCGCCGGGGGAACTCTTAAGAGTCTCCCCGCAGTTCCCGGGTTAATAAACCCATTTCGACCCTAAATGACCTCTATATGACCTTGTAACCACTCGGAAACGTCAGAAATGAGTTCTTTACCCCAAAATCAGTGTAAATAGACATGCTAAATATGTTTCTATCCCATTTTGTTCAAAAGTTATAATTTTCACCTTTGGCGGTGGCGGCCATTTTGTAAATATGCAAATTACACACCGTCCTCCCATAGGAAACTTGGGGAACTTTCTGCACAGCTTTTACCTGGTATTTTGGTCATCTCAGCCAATTTTCAGCTGTGTCCCCAAAATTTCGAACCTAAAAGTTATGATTACTCCACTATGTGGTGTGCTCCTCTGCGTCTGCCTGCTGAGACCGGAACCTCTCCGGGAGGTCTGGGGCCGGGGGAGTGCTGGAGGCCCTTAGTGATCCTTGGTCTCTAGGTCTTCTGGGTGACTTAGATGTTTGTAAATGTGTGTGTGTGTTTTTTTTGTTTTTTTTGTTTTTTTTTCCCTGTTCGGGCTCTGTCTCGAGTCGGCCACTCCCAGCTATGGGGTATATGCCTGAGTACTGTGGTGGAGGGTGGACGTGCTCGTTCGACCAGCTGATTCAGCCAGCGCCTGTTTGGTGGTTTAGTATTTTGTAGCGTTCATATGTGTTGTCCTTTTGTTTAATGATTATCAT
Source organism: Paralithodes platypus (assembly GCA_032716605.1). Lineage (NCBI taxonomy): Eukaryota > Metazoa > Arthropoda > Malacostraca > Decapoda > Lithodidae > Paralithodes > Paralithodes platypus. Next base: position 44,911,094 of record CM064508.1, read on the forward strand.
TTAAATACAATTAGTGAATATACTCCCTGGTTTAAAAAAGGTGAGAGTTGCATTTAATTTAACCCTCCAGCCCCGGCTATGTATTATATATATATTCCCCGAAAACCGGGAGTTTTGGCCGAAAAATGTCTAGCCTAGGCTACCGTATCTTTGTTATTATGACTGCTTCCGCATTCCCGCGCATCCCCAAGCGTAGATGTGTTTCTTACCTGTAGAATGGCGTTAAGTAGAGCTCTCTAAGTCAACTGGTTCAGTTGTGATGATGATTTCATTGGAGATAACTTTATGGCAAAAACATCCACTTTACACTACTTTTCGATACTTAACAACAACATACAGGCACACACGAACAAGCGACGCTCTCCTTCTTGTGGCCGGAGATGCGGGGCGTCGGTCCAGCCGGCTGTTGTTTACATGCGTCGGACCGACGCCTCGCACACCAAGCTCACAGGCTTTCAACCACTGGGCGTTAAAGAGCCCTTCCGGGCAGCTCTGGTATGCTTTTTTATGGACGTTCAAGAGCCCTTCCGGGAACCAAGGGTTAAACCAGAAATAAAAATAATGGATATTCCCGCCGAAACTTTTGGAGCCGAACTGGTGTAAACAAAGACCAGCTGGCAGTATGGCCAGCGGTGGGAGGAACCGGCTTAAATCTTTTTTAACATCCAGGACGGGACGTGTGTTTCTTCAAGGTGCCTTCTCCTCAGACGTGATTTATGGTGTTGATGTGCCGCATGGCTCAATCCTCAGTCCGTACCTATTTGATTCCTACCTAGCTGACTTCCCTGACTTATCCCCAGTGCACCTAGTTGCATACGCCGATGATCTGACCCTATACTATTCCCATGAGGACCCTCTGACAGCGGCACGTTCTATACAGGCTGCACTTGACTCCCTTCACCAATGGACCTCCACCTGGGGCCTCCGAGTCAACCCTAATAAGACAGTCTTCCAAGTCTATTCTCGGAAACGACCTGTACCAGCGATAACCCTCACGTTCAATGGCGTTAATCTTGCACAGTCTGCCAGTCATCGCTACCTTGGCGTAGTTTTTGATGCCCCGCTCCTAACATGGAACGACCATATAGATTACCTTGTTGACTCCTCACGACAGCGCCTGAACATCATGAAGGCTCTTACTGGTACAACGTGGGGTGCACATCCATCTACTCTCTGCATCTTCTACACTTCATACATCCGTAGTAAACTGGATTATTGCTCCCAAGCTTTTGCCTCAGCATCTCCAACGACCCTCAAGAAACTAAAAGTGGTGCAAAACTCTGCCATGAGACTGATGACGGGTGCCCTACGTTCCTCTCCAATCGCTGGGCTTTGCAGTGAGAGCAATCTCCTGCCCCTGTCTGTCCGACGAGATATTTTATGTACATCCTACTTTGCTGTCACCTATAGCGCACCGACGTCTCACCCGTTCTCAGCCAACCTATGTGATGTTCCACTATACCCGGATGTCCCTAGGACGTGCAAAGTGCCATTTCAGGAAAGGATAGGCCCTCTCATCCAGCGCCACACGTTCATCTTCAGAAACAGCCATGCAACACCTCTGGTACCCCCTCTCCCTCCATGGGATTTTGTTGCTCCGAATGTATCGATAGACCCTCTACCTGGTATGCGGAAATCTGACGGCCCGTCCCACATCAAGCAAGCGGTTCTCCAGTTGTTTACCACCTTCCCTGCTGACACTACTTACATCTACACTGATGGGTCCCTCATCCATGGTGCTACCGGTATCTCTGTCTCAACAGCTTTGTGGGTTCTCAAATTTCATTTAGTCCAGGGATGGCGACTGCCCCGCCGCTCTACCATCTTCACCGCTGAACTTTTTGGCCTCTTCAAAGCTCTTGAGACCATGATCACCCTTCCCCCTGGTCATTATGTCCTCTGCTGTGACTCTCGAAGTGCTCTCCAATCCATCTCCTACGCCACTAAGACCAGCAAGGAGCTTGTCCACCCGATCCTACAGCTTCTTGCTCGTCATAAGAGTAATGGCTCCTCAGTGTCCCTCCAGTGGGTACTGAGCCATTCGGGTCTCCTCCACGAGATCGTGGACTCCCTTGCCAAGAACTTACATTCCCTCCAGCACATCACTAGGCTCCCCTACACAGTACGAGACAGAAAGGTGATCCTTAGCGACGCATTGCGACAAACATTTATCCACGATTGGAAGGCACAGATAATGCATATCCGTTATGGCACTGTCAAGGATGACTGGATGGTTTGGCGGCACACTCGCTACAAGTCTCCATCTCTCAATAGGGCAGCCACACGTCTTCGGCTGGGACACACCCGATTGGCGGCACATACTTCTACATTGTCATAGATATCATGGTGCCAGGGTCACCTTAAGGGAATGCATTCTCTGCCAGGGAGGACAGTTTACCATCAAGCATATTCTTGGAGGAGCACCACTCAACACCACCGATCTTCATATCATCTCCTCTGGACTCTCTACGTTCCTCGCTACTACGGGGAGGATCTCCGACCTCTGATGACCTTCCTCCAACTACCGCTTCTCACCGTTATTCGTCTTCTTCACACTCCTCACCATCTACAGTACGCTACTATGTGCTAGAAATCGTGCCCCCTCGCCATGAACCTTAAGTGTTGTACTACTTGCTCAGTTATCTGGGGGCTACATCCCTGTGGACACTGTGCATCGTTGTGAAGAAGAAGAGCCTGCCTCTAAGCAGGGTGCTAATCAACAGAGACCCTTATGATCGTGATCACCGTGATGTATTTGATGTTTCAGGGTTCTCAGAGGAGGGAACAGCAATATCTGTATTTATTAGTGGCCCCTCCATCATTGACGAACATGCCTATTACATAAGGCATCCTCTTCAAACACTAATCCGCCGTAGTTTGAATCTACCGCGCAGAGCATTTAAAAACTGAGGAGCCTTCATCATGAGCGCACGCGACCTCACTCATGGCTTCAGTCATTATGAATTGGGTTCTCACTACGAAAAAACTTCGTAAAAAATAAAAACAAAAAGAAAATAAGAATAACTATCTAATAAGCTTTCCATCATATCGTGGATGTACTTGTGTGGATCTTTGACCAGACGCTACTGCAGGCGTCATTCTTCCTTCTCTGCTCTGCGCTCAGCCTGCCCGGACCTGTCTCCCCACGCTCCGCGGGTTCCGCATTTGTTGCGTCCCTAGTGAGTTTTTTCTCATTTGTTTACTCCGGGATGTATCGAGTAAGGTTAGGATATGCGTAGCAGGAGTGTCCTGGGCTGGTTGCCCGCAGTGCAGTGTATTTTGGGTCGTGTGTTTGGGGCATCTATTTCGGATGTACCCTCGTGGTCCTGTTGTGGACAGGTGAACTTTTTCACAGTTAGCTAGCTTTGTGATGCAGGCGGCTTTCATTACACGTTATTGCTTCCTTTTATCTTTCTGATGAGGTAGCGTATTTTTGCTGTCGTTCCCAGCGTATTTTTCTTCACTTAGTGAAGTTTTTCTGGGTCCCGAGTCAGTTCTTCCCTTTGCCGGAAGTGTTTGCTACAGTGGTGTGTTGGCGGTGGTTCCTGTTGTGATATAATTCAGTGCTTTTTGCTTATATTCCGACATGTTACTGTTATCCGTCTGCCTAGGCCTAGCCAGCCTCTCGTAGCTTTATCACATATACAAGTGTTATTGATTTATTTTCTCAATATGTACTACTGTGTCATGTGTATCCTGGTTTAGTTGTGTATTGGCTAATTCCACGGACTATTTATGTGTCCTGGGTTAGTTGTGTATTGGCTAATTCCACGGACTATGTTGGGCCCGGCGTTAGTTGTGTTTTAGCTACGCCTCGGTCCGGTGTTGCGTTCAGATGGTATCTGGACGGGGTGGGTTTTTTCCGGCGGGTTTTTCTCGGTTTCACCTTGATAACCCCGGCTGGTTGCCAAGTTTTGGCCACGCGTGGTTTAAAACAGGCTTGTTTCCCCGGCGAGTGGGTGTCTGTGGCTCCCCAGGTCTGCGTCTCTGGGGTGCCTGTTTCAGGCTCCTTCTGTTTCCCGGCGGGTTGGCTGTACCCATCTAACAGTGTTCATACGGACACGTGTTGTTTGTAGTTTTTTCGGTTTTGCAAAGCCAATATAAAACTATGCTGTAGTTGTATTTCCTCCCCGGCGATCTGTTTCAAAGAAGTGGGGATAGGAACAATTGGGGTTAACTTTTAAACTTTAAATCACCCGGTGGGTGCAACCTGGAAGGGTGGGATGACCGAATTTGCAAAATTCAGTTTAGTTGACCAGACAATTGAGGGATGCATTGTGTATCGCCTCCTTCAACATACGGCGCTTTAGGGCACAATTGGGGTTAACGTTTTTTAAACTATTATTCACACCCGGCGGGTGCTTCTTGCACGGATGAGAATAACGAATTTACAATTCAGTTAGTTAACCAGACATTTGAGGGATACGTTTTGTATCGCCGCCTTCAACATACGGCGATCTAAAAAGATACTTCGGGAGAAGTTAGATCTCGTATATTTGTCAGGCTTCCCAGTTTTTGATCTACGAGATAATTCGGGGGCCGGCGTCTTTTTTTTTTTTTTTTTTCCAAAATTTAATCTGGAAACAAACACCACCGGAAAGACTTAATCACTTATAAACGCCATGATGGTCTTTATATATTATGTCAGAGGGTATTCATAAATCTTTTGGACAAATTAAGATATTCTGAAATCCTTTACTTAGGAAACCCCACCGCGTAGCGAGCTGTGGTCGTTGAATATTACGTCTCGTTACCCGGCGGGTTATTTAACACCTGTGTGCGAACATGAGTGGGTTAACCTTATGAGCATTAATTCCTGGAAATTTTATTTTTCCAGAGCTGGGTCCCGGCGGGTCTATGCAGAACCTGGAGTAAGTTTCCCTCCAGTCTCTGTCATGGCTACCTTTGCCCCGGTTTTTGCTTTATGCATTACGCCCTCCTGTTCAGGTATCCCTAATTTTGCGCACACCCTTTGTATAAAATGTGTTAAAATGTCTCGTTTGGTGGGGGTTACCTTTCCGGCGTTTTTCTCGTTGCTCCGAGAACACCGTTTTTGTTTACCGAGTTTTAGTCAGGATGGCTAAAATAGGTAAGTTACCCCGACGAGTTTGGTCGCTTGAGGGCTCATCAGAAACTGCGTTTTCTGTGGTCGAGCCTGGGATCAGGCTTCCTGTGTTATTCATTGCTTTATGCATTACGCCGTCCTGTTATGTCTCGTTTGGTGTGGGTTACCTTTCCGGCGTTTTTTCTCGTTGCTCCGAGAACACCGTTTTTGTTTACCGAGTTTTAGTCAGGATGGCTAAAATAGGTAAGTTACCCCGACGAGTTTGGTCGCTTGAGGGCTCATGAGAAACTGCGTTTTCTGTGGTCAAGCCTGGGATCAGGCTTCCTGTGTTATTCCCGGCGAGGGGGGCTCCACACAGTTATTTTGTTTGGTCTTTCCCTCCCGGCGACCTTTTTACAAAGAGGTCTGGGGCAGGTATAATTGGTTTGACATTGCATATAAAACCCGGCGGTTGTACCTTCGGGTGGTTATATTAACGGATTTGCGATTCGCGATAATTTGCCAAACAATTGATTGATACAATAGGGTATCACGGCCTTCAAGACGGCGATCTATGAGGGCTTCTGGCAGAAGCCGGATTAGAGATTAAGATAGGCTTAGACTTTTTATGGGATAAAAAGATGCCTGAATCTTACTAGTGTTTCAAGTGTAAAGGGATACTTGAAGGACTTCATCTTTAATAAAGATATGTTTCATCTTTATGAGGATTCAGAAGTTATGCTTAATTCTTTCGAACAGGTAAAAGATATGCTGAAATCCTTAATAAACAATTGAAACAATGTTGGTTGTTTGTTTAGTCTTTCCCTCCCGGCGACCTTTTTACAAAAAAGGTCTGGGGCAGGTACAATTGGTTTGACATTGCATATAAAACCCGGCGGTTATACCTTCGGGTGGTTATATTAACTGATTAGCAATTCGCGATCATTTGCCAAACAATTGATTGATACAATAGGGTATCACGGCCTTCAAGACGGCGATCTATGAGGGCTTCTGGGAGAAGCCAGATTAGAGATTAGGATAGGCTTAGACTTTTTATGGGATAAAAAGATGCCGGAATCTTACTAATGTTTCAAGTGTAAAGGGATACTTGAAAGACTTCATCTTTAATAAAGATATACTTCATCTTTATGAGGATTCAGAAGATATGCTTAAAATCTTCTGGACAGGTAAATATATCCTGAAATCTTTAATATGAAACTAAAGGAAAACGAAAAGTAGTGGTGGAGTGCTACGGTTCGTTGACCGGCGGTCTTGTGACACATATTTTGTACCATTTTTTGGGTGTAACCCTATGAGCATTAATCCCCGGAAAATTCTCTTTCCAGGGCGGAGTACCGGTGTTGCACCAGGTGACCAGGTAGTTCCCGGGGGCGGGGTAGTTTTCCCCCAGTCTCTGTCATGACGGCACTTGAACCTCTCATTGCTGTATGTTCAACGCCGTTAAGATCAGGTATCCCTATATTATTTGTATTTGTTAATGAAATAATTTAATCACTGAATAATAATAACCATATATATTTTCTATGATTATATTAGGATAATATTGTGTTTATTTATAGTAATTTATTTTAATACAATTAAATATAAATTAAATTAATTAGTATACTTTATGATTTTGCTCACCAGCTCTGCTTTCAATGTGTTAATGAGCTATGGGAGCTTTTAATTATCATAAACCTTTACAGGGCTCTCAGAGAGTATACCGAGCTCGCAAGCGAAGGACAGCCACAGCCAAGGTGTATGGCGATACTCACAGTCCTGGCAGGACAGAACACATCCCTTTGTGACTCAACTAGTGCTGACGTCCACGGGATGCCGATGTACCATCTTCTACCCCAGTTTTAACATGGCAACATGTGGAGGTCCCGGCTTCGGCGGGATCTTCCCATGATAAGCCAGACTTAACGGATGAAGAACAACGATCTCTGGTCTCAGAGATGGAGGTTGAAGAGTCCAGTCACCTTCTAGGCGACTCTCAGGGTACTGTCGAATCTCCACGGAGTTCGTCATCGGCTAGGTATGTACCGGCGGAAGAGATTGATGGACTACTATTGAATGCACTTAATAGGTTCTTTGGCCCTACGCCGGAAACTCCTTCTGATACGGGAGATCCCGCGATGTCGACGAATGTGCGACCTCTGGCTACATCCTTTGCTTTAGCTAAAATACCTAGCCATCCGCTTGTGTCAGACCCAATTTCCAATGTGCCAGGCACAGCAGCTCTCACTACTTCCACTGTGCGAGTCATATCAGACATATCTCCCCCTCCTTTAGACAAGGCGCCAGTCAAAAAACAGGAGCTATGCCTCTTTTTACGGGCCTGATGAGTCAGGGGTAGCAATGTTACGGAAATGTTTTGGATGTTCATATTAAGGACATTCCAAGTTATTATAACCATGACTTATTCTTACCACCAAATCCCTCCAGAACGCCATTCTTGGTTCTCTCTTCCGGTTTTTGGTGCCGGCGGAGTCCCCTCTGCTTGGCTGCCATTAGCACGCCTTCCCCAGCTTACCTAGACCGCGAGTTTAGGTTAAGAGGAAAAGCGTTTAAACTGTTTTCGCAATATATGGTTCCCAGCAAGTAACAAAGTCTCTGTTACGCTCTTCTCAGGCAATAGAAGCCGCGGAAGTCAGGAAAGCCATTGAACTTTCCCGGCGCTTGCTTCTCCAGACTTCCATCCAAGTCTTTAGGAGATATTCGGACGGCCTTATTAGAGGCAGTTCGAGCAAGGCAGGATCTGAGGATGTTCTTAGTGAAGAAACTTCTTGACCGTATTGCAAGCCAAGTAGTTCTGTCTCCAGTTCTAATTCCTTCTTTGATTTCACCAGCAGTTTGGAAGACTGTTTTCAATATGGCACAAGCATTCAAGCAAGGTCCCCGCAAGCCCTGATGCCCTTGTTAGAACAAGGGATCAGGGTCTGGTGGTATCTGGGCGACTAACTGGTGGTGGCAGAAACAGAAAAGTTACGCATCAGTCATGTCTACGTTACGTTAAACCATCTCATATCTCTAGGATTCAAGGTCAACTTAGTAAAAGTCAAACCCTTGTTCCCCCACGAGTATTTCAGGGGATAGGGCTGGTCGAGGACACAGCTTCTCTCACTCTGAGTCAGAGTGTGGACACTCGAAACAGATTTTGCAAAAACTGTTTATGTTTCTCCACAGTCTGAATACGACACAGAAACTTTGGGAATCTTTAGTCGGTTCTCTCAACGGGGTTCAGCTAACTGTGAAGTTGGGCCGGTTGAAAGTCTAACGTTTAATCTTGGAGGGCAACAAATTTTTCCCACTATTACCGGCGGGGATAGTATGGCCTATCCCAACGTTATTACACAACTTACTAGCGGTTTGGGCGACGAGTGGACATGGATGCGTCAGGCACGATAGGTTGGGGCTTTTAGTCAAACCTCGGGCATCAGGGTCAAAGGTTTTGGTCCCATTTAGAAATCTTCCACATCAATGTCAAAGACTTACTAGTCCCCTTATCTGTCCTTCAGGCTCACGGCTCTGCTTTACGGGGCTAGTCGGTGGCCTTCAGAATGGACAATCTGAATGTGGTTCACTGTATTCAGAAACAAGGGTCAATAAGATCTCGGAAGTGGCTAAACGTGTCAGAAAAGATTTTTATACTAGCCAACAGGCTGAACATTCATCTTCACGCATCTTATCTCCCAGGCGTTGCAAACGTCTGGGCAGACGCTCTGTCTCAGAGACAAAGCACTTCAGTGGAATGGGCGCTCTTGCGTGTGCGGAGCATTACCATCCACAAGTGGATTTGTTTGCGTCTGAGAAGACTTGCAAACTCCCACTGTACCTCACCCGCCGGACGATAACGCCGGCGGGCGGACCTGACGCTCTGATGACGGACGAGAACAGGTTGAGTTCCATTTATCTATTTTCCGCCGCCAGACGCGTCTCTAATGTGCCACGTAGTCAACAAACTACAGGATTAGCGAGTCGTAGTCTCGCTAATCGCACCCCTGTGGCCGGTGCAGTTTGGTACCAGCATTTGTACACGTGGTGCCCGCACCCAGTGTCACTCCCGGTCGGGTTGTTCCACTTAGAACACAATTGGCAACCTAGAAACCTCGCGGACTTGTTCATTATGGACATTCAGGAGGCCAAGTGGCTAGCACCATATGGTAGCGACGTGACCAAGATATTCACGAATCAATATACCCAGTCTACAAAGCGACAGTTTCAATCGCATTGGCAAGCTTTTATGTCTTGGATTCTTAGAACAAACCAAACTGTGCCCTCGGTGGCGTTGGTTGTTAATTATTTAATGTATCTGTTCATGCAGAAACATTTATCTGAAATTGATTTATGAGGGCAGGTTTTAAACTCCGCCCACCTCCCCGTCAGCTCAGGCCTACATGGTCTCTGGACAAAGCATCGTAGTTATTCTCGTTCCCGTATGTACCAAAGACTGCAGATTTTACAAAAGGGCAGTATTCCTTATGGCTTTGGCTACCGGGAACAGAGTATCTGAGCTGGCGGCGATGAGCAACACACCTATTTGCCTCAGGTTTGATAGGCTTCATGAGTGTATTCACATTGCACCTTCCCCAGGATTCTTAGCCACGAATGAGCACAGTGAACACGTGTTTTCAGAGTTCACGGTGCCGGCGTTAAAAAGGGGAAAGGTGCACCATCTTTTTTGCCCAGTGCAAGCTCTAACCAAATATTTAAGAGTGGCACCTCTAAATCACCAGGGTGCTTTATGGGTCGCAAGTCCGGGTGAACGCTTGATGGAGCGTACACTGGCTTCTCTCTTGGTCAAGGACTTTAAAGAGAAGAATCCCGGCGTTGTGGGTAAGACCCACGATTTACGCAAGGGGACAGCCTCTTTACGTTTCCTTAATAATCTTTCGGTGGAAGTTATTAAGTCCACACAGTTGTGGGCCTCTAATCAGGAGTTTTTTGACGCGATGCCTTTCAGTAGCTCTGGACAAACCTTCCTTGCCATGTATAGCTTTACGGCAGAGGGTCTAGGTGGCCCTTTTAGTCACGTTTTGTTTAATTTCAAGAAAAAGGGGGGGGAAGGTGCAGTCAGTGTGACATAGGACACCCTAGACCCCTCCGGAGTATGTGTTCGGAACATACGAGCTGGGATACTGTTTGTAGGCATTGTTTTATAAAATTTCTCTGTAGTATTTATTGCAGGAAATTGTGCTAAAGGCCAATAGTAGTGTTACAACAATTCTTGTTGTAAGTAGCTTTGGCTGTGAAGCAATAGATTTTTTAGAAATCTCGGTAGTTGCAACTACGACTTTTACTTTTGAAGTAATTACTTCTCCATAAGTACACGAGTTCAGTACTTCTATGAATGTACAAGAATTAATTTATGTTTGGTTATATTTTTAGGAATATCCACTAGTTAATGGGGTTTATATGTGCACATGTAAACTTATAAGTTTTTAGTTTTCACCACTTACTTTAAGTGGGGTGCCTTCTTAACTAGCAGATCTGTGTACAGAGTCTCAGAGTTAACCCTTTTTCAAGCAGGCTTCTTTGAAGCACGCTCCTGCTTGTACCCCTTTTTGAAGATTTAGGCTGTATAAAGTTTATGCACCCGAATATCTCTTTTTTTACAAGAGTAAGAATACTATGTGGTTGTTTGATTATCTGCTTTTCTAGAGTTATGATATGATTACGAATGTCCCCCTCCAGTCTTAGAAATCAGGCATGTTCGTCAATGATGGAGGGGCCACTAATAAATTATAGGTTTGACTCCTGTAAGGAGATAAAGAAAACCTAATATTTAGTAGTGGCCCCGTAATCATTGACGACTGGGGCCCTCCCGACCATCCCCTTCCCATTCGTTGATGTATTCAGGATTTTGGTTTACTTGATATGTCAGTGAAGGAAGAATGACGCCTGCAGTAGCGTCTGGTCAAAGATCCACACAAGTACATCCACGATATGATGGAAAGCTTATTAGATAGTTATTCTTATTTTCTTTTTCTATCTATCTATCTATTGCCTGACGCCGTGATCCCCGAAGGGGTGGCCACGAACGAACCGCCCCCATGCACCTCTGTCCCCAGTCAGTCGACGCCCCTCCCCCCAACCAGCACCGCCTTCGTTCATGTAGTTCCTCACTCCATCCTTCCACCTCATATTCGGTCTACCTCTCCCCCTCTGTCCCTCCACCTCGCTCTCGTACACCCTCTTAGTCATTCTCTCGCTTTCCATACGTTCCATATGGCCGAACCATCTCAAGTTGTTCCTTTTCACACTTTCCAGCACATCTACCTCCACACCACACCTCCTTCTTACTTCCTCATTAGTCTGTCTATCCCTCCATGTAACTCCGCACGCACTCCTTAAGTAATTCATTTCCACTGCTCGGACTCTTGGTCTGAGTCTCTCACCAACGTCCATGCTTCGCTTCCGTAAGTCAGTGTCGGGATTACCACACTGTCATGCAAGGACTTCTTCACTTCCATACTGACCACCCTATTTCTTGTTACTGCTTTTAGCGTTCCTACAACCCTCTTCCCTGTTGTACCCTCTCCCGCACCTCTTCATCCATAGTCCCATCTTTACTCAACACACTGCCCAGATACTTAAAAGAGTTGACGATCTCCATAGCCTGACCGTTCAGCTTCACCTCACACTCTGTGACTTCACCCCTTTCGAAGACCATAACCTTGCTCTTCCCCGTATTTACCTTCAAATTCCGTTTTTCGCACACTGTTCCAAACTCATTTACCAGACCCTGCAACTCCCATTCATTATCACTCATCAGAACTGTATCATCCGCAAACAGCAGTATAGGTAGCTTCCACTCAATTCCCTCCCTTTTCAGCGATACACCAACATCCACTGCTCTTGATAGTATTTCTTTCATAACTCCATCCATATATACAGTAAACAACCACGGGGACATCACACTTTTTGTTTTTATTTTTTACAAAGTTTTTTCGTAGTGAGAACCCAATTCATAATGACTGAAGCCATGAGTGAGGTCACGTGCGCTCATGATGAAGGCTCCTCAGTTTTTAAATGCTCTGCGCGGTAGATTCAAACTACGGCGGATTAGTGTTTGAAGAGGATGCCTTATGCCTTAGGCATGTTCGTCAATGATTACGGGGCCACTACTAAATATTAGGTTTTCTTTATCTCCTTACAGGAGTCAAACCTATAATTTGCGGTAAGGTTGAATAAACTAGAACGGAAGTTAGAGGAACAGGAGACAAAAAACTTAGACTGTGAACAGGAGAAAAATGGATGGCAAACCAAATTAGTATTCTAAAAGATGAGAACTACGTATTAAGGGTCTGTATTAACGAAATATGGAGCGTATGGAAAGCGAGAGAATGACTAAGAGGGTGTACGAGAGCGAGATGGAGGGACAGAGAGGGAGAGGTAGACCGAATGAGAGGTGGAAGGATGGAGTGAGGAAGTACATGAACGAAGGCGGTGCTTGTTGGGGGGAGGGGCGTCGACTGACTGGGGACAGAGGTGCATGGGGGCGGTTCGTTCGTGGCCACCCTTTCGGGATCACGGCGTCAGGCAATAGATAGATAGATAGCTTAACGAAATGCAGGAAGAAATGGAGAGGATGAAGAAAGATATGAAGGATGTTGAATTAAAGAAGGATGAATTTGAAAAGAACGAGGAGGTAAGGAATTTGAGATTTTCGGAGATAGTAAAGGAGCAACAGTTAGCTGAGGAAAAATTAAAGATACATAGGCAGGGAGGTAACTTTGAAAAGGATGTAGTTAAGGTAATTAGACAGAAGAAAAATCTAGTGAGGGAGACTGCTGGAAGAAAAAAATGTATTGTGATAAGAGGAGATAAGGAGAAACACAATGTAAAGAAAGAGGAGAGAAGTAGGATAGAGAGAAACCGAGTGAGGGAGATTCTACAGGTAGTGGACGAGGGGGTGAGAGAATGGGAGAATGAAATCGAAGACATGCATAGAATTGGAAAATATAAACAAGAGTCTAGGCCAATGAAAGTGCAGTTTCGCACAGTAGGAATAGTAGAGGAAATCATGAAGAATAAATGGACTCGCAGGCTGGGAAATTAGGTATAGCCCGGCAGCCCGGCTAGCCCGGATATGTTGCCGGGCAAGTGCTTTTTAATGTTGGTCTGCCCGGCGGTTGCCCGGGGGACAAGTCGAATTTTTTGCCTTTTAACCCTTGAAAAATGCTTAAATTAATATAAAAACAAACATACACACTTTCCATAAATATAAATAAAGTATAAGAGACAGGCAGATGTGTCTACTATTTCCACTTTCAACGACCATTGGTTACTGGTAACGTAACGGCTGGTTTTCGATTCACGTTAATTTCACGTCACTATTCTCTCTATCTCCTCCTCCTCCTCCTCCTCCTCCTCCTCCTCCTCCTCCTCCTCCTCCTCCTCCTCCCCCTCCCCGTAGGCCTACATAATATTATAACCGTTGGACGGTTGGATAGAGAAGAGGTACTTCCGAATAGGCGGCTCGCTCGCCGCTCTTTATCAATAACATTAGTGTTTCAATTGTCGCCGGGGAAGCACGTGTTTAGTGAGAAAATGTACTATAATGAGTGTGTCTAAGAAATAACAGGCTTCCTTGACAAGATTCTTAACACTAAAACAACCACCATCAACAAGTACAACTAGGTAAAACCGTTGTTTTAAAATAGTTTGTTAACTTTTTTGTATCTAGCCTAGTCAGTCTGTCAGACGATAGATTTCTCTTATTGACTTGCCTCTTAAGTGAAAATTGTTGGTAAGCTACTCCACCTATGTTTTCTACCTAAGATATTTACTTAATGTTACAAAAATGTGTTTATAAACAATCTTAAGGATTTAGTTACACAATTTTTAATACAAAAATATATATATGATACTCTGCAGTCTCTGTTCTCCTACTGTACAATGTAAAGTATGCCTAAGCCTAAATAAAACTATATTTATTGCCAGACAACTTGATCCCTGAGGGGATGGCCACAAACTAAGCTCCAGCATAGAGGCAACGTTCAGTTCGTTCGATTTTGTATCTTGTTTCGTGGGAGTGTTGGTAATTGATAATGTCTAACCGCGAATTATTATTTGTGTTTGGGGGTTCAAGTGAAATGTGTGTTATCATACTGTTGGAATGGCTGTGGTGGTGAATTTAGTTTGTAACCAGTGTAATCAATTCGATCATGCTGATCAGGGTCTTGTATTCACGTTGTAAATACAACACTGGTCTACTTCACCCCTAATGTCTGCCATTGCAGACATTGGTTGGGAGGCCATGGGCTTAAGTAATAAGTACCGAGTGTCGAATAAAGATGACTTTATCACTCACTTTCTGGACATATTTCTATTTTCTATATATATATATATATATATATAAAAAAATAAAAAAAAATAAAAATAAACAGCTATATTTAATAAACTAAAGCTAGTCCTTCGCTTTCATTAGAGATGTGAACCATGAATTTTGCAATATAATATCTACACTTACACACACACACACACACACACAAATACAGACAGACAGACAGACAGATAAATAGATAGATAGATATTAGATAGATAGATAGTTATTTATTTAGTTCAGATTTCAGAATGAGTTTTCTGCAGAGGTTTACCTTACTTAATATTCAACATGAGTATGATTTCATAAGTTTTCTATAATATAACTGTACACTGACAGCTTATTACTTACTGGTACCGTATTAGTTATTTTTGACATATTAATTCGATAACTAATCATCTGATGGTATTGCATTGTTTGTAACTTTGTCACTGTCTTTATATGCTAACTTGTGAAAGCTATTGTTTTGCTATGTGCAACCTTTGTATTCCCCTAAGAAAAAAAATCTATTGAATAAAACAAAATAACTAAAAAACATTATATACTGTATATACAGTATATAGCATAATTTGTATTAATTCAACAAATTTCATATTCAGGGCAAGTACAAAAATATCAGGGCAAGTAAGGAATATATCAGGGCAAGTAAATTTCTGAATTCACTAGCCCGGGGCAACTAGATCTGGAACACTAATTTCCCAGCCTGAAATGGAGGTTGAAAGATAAGGATTGTCTGAAGCATATTTACATCGAAAAAGACATGGACTTAGATGAAAGAAACAAAATGAAAAGTTTGAGGGATGAGGTGAAGTAATTGAATGCCAAAAGAACAGACCAAGAAGTGGATTTTTTTTATTGGCGACTGGTAGGAACGAAGAAGAAGAAATGGTTCATCAAAGGACCACAGAGGAAGATGGAGGGGCAAACAGAGAACTTCGGGATGAACGGTCAGACAGAGGAAGCGAGTACCAGTACCGAAGGACAGGAGGGAGAGACTGGTGTAATCCAGGCACAAGTGAGAGAAACAGGGCAGGTGGAGAGCACGGGGGAGCAAGGGAGAGAAGGTGGAGTGGAAGCGGAGGGGGAGTAGAGTCTGGGAATATTAGGGAAAGAGAAAAAAAGAAATGTGTAAGAAAGGGGGAGATGAAGCTGATGTATAGTAATGTGGATGGCTTGCTGTCTAAGAAATTAGAATTGAATGACTATATTGAGAAATATAAACCACATATTATGTGCTTAGCAGAAACAAAGTTGAGAGGTGGTACTGAATTGGGAGTGTTGGGATGGGAAGGGTACAATGTGTGGAGAAAAGATAGAGAAGGAAAAGTGGGCGGTGGAGTGTTAATAATGACTGACAAAAATATAGAAGCAAGTGAGATTAACCTAGGCAATAATAGATCAGAAATTATAGCAGTGACAATAAAAGACAAGGACAACAAAGCAACTGATATAGCAGTGGCATATATACCACCACAAACTAGAGCATGGAAGCGGGAAGAATATGATCAACTAATCACAGAATCTCTAGATGCACTAAAAATACTTTTTAATAGGAGAAATAAATTAATATTAACAGGTGATTTCAACTGTAAGAAAGTCAATTGGGAAGGGTTAGATGCGGGAAATAATAATGAATCTTGGGGCAGTAAATTACTGAATCTAGTAACAGAAAACATGTTAAAACAACATGTTAGAGAAAACACACTAATCAGAGGGATGGATGAATCATCCAGGCTAGACCTAATCTTCACCAGTGATCTGTATGACGTTAAAAAGATAAATTATCGTTGTCTCTTGGGAAAAAGTGATCACAAGATTTTAGAAATGGAGATGGATTTGGGGGAAAATTAGGAGAGAAATGAAGGACATAAAATAAATAGATACAACTATGCTAAAAACTGATTTTAAATAATTGAAACATTATTTCCAAAGTATAAATTGGAAGGAACTAGGAAGCCTGGAAATGGTTCAAGACAAATATAGACTTTTCTTGAAAGTATATGAAGAAGGGATACATAAATATGTCCCAAGGTTCCAATCAGGGGTAAAGAAGGAAAAAGAATGGTTCAATATAAGATGTAGTAAGGCACAGGATAGAAGAAACCGAGCCTGGAATATAGTACGGAAGAGACATAGTGAAAATAACTGGAATAAGTACAAGGAGAAAAGAAATTAATATGTAAAGATACGACGCAAGGAACAATATAAATATGAAAGGAATATTGTAGAGAAGTGCAAAAACGAGCCAAAACTATTTTATAGATTTGTAAATGGAAAAATAAAAACAAAAGAAGGTATTGTCAGACTAAGAGTTGGTACGAACAGCTATGAGAAAGATAAAGACTTGTGTGAAGTTATGAATGAAAAGCTTCAGTCAGTGTTTGTAAAAGAGGAGGAGTTTATAGAATCTGATAGAGAAATGAGAACACCACAGATGCCTGAAATGAAAGTGACAAAAAGTGAATGAAGTGCTGAAATTGATGCAGGATTTGGACGTGAGGAAATCAATGGGACCAGATGGAGTGGCTGGATGGATCCTCAAAGAATGTGTGGAAGAGCTAGTGGAACCAATCTATGACATCATCAAATCTTCACTGAATGAAGGAGACCTGCCAGTGGAATGGAAGAGAGCTAACATAGTACCTATTTACAAAGGAGGAGACAGAGAAAATCCGCTTAACTACAGACCGGTATCCCTCACCAGCATTGTTTGCAAAATTTGTGAGAAAATTATAAGAAAAAAGTGGACACACTTCATAGAGGGACAGGGGGTGCTTAGTGAGAAACAGTTTGGATTCAGGGAAGGGAGATCTTGTGTATCTAATTTATTAAACTTTTATAGCAGAGTGGTAGATGTTACACAGGAGAGAGAGGGATGGGTTGACTGTGTTTACCTGGACCTGAAAAAGGCCTTTGACAGGGTGCCTCACAAAAGGTTATTGTGGAAATTGCAGGTTGTTGGAGATGTACATGGTAGGATGTTAAAATGGATGGAAATTTTTTTAATAGGAAGAGAAATGGGGACCACAATACGAGACGAATATTCACAGTGGAGGAGTGTGACGAGCGGAGTACCACAGGGATCAGTGTGACGAGCGGAGTACCACAGGGATCAGTGTTGGGTCTGATAATGTTCCTACTTTATGTAAACGACATGCCAGAAAACTTGAATAGTCATATAAATATGTTCGCGGATGATGCAAAGATCATGAAAAATGTCACCTGTATAGAAAGTTGTCAGGATCTTCAAAAGGACCTAGATAAGTTGCACAGATGGATCCAAACCTGGAAAATGAGTTTCAATGCAGAAAAGTGTCATGTTTTGGAAGTGGGAACAAGTGAGATAAGGCCAAGCTGGGAGTACAAATTAGGAATTGAAATAATCGGCAAAACACGGCATGAGAAGGACCTTGGAGTGATAATACAAGATGATCTATTGCCGGAGAAGCATATTAACATGATCATTGGAGGAGCATATGGAATAATAACCAATATGAGAGTGGCATTTAACTATTTGGACGAAGAAATGTTAAGAAAACTGATAATGACTATGATAAGACCAAGATTAGAATATGCAGCAGCATGTGCCTTGGCACACTACGCACTCGTATTTCTCTATTTTTTACTTATCCTTCGGCAGGGTATGCAAACAAACAAGTGTCACCACTAGCCCATACATATTTTTGGTTATATTTTAGTTCTAATGAAAGTGAGGTGAAAGGATGGAATGGAGAGGTATATGAGTGAAAGTGGTTTTGGATGGAAGGACGGGCACAGTATTTACAGATAATAGAGGTACAGTACATGGAGGCGATTTGTAACTGGCCACCCCCTAGGGGACCAAGGCGTCAGGTAATGAAGACAAATGGATTTGGTTATTATTTGATTAACCAATTCTCTGGCAATACGTGCCAGTTATATGAATTTACCGGATAAACAAAGTCTTGCCGTACAGTAGCCCAACCAAGTTTTGCAACAAAATATTAATGTGTATGGATAACCTGCCATCGCTGCCTGGTTACAGCTCCCATCTCAAGGTCGCGTGCTAATGTGCAGGTTTAAGGCAGGCACTACATCTGATAATATAGTTATTGTTATTTTATATCATAATAGAATAGTCTCTATCTCTCAGGTAAATATAAATTGATTTACACACGACACTCAATGCAGATTAATGCATAATACACACACGCACACACACAAAACTGGATGGCAGACTTTAGTGCTTTATAGATCCACATTCTACACATAATTATTTAAAGAATAATAAAATGTATGAATTGTATTCCATGATCTGTTAAATATTTTAGATACTCTACTTTGTCATTATTCATGCCTCTACTTGCAATACTGACTTATAGAGTTAAAAAGTTTATGCATCAACTGCATCAGATACGATACTATTCAAGAAAAATAAATAACATACACTGTACAGCTGAAAGGGCTACCGTTTACTTAAGATAGTATAAACACTTAGAAAATACTGTAGCTTTAATTTATTATTTTATATAACAATGAAATTATACCAAATATGTAGATCTAAACCATTACATTCAAGTTTAATTATAATGTTACATTATCTACTGTACAGTATATATTTAACATTATCAAGTCAACCTTTGTAATTTAACAAGTTTTATAATGAACTTTTAGCGAATATTTCTCGGGTATTTCACGATTTTAAGTGAGTTTTCGGGATTAGGACAAAAATTTCAAGTCAAGAGCATACAAACATATGTCATAGCGAGGTAATGATTCATAAAGCTGTATAACTGAGTCTCAGTATTACTGATAGTTAGTTTAGCAATACTGTACTGTACTTATCAGTTGTAGTTTCGTGTTTAGGCTTACAAACTTAAGAGTTGCAAAATACATTCATAAACTCAGTTTCTGGTAGTGTTTAAATTTCACTAAGAATATGCAATTCCTTGCAATTGATAATAAAAATAATAATACAGTAATGTATGTACTGTATGTATTTACCTATTTGTAGTTTACAGGAATTGAGCAGTGCTCGTGTTATCCTGTCTTAGTTACTTTATAATCAATCCATTTTACTTAGACAAGTATCGTAATGGATATTCCCAATTCCCAGTATTTTGGACTAACATATCATAGCTTATGTTGTCCTATTTCCATATTTACTTTTATCCAACCTAGATTTGAACATGTTAATGTTCTTCGCTCTCACCACCTCCTCCTCCAAGTTGTTCAAAGTCTCTATACTTCTATATGCGAAGCTTAATTTCTTTGTGTCCTTACGAAATCTGCCCTTCCTCAGTTCAAACTCGTGTCCTCTTGTCCTTCCATTATCCCTCACGAATAGATCTTCCCCTATCTACTTGTTCCAAACTTTTTACGCCCTTGAACATCGTTATTAAGTCGCCTCGTTCCCTTCTCTCTTTCAAGGCAGGCAGTTGTAGTGTCTTAAATCTTTCCTCATATATCAACTCCTTCAATCTCGTGATCATCTTCGTTGCTATCCTTTGGACTTTCTCTAATTTGTTTGTGTTTTTTCAAATGTGGTGACCATATCTATCTATCTATCTATCTATTGCCTGACGCCGTGATCCCCGAAGGGGTGGCCACGAACGAACCGCCCCCATGCACCTCTGTCCCCAGTCACTGCTGCATATTCTAATTTTGGTCTTATCATAGTCATTATCAGTTTTCTTAACATTTCTTCGTCCAAATAGTTAAATGCCACTCTCATATTGGTTATTATTCCATATGCTCCTCCAATGATCATGTTAATATGCTTCTCCGGCAATAGATCATCTTGTATTATCACTCCAAGGTCCTTCTCATGCCGTGTTTTGCCGATTATTTCAATTCCTAATTTGTACTCCCAGCTTGGCCTTACCTCACTTGTTCCCACTTCCAAAACATGACACTTTTCTGCATTGAAACTCATTTTCCAGGTTTGGATCCATCTGTGCAACTTATCTAGGTCCTTTTGAAGATCCTGACAACTTTCTATACAGGTGACATTTTTCATGATCTTTGCATCATCCGCGAACATATTTATATGACTATTCAAGTTTTCTGGCATGTCGTTTACATAAAGTAGGAACATTATCAGACCCAACACTGATCCCTGTGGTACTCCGCTCGTCACACTCCTCCACTGTGAATATTCGTCTCGTATTGTGGTCCCCATTTCTCTTCCTATTAAAAAGTTTTCCATCCATTTTAACATCCTACCATGTACATCTCCAACAACCTGCAATTTCCACAATAACCTTTTGTGAGGCACCCTGTCAAAGGCCTTTTTCAGGTCCAGGTAAACACAGTCAACCCATCCCTCTCTCTCCTGTGTAACATCTACCACTCTGCTATAAAAGCTTAATAAATTAGATACACAAGATCTCCCTTCCCTGAATCCAAACTGTTTCTCACTAAGCACTATGAAGTGTGTCCACTTTTTTCTTATAATTTTCTCACAAATTTTGCAAACAATGCTGGTGAGGGACACCGGTCTGTAGTTAAGCGGATTTTCTCTGTCTCCTCCTTTGTAAATAGGTACTATGTTAGCTCTCTTCCATTCCACTGGCAGGTCTCCTTCATTCAGTGAAGGTTTGATGATGTCATAGATTGGTTCCACTAGCTCTTCCACACATTCTTTGAGGATCCATCCAGCCACTCCATCTGGTCCCATTGATTTCCTCACGTCCAAATCCTGCATCAATTTCAGCACTTCATTCACTTTTTGTCACTTTCATTTCAGGCATCTGTGGTGTTCTCATTTCTCTATCAGGTTCTATAAACTCCTCCTCTTTTACAAACACTGACTGAAGCTTTTCATTCATAACTTCACACAAGTCTTTATCTTTCTCATAGCTGTTCGTTCCAACTCTTAGTCTGACAATACCTTCTTTAACTTCACCCCCTATCTATCATGTCTGTGTCTGTCTGTCTCGCTCTCTCTGTATGGTAAGTATGTGTGTGCATATGTATGTATATGAATGTATGTGTGTAGCAGTTATGGTGATATCTTGTTGCTGCCTTGTTGTAGCAAGGTGGGGGCTGGTATGGTGTGGATTGGTCAGGTGCAGGTGCTTCAGGGGGACTTTTTTTAGTCTTACTGAGACACTGTTAGCACCATACCAACATCGACCACTGTGGTGACATGATGGGGCTGTGTTGTGGCAGTCTTTGTTGTGCTGTTGTATGTATGTGTATGTATTGGGTGGAGGGAGAGATGGGGATGGTTGGATGGATATAGATGGGTAGATAGATCAGTAGATAGATAGATAAATGTAAATATATAAGTACAGTATGCCGCGGGTCGTAGCGTGGTCGGTAGCGCGTCCGACTGCTGATCGAAGGGTCGGCAGTTCAATCCCACCATGTGCTATTTGTCAAGAGTTAGTATACCCTACTCAGTTCTAGTGATTTGTGGCAAATATCCAGTAAAGTCCCTGTAACAAGGGCACGCCCTAGCTCTGTCAATCAAGGGAGTGTACATGATATAAACTGCATAATGTAAATATATACTGTAGGTATAAACAGTACCCTAATACTGTAGTACGATAGCCTCTTTCAGTGAAGAGGGTATCTTGTTGTAAGAAAAACACCATCTTATACTTGCAGAAGCCATATTATTTCCTGTGTGGTGATAAAAAAAATTCTCTGTAAATTTTATGAGTGCTGAAATGGCACTCATAGTTTCATTTCACACCATAGTACTGTACTAATGGTTCTACCTCTCCACCCCTTGATTCAGGCTCTTGTTACTTGCCAATAACCACATCAATGAAATGTTCAGTGTTCATAGCGTCAGTTACTGTACCTGAACGCAAGCTGCAAAACCAGCTGCCGGCCTTGCACATACATACATACATACATACATACATACATAAAATTTTAAGACCGAGTGCTCCACACATACGAGCAGTTTCAGTCTCTTGTCCTAATGGCGGCGTTCCAGGCAACCCTGTTAAGGGCTGCTTCACTTGTCAAGTTTTTGGATTTGAGATCGGCACGTAGAGTCCGATCCCAGGTCTTCCTCGGTCCACCCCTTGGTGCAACTCCTTCCACAATCACAGACCTGCATTTTTTCACCCAGTCTCTCCACATGTCCATACCATCCCAGTCTACTTGTAATTTGTTATTCTATCCAGCACACTGGCCCCACACATCCATCTCACCATTCTCATCTCATTATGTTCCATTCTGTTGACATCCTCTACTTTAACGGCCCATGTGGCACTCCCCCCACCCACCCACACACTCCCCACAAACCGCGTAACAAACACCTCCTTGTCCTCCAAGCCCCCCCCCCCCCCCCCCCCTCCCCTCTCTCTCTCTCTCTCTCTCTCTCTCAAATGTGGTGAAAATTCGAAGCTGAGCAGTGTTGAATCAAGTTGATAGGTAAAATATGAAAATTAAAATAGGTACTATATATACTGTAGGTAGCCTGGAAAGTTGTTATTTTCCTAGAGTGCCGTATATTCCGCTAAACAGTCGACCAAAAACGGGAAAAGTGGTTAGGGCAGTGAGAATCTGTTTCATAAGTAATTATTGAAGTGTTACTTAAAGTTTAAACATAACGAGGGTAAACGCGTGGCACTTCCCCCCCCCCCACCCCCCACACTCCCCACAAACCGCGTAACAAACACCTCCTTGTCCTCCCAGCCCCCCCCCCCCCCCCCCCTCTCTCTCTCTCTCTCTCTCTCTCTCTCTCTCTCTCTCTCTCTCTCCGACTCTCTCTCTCCTCTCTCTCTCTCTCTCTCCTCTCTCTCCTCTCTCTCTCTCTCTCTCCTCTCTCTCTCTCTCTCTCCTCTCTCTCTCTCTCTCTCTCTCTCTCTCTCTCTCCTGTCTCTCTCTCTTCTCATCCTCTCTTCCTAACCTCCTCCCTCCTCTCTCCTCTCTCTCTCTCCCTCCTCTCTCTCTCTCTCTCTCTCTCTCCCCCCCATCTAAGGGCGGGGGGGAAAAAAAAAAAAATAAAAAAAAAAAAAAAAAAAACCAAACAAAAATGTTTACCAGAGACAACTGTACGAGTTGTAAGATGAATATACACATGCATGAAGGCACCGCATGGCGGATATGCAAGCAACCATACCACTGGATTTGCATAGGATTGACACCAATAAATGAGGCGTACAATACAAGAGGGAAGAACCTCCATTTCTGCGATAGATGTTTCGATATCACATGGCAAGTCATACAGACTGTAGAAAATACAGAAGTACAAGATAGACTGAAATATAGCCAAGACATAGCTACTTTCACAGAAACTGGGGAACTATTGGGGCCTCAGGGCCCATACTAATATCACAACCCACACACGCACACCTTCCCTGAAAATGCCCGCATTGCCTCCTGCACATCAACACACATCGCCTGCTGAACAACAACCTTTCGCACCCTACAATCCACAAACCCTGCCGCACATCTTCCCACACCTCCCCAGACCCAGAAACACCCACATTAATCCCATCTATGGCCATTGACCACCCTACTGGTGTTGATCAAATACATTTGCAGGATGAACGTAGGATGCAACAAGCCCCCATATCAGGCTCCCCTTCCACATCGCCTCCCCCCTCACCACTGCCACCTGCCCACCTACAACCCCCCCCTAACTCCACCCCCCCGCAGGCCCCTAACTCCACCCCCTGCAGGCCTCACCCACCCATACACCAAGCCCACTATCACCCACAACCACACTTAGCTCACCACATAACCCCTCGCAGCCCCAGCCACACCTACTGGGGTTGTCTACACCAGTGTGCAGATATTATCTGGAAAGAAGGTGCTACTTTGGTCAAAAGGGCGAATATAAGGGGAATTCATGTAGATTTGCTCATCCCAAAATTTGCAACAACATAACCAGTCATGGAAAATGTAGATTTGGTGAAACCTGCAAATACCACCACCCATCCCTTTGCAAGACATCACTTGAGAACAAGACCTGCTACAATATGAAATGCTCAGCTTTTCATATTAAAGGGACTTGGAGATATGCTAGACCTAACACGAATGGTAGCCCAAAAAACTCTCTAGCTATGCGAGGACGAGACAGAGGAAAAAGGCAAGGAGGGAAAGGGCAGATGAAGATGAAGAGACTGAGGGAGATGGAAGAGCACATAGAACACCTCGAGCACCTCCTGGCCTCCCAAGAGTGGCCAATACATCCGGAAGACTATTAGGTACACATAGTACTCCAAACAATCCCTCCCCAATCTTGTTTGCAAATATCCAAGGCCTAAAAAATAGAACCACGAACAAAGTACCATTTATTAGGGGCCTGCTAGAAGAAGGAAACGCTATATTTGCGGCTCTCACAGAAACTCACATTAAAGATCAGGAAGATAGTGAGGTATGGATTCCTGGTTACAACCTACATAGGGCGGACAGAACGCATAGATCACATGGAGGTGTAGCCTTGTACATACATGACTCACTGATATGTACTGAATTCCTAAATAACAGTAATGAAGTGGTGGAAATACTTGGAGTTAAAATAGAATCCCTAAATTTAGCAGTTATTGTTACATACAGGCCTCCAGACTCATCCCGAGAAGAATTCAAAACCCAGCTCAACAAAATAAAATCAGAAGTGGAAACCCTGGGGAACCCAACACCAAATATTATATGGCTAGGAGACTTTAACCTACCAAACATTAAATGGAGACAACTAGAAAACCAGTTAGTGGCAAATAACACCGGAGAAGCAAATACTAATACGAGAGAGCTTTTTGAACTTTGTGATTTTTTTAGTCTTACCCAACATATTGCTGAACCCACACGGGAAAACAATATCTTAGACCTGGTCTTCACTAACAACGACTCTCTAGTACACAGCATTAACATATCGGACACACATACTCAGATCATAAATTAATTGAGATCAAACAACCTTAGAAAGTGTACAGACAACCTCAGAATCGAGAACAAAAACCGGCCCCTTCAGTAAATTTAACTTCAATAACAAAAACATTAGGTGGGAAGAGGTAAATCAAGAAATGGAGGAAATAGACTGGGAAGATTTAATGGATAACCTGACACCAGCAGAATGTCTAGTCTTAATAACAGAAACCATGACCCAAATCTGTAGCCACCATATACCTGCAAGACAAACAAAACGAAGAAGCAAACAAGATCGGGAAAGGAGGAGGCTGTACAGAAGAAGAAAATTACTCACACAAAGACGCACACATCAAAATCTACAGGATAGGCAAAAGGTCGAAATAGATAGAGAAATTGTGGAAATTGAACAAAGAGCTAAGAATACTCATATGAACTACAACATGGAAGAGCGATACTTCAGCTCTTGCAAGTATAAAGTGAAATTCCATCTACTTCTTTTCATACCGCCAACCAAATCGCTAAATCCAACATCAAAAAACATCGTCCCACTGAGCACAGGGTACAAAAAGGAACCGAGCGAACTCTTTAGCCGGCATTGGATCAAATGGCATTCAGCTGAGCCTGATGAAACAGAAACAAAAGTCCTCAGAGAACTCTCGTATATTTTCTTCATGGAAACCTCCCCCACGGAAACCCCTCAGATGCTGGATATTGATTTCGGTCCAAAACACATAGCTGAAGAGGCCATTTCCACCCTGCCATCCCACTCGCCACCAGGCCCGGACTCATTGCATTCGATCCTAATGAAGAATATGTCAAGGAAAACCTATCTCAAAACCCCCTGTCTCCTAATGTGGACACAACGGAGTCTAGAAAAAAGACGCTGGTGACATACCAGATAGTCTTGACTCCTCAAAACGCAATAATTGTCCCCCACTGGCATAACGGAGGTAGTAAAGCACTAACCAAATAACCCCCCTACCGCCCTTAGCTCATAACCTCTCACCATCATTAAAGTTTTCGAGCGAGTCCCTGCGAAGTCAAATTTTCAACATTCCACCATCGAGACAAATGCACTACCCAACACCGGTCAACATGGGTTCAGAGCGGAAAGATCTATGGCTCTCACAACTTTTGGAACACTATGACAAAATTCTTAAATCGCTAGAAGAAGAACACAACGTGGATGTCAGTCTTTACAGCTCCGATTTTGCTAAGGCATTTGATAAATGTGACCAGCGGTATACTATACTATTCCCACAAACTGAAAGCAAAAGGTATAACTGGGAAAATCGGACGGTGGATATACAATTTCCTCGTACACCGAAAACAATCAGTAGCCGTAACCCAAGTCACATCTGAGCCTCTTCCGTGCCATTTTCAAAAGCTCAGTGCCCCAAGGAACATTGCGAGCCCCCCTTCTGTTCACTAATAACTAATTTGCGACATAGCTACCCACACCAGACGACAGTACGGTGTCGTCTTTTTGCTGATGACACAAAATTACGTAAGTTAGTAAACACACAAGAGGACACTGGCCGACTGCGAGTAAGACATGAACCTTGTGTTCCAAGTGGAACGGTGAAAACACACATGCAATTCAAGGAGGAAATCTTCCAATTAATACGGTGCGCTACTAATAATGGTGTTAAAGAAATTACAAATTACTTTAACAGCATCTAACCAACATAATAGAACGGAAAGGACAGTGTGAAAGACCTTGGGGTATTAATGCTCTGAAAATATGGGTTTCAAAAGTACATAACCAGCTCAAAGTGGCGGCTCGCGAAAAACGTCTAACAGGGGGTTGGAATATCTGCGTACTTTTAAAACACTCGGTGAATTGCCTCCTGATAACGCTCCTTCAAAATCGCTAGTGCTACTCGCGGCCTCTCTATGGTGTAGCGTATTAACATCCCCATCCAAATCAGGTGAACTCAATGACGTAGAGAATTGTACAAAGAAATTTCATTTCGCATATACGTTTTTCGATAAAAACACTTACCCTACTGGGAGCGTTTAAGAGCACTGAATCTGTAACCCCGGAATCGTCATAAGAGAACGTTACCCTATCTAATATACACTTGACAAATCGCAGAGGTTTTAGTACCAAACCTACATGCTCCGCTAGTCAATGAAATTCAGTGATAGGAGAGGCTGGGAATGCCGAAATCCCCCGTATGAATATCACAGGGGTGCTATGGCCCTCTCTGCGAGAGAGCTCTTATCATCACACAGGCCCACGTCTCTTCAACAAAAGCTCCTCGAGTAAGAGACATGAGGGACATCTCGTTAGACAACGTCCAAGAGAGCCTCTAGATGTCGTCACTGGCCAAACAGTTCCAGACGAGCCCATTTCCTCGCAAGGGAGCCGGCTGATCCCTTCAAACAGTCTACTGCACCAAATCACCACCCCATAACGTAGCTGGCGTCTCGCACGCGCTCCTTGGTGCCGCTAGAAGAGTGGCGCAACACATCAAAAGGTATCAAAAGGTAACCTACGAATCTTGTTGGTCTCCGAGAACCTACGTATAATTAACCTAACCAAACAACCATAAATAGGGCGGGGTGCCCGCCACCGAAAGGGGTGGTGACATAAGGGAGCTATCCCCCCCGCAAAGGCGGCTTTCTAGCGTCCTGTTCCTAGCTGATGCTGAGAGGATTGGGTTCTATTCCATGTGGCGATGTGGCTGGTCTATCACAGTGATGTACTGAGGCGACTCTCCTTGCGCATACCCATTAGCTCTACTCTTACTCGTTCCTTCATTAACTTATATATTGTTTCTAGATCTCAAGTGACGGCGTCTTTTTTTTCCCGTGGATTTGACCTCCCAATCTACCAAGTGATTTGGAAGCCATAACGCGTCATATTTTTGCCCTTGCCCCTCAACTTTTCTCTTTATAATTGCTGAGGGGCACAGGGCCCTGGGGTGCGGGCGTATCTGGTTCTTCCCGTGCGTTTTTCCGCACCCTTCCTCAGCTCACCCCGCCATGGAGTGGCTGCTCGGATCTCACACCAGGGTTTATTGTGGTGTCGCTGCAGGAGAGGGTTCTGTGGTGGGCGCTCGGTTATGGCCTTGGGAATTGCCTGCGGGGCCTTGGGCTGTTTGGCCAGGCAGCTTGGTCGAACATACCAACAACAACCTAACCTAACCTTTAACCCTAAACCCTATCGCTTCCGACACAACCTCTTCAATCTGTACATGGCACGATATAACCTACAAAAAACCCCATACCTCACCCAAATAAACTTAGCACTCCTATTGTTCAGATGACATAACACTCACATGCAGACACCACCATGACCCAAGAAGAGCAACAGATTCTCGCTTCAACCCTATCTCAACACAACTACATGGCTGGTGTGCACTACAAACATACTGCGAATCTAGCCCCAGCCAAATCCACCGCAAACCCTGCTCACAATCTGGACAGGTGAACACGCAATACATCCCTCAACTCACCATAAACAACACCCAACCCCTAACACATACACCACACACCCAATCATCCTAGGAGTAACATATGATACTCATATGACATTCCAAACAGCACACCACAAACAATTACAAAAGAAACTGACCACCCAGAATCTTAACGCCCCTTCAGGTCACTTGCTCACTACAAAAATTTGGACAACAACAAAGAAACAACCACCACAGTATATAAACAATACATAAGAATCAGTAATGGAATACGCAAGCCCAGCCCTGCGGCTTCTAACCTAGCTGAACACATCATCATAATACCTTACAGACTATCCAAAACAAAGCCCTGAAGATCATTACAGGCTGCACGCATACATGCACACCCCACAGATCATCTACATCAAGAAACACAAATCCATCCTCAAAGTCAAAGACCATGCCCCGTACATGAGAGGTCACTCAATTACCTGGCAGCACAGCCTCGCCAACGAACCGCAAGACCACCCACTAAACTACATGGCAACACACGCCACAGACAAGCTCCAAGAAAATTAGTCAAAACAACACCCCAGCACACAACGTTATCACACAGTTATTGTCCTCTCTCTCCCTGCCCACCCGAACCAACTTCCAGAAGCACATCCATACTCCTATCTCTCGCCAATCCATCCACTCACTCACAGACAAACACGCAGCTGCATGCACGACCTCCCGAAATCCATCCTTCCGAATCCTCCCTCCCATCGCGAGGACAGATTCCACCTGGCCAGGCTGAGATGCGGACACCATCCAGCTCTCCTGAGCTATCAGAAGAGACTGGATGACTCCGTTTTCGACGCCTGCCCGGGATGTAACACAGCACCCCATACCATTAAACACATCATAGAAGACTGCATTTCACACAACCACTTACGCCAACAACACAACCTACACTCAATGAGAGCTTCTGTGGGAAAGCCCGATCGGGCCATGGCCTTCCTCAGGGACTCGTGGCTGTTCGGCCAGGCAGCTTAGGGAACAACAACAACAACCTAACCCTAGAGTGCCCTAGACCCAGTAAGTGGCATACAACACTAGGCCCTTGCAAGTTGCATGCCATCTACTGTGGATTCATATATTAGACATACAGTAACATCTTTGTAGAACATAACACTTTACCGTAGCGAGTGTACCCCATTTCGAACACGTCCGTAGGAGAGCTCTCAAGATTGCGGGCCTGAGTTTGTTTACGCGCGGGACTATATATCGACAAAATAGAGGTACAAAACTTATCAAAACTATGCTACCACAACGGAATCTATGTGATATATTATAAGGATTCCATAGAGCTTTCACTTTCCCTAATATATTATGTATAATACCGCGGCGAGTCTATTCGCGATAATTATCAAGACCTCTTTCGCCGCCCTATTAGAAAATTATTAGGGAAAATAGGGACCAATAGACTCGCCATATTTTTCTCATTAGGCCTCTAGAGCCTAGTCCACATGGAGGAATTTCGTTATCGACACTTGAACCCGATTACACCGAAAAATAACACAAAAATATGGTCCCGAATGTAAACAAAGCATTGCACCCAATGAATGCTTCGACCTGGGTCCTCTTCTTCTTGTTTTGAAAGATGCGGTGAGTGCGATTCACCCAATAAATGGCTTGAACGTTACTCCAAAAACGATATTATATTACTGTATTATATTAGGGTTAGGTTAGGTTAATCTAATCTAATATAAGATTATATTACTGTATATTAGGGGTTAGGTTAGGTTAATCTAATCTAATCTAATTGGGAGGTTTGCCGTACCGCCCAACCTACCAAATATGAAAACCTACTATTTGTTAGTAGTCTTGGAAAATCCAACGTCAAGGCTATTAACCTAATTGCAATGACGACTTGTCTATTTTGACTGCTATGTCCGTCATTCCAACCGCGTTTAAAAAGAAAACGTCTAGAGTCTACTCCTTATCTTGCTCTAGGAGACGTTGTACATTAACCAAAACTACCACCGAAGGTGAAAAAAGCATAGAAGAGAAGAAAAAGGGGTTTACCTTAGTTACCGCTTAAGGCCCATCCTGTGTTCCGTCATGTGCAGATCCCTGTCGAACGTGCGCATGAGCGACCCTCTCTTGTTATCACATCTCACGTCAGCAGAAGAACGCGGATGGGCAGGGGTCCGGCGTGAGGGAGGGTATTATGTACGTTGGATTTTTCCAAGACTACTACCAAATAGTAGGTTTTCCTATTTGGTAGATTGGGAGGTACGTCAAACCTCCCAATTTGTTTAGTAGTCTTGGCAAATCCAACGTCAAGGCTGCATAACAATAGGAGGAGGACATCCAAGCCCAACCTACCAAAAAAAAACCAATGCATAAAACAAAATTACGAATGACAAAGACACAATGTAAACAAGAGAGTTTAATAAAAGAGTGAAAACTGAGGAGTAGCTAAAAAGAACAGTTTTAACACATGCCCGTCATTCATAGTAATGCAAAAACATAGACTTGTCTGAAACCAAAAAGGTACTGTACCCAAAATCCCTTTTCTTCAAAAACCAACAAAAACGCTGAACACAAGAACAAACCACAATTTTCAATGTGGCAAAAACACTTATGTACTGGAACAATACATAATCCCAAACTTGCAATCCAGTGTTGCAAACCCCTACACCCCCCCCCCCCCCCCTTGTCAAATAAAACAAAGGAAAAGAACGAGGGACAAGGGGGGGAGACCAGGGATCTTCGCCAGAGCACCAGGAAACACGACCCCCGAGAGCAATCACCGGCCGAGGGGGTCGAACACTGGACACGGAGAGGTAGGAGGAGATGAAGGAATTGATAGAAGACCACAAAACCGCGGAGGCGAAGGCAGGGAAGGATCGACGTGGCAGGAACCGGAAGGAGGCAGCAAAGGATCTGACATCGCGCGCAGAACCCCTACAAACAGGGTGACGGGCACGAACGGTCCGACAAACGTGGCGGCCCAGCTGCACCTGCTAGAGCCTCCCACCTGTCCGAGGAGACACCCACACAGCAGTACCCGAAGGCGGCGCCACAGACGCAACAGAGGAGTGCAAGGCTGACACCGGGCACAACACATGGCGAGGATGCCCACGCCGTAAAGCCTGGACGGCGAAAGGCTGGAAAACGGGGGGCCTCCCTCCCATGCGTGGTAACAAAAGGTGGGGAGGAGGCGAACGAGACGCCATGCAAGGACGGGGAGAATCGGACGCAGTCCCGGGGCCGTGACAATGCCGCTAGTGCAGACACCCGATCCCCAGTGGCCAATAGCGACAAGGAAGAGTGGACACCCGAGCAACGGAACCGGCGTAGCGGCCCTTGTATACGTGGGGGAAGCCAGAAGGACCAGAGCCCGCCCCAGATCCCACAGCGGAGAGACCTGGCGCGGAGGCGGTCAATCCCGGAAGGCAGCCGTCAGGAAGGAATCCAGCACCTGTGGCGGAACGACCAGCCCAGCGACGGACCCAAAGAACCCCCCGGAACGGCAGACAAGTGGGTACGTATAGTGTCGACTGGAGAGCGACGTGTACGGCAGGGGTGATGCAAGGCGCGTAGGACGAGGGAAGGAGAGCCAACTGGCAGGCGAGTGGCCTGTAGCCACCTAGTAAAAAAACTCCAGCGGGTCCCGTAAGGCCCCCAAGGAGAAGACGGCCAGGAACGCTGCAGGAAGTCCGTCAGGGCCCGGCCGGGGACCGGGAGCCACCGTGCCTCATGAACAAGCACGATGCGAAGGCCAAAGAGGTCCGCAGGACCCCAACCTAGCCCAAGTGGAAGCCGGAGACAGGTAGAGGGACCGGAACCCGGGCACCACCGCGGCAACCGGGCGGACCAAGTCCGTGCCGGCCACAGAGGCGCGAGGAGCCAGACGCAGCCGCGGTACAGCCGCAGCTTCGCGAAGACTGGGCACATCAACAGCGCGTCTGGTGGCGGAAAAATGGATATCGACCGCCACCTGTACCAGGCGACCATGAAAGCGTCCGGACCCCCCCCGGAAGCGCGAGGCCGGAGGGAGAGGTCCAGAGGCAACTGGCGCGGCAACCCCCGATGGCGAACAAGGCGACCCTCCGGAACCGCTCAGGAAGCCGCGAGGTCGGCGAACACAGTCCGTTTCATCGCCCATTCTACAAGAACGCCCTGCCCTCTCGACAGGGCGGCCGCCCAAAGGGTGGCAGGCCCGGGCAGGGAGGAGGCATGCAAGGAGAAGGGGTGTCGGTCCGCGAGGAAGAACAACTCCACCGAGACCCCTAATAGAGTCAACGACCTGGAGGACCCCCCGCATAAGGAAACAGGGGACAGCTTGTCTGAGTGTCCAACCCGAAGGCCACCGACTCACCCCGAAGGGCCAGCGCGTGGTCCCGCAGGAAGAACAAAGGAACCAACAATCCGAGGGCATAGACAGGTAAGAGGAGGGAGACCCACCCATCCTGCCGGGAACTGGAACGTCCCAGGTACGATCGGGAACCTCACCCAACCTCGCTCGACGTATCTGTGGTTACCCAGACCGTCGGCGGGGGGGTCGGTCCAGGGCACAGCCGCAGAGAGCGAGCCCCCGGCAACCCAGCGACCAAAGCGCCGGCGAAAGGTACCCGGGAGCGGCAGGGCCGCATCCATAGGGGCAACGGAAACACCGCGGTGCCCATGAGGAGGAGGCGGCGTAGCCAGAGGCTCCCTAAGGGAAGGGGCAGAGCGGCCCAATGCAGCGAACCCACGAACGAGTCCCAGAGCCACCCCGGGAGGGAGACCGAGTGCAACACGGCGAGGACCGTCCACCGAAGGTGCACCGCGGCCAGCAGACCCCGGGTCACCGTAGCGCCGGACAAAACCCATGCGAGAACCGACCCATGGCACGACACGCGACGGGGTCAAGCGTGACTTGGGAACATCGAAGGGGAACCCTAACCGTGCGATGTCGCGAACGACTGTGAGGGCGGCGCCAATGCACAGGCCTAGGGCGTCGGAAACTACCACCCAACCGGACAAGGAAAACAGGAGCTGGAGCCCGCTCCTGAGGAGAGGACCCAGAGCCTGCCCCCACCAGTGCGGAGAAGATCTGCGGCGCGATGTTGGAGACCGAAGGGAAGGCCGTCGAACAGGAACACACGATCGGAAGTCCGAACGGCCAAGAACCGCTGGAAGCGAGGATGGAGAGGAACGAGCCAAGACACATCCTGGAGGGGCCAGCGACAACTACCCACGACAGAGGGCCAGGGCCAGGCGTACCAGGGGTACCGGCAGCCATCCGAAACCGTGTGTGCACGATGTGCCCGTTGAGGGCCAACAGATCCACCACCAGGTCGCATCGCGTCGCAGGTCGGCGACGGAACCAGAAAGACACGGGAGAGGAAAACCGGGTGACCGGCGGTCAACTCCCTCGACGTTACCCAGCTCGGGCATGGAAGTGAACACGTGGGCCACCTCTGAAGAGATGGGCCGTTGTCGGTGACAAGAGCGGAGTGGGGGTCTGGACGTCCACCTCCAGGTGAGACCCCTCCGCGCAACCCGCGGCACCCCAACGTCCCTCGCGGCTACCGAGGGGCGCAAGGGCGAAAACAACCCGAGGGAGCACCCGAGAGGAGGGGAGCGACCCGGTACGCCCAGGCGAGAAGGAGAACAAGGAGGCCGACCCAGAGAACTACACATTGTGTTGACGTGGAGGTAACCCCGGTACGGGCCGTGCGGGCCCATGACCGCCACGTTGACCTCCTCTACCCCCGCCCCCCCCAACCTCGTCGAAAAGGGCGGGCCACCCCAACCCAAGGCCGGCGCGGGGCTGACCCCTTCGAAAGGCGGCCGGAAGTGGAAGGCCGGCCAGCCCCGACACAGAGGGGATGAAAGGGGCAAGAACAGAAGTGCGAGGCGGAACCGAAGCACCGGCCAGCAACGTCCCAGTCCTGCGCCCGTGCAAGGCGGCAGCACTTGCAGCAGCACCCCGAAGAGGACCGGCAGAAGGACGGGACTGAGAAGACCCCGCGCGCGGCACAGCACGTCGGTGCGTGACGTAAGCAGGGTCCGTAACGACACAGCACGGCGTCGTGTGGCGGAAGCAGGGGCCGCCGACAGAGAAGCGGAGCATTCCCAAGCATCCTGCGTAAAAAAACCCGACGTATATAGCGCAGAGTACAACAAACCCTGACGAATAACCAAGGGGGCCGGCCGGCAGAACGAAGACCGTAACCGTCGTGCGGATGCCGAGTTGCCGCGCACAAAACCGCCTTCAGCTCGGGAACCAAAGACACCGCGAGCCGAAGGTGGACCCGCTGAACGCGGTCCAAACCCTCGCCGAAGATCGCCTGGCGCAGACGCCTCGAAAAGCCGCAGGTGGTGAACAGACGCTTGGAGGGAACCTAAAGACAAGACAATAAGTCCGTCACCCTCCGTCGCAAGGGAAAAACCTTGGCGACAGAGGGCTGATCCGGGTGAGAGAAGAACGGGGTAGCAATAGAACAAAGTTCAAGAACGGGCGCGCTCATCCAGGACCAGAACGCGCCGTCCAACCCGCCGACAGACACAAGAGGAGGCAAAATCAGGGACGACTCCGGGGGAGGGACGGAAGGAAAGCCGTCGACGGATCGGTGTGTGAAGTCGAAGGCCTCAGCAAACCAGGCCTCCAATGGGAGAGGGTGACCGAGCATGACGGCTAAGCCAGGCGTACCGGCGTCGCACAAACCTGCCCCATAGGAGGACAGACCCGTCAACACAGCCAGGGACTGAACAGCCGGAAGGATGTCAGGGCGGCTGAAGTCTGACCAGAGCGTAGGCCTGCAGAAGGGAGTGGGACCAAGCATGGGTAGGTATGGTGAGGTGGTGAGGGTGAGGCACCGCCAAGAAGGGCGAGAAGAGGGAGTCTTCCATCGACTCCAAGCGCCCGTCGAAGCGTGACACAACCCAGCCCTGCATAGCCGACAATTGATCCGAGAGAGGCTCCCCCCCCCCCCCCCCAGATTGGTCGGCCCGCAGGGGCGAGCGTGAGCGGGAGCGAGACCCACGACACGAACCAGCAGCGTCGCGGCCCAAGGAAGGCGAGCGACGACGGTTGTGTCGCCGTTGAGGGACTCGTCCCCGATCACGAACGCCCGAGGGGGAAACAGCACCATTCCCCTCTTCCAGCGACACATCAGCTCCTGAGAAAGGGGACCCCGAAACCTCGCGAAACCCCACCGAGGCAAGGGGGGTACCCCACCCCCCTGGCGAGACGGTAAGTGAAGGTCAGGAAGAGAAGAATGAGGAGGAGCAGGACGACGGGAGTGGGAAGGCTGGCCGGGTGAAAGGAGGCCAGGAGCCGCGGGGGGAAACAGAGCAAGGATCCCCGGGGCTGAGATAACAGGGCGGCCCGACACCGAGGCGGAGGAGGGAGGGACCACCACCGTGGGACGAGACCGTGAAGGAAGAATAGGCACTGAAGCAGGTGAAGTAGGAGAAGCAACGACATCCAGGCGGACCCTCCTGGACAGTGTAAGAGGAGGGAGCAGAGGGCCAGCTACAGCATGAACAACCGCGCGCGGAGAGGACAACGTAAGAGGAAGTCGTCTGGGCTGGGGAAGCGGGCGGAAGGGAGTAGAGCCCCTATCCGTAGAGGCCAGGGGAGGGCGCACAGGGGCAGAGCCCCTAACCCCGGCCTCAGGGCGAGAACCATGACGCGGGCGACGGGCCGTCGGCAAGGCGATCAGGAGGACGACGAGGCGAGCGAGAGCGTGGACGGAGCCGGGGAACCCCCCGACGATGGGACGACCGGCTGCGGGACCCAGGGGAGAGGGCCCGAGCAGGGAGAGGGCCCGAGCAGGGAGAGGGCCAGGTAAATGGCCTTCAGTCGGGTCAGGGATACCCAGGGCGACGCGGATCCGGTCGGCAACAAAGGCCGGGGAACGGTGGCCCACAGTCCTAATGTGGCGGGAGACCATCGTCCACACCGACGGAAGGGAAGCAGGAGGCCACAGCCGCCTGCCGAGGAACCAGGGCCATGGAGCAGCACAACCACCAGGGCCAGACACGAGCCACACAGAGCAAGACGGTAGGCCGAAGAGCACACACAGAGCGAGTGGCTCAAGCAGGACTTGTGGCTCTCCAAGCACGGGGAGCGACAACCAAGGCGAAAGCAAGGCAGCCTACCTGCACTGAGAAGAACACACACCATAATCAGCACGTCGAAGGAGTAAGTGGAGAGAATGTCCAAGAAGAACCAGGGAAGGAGCATGGGGAAACAGGAACACACATGCAAACAGGTATCCGTACTCACCCTAAACTGGGAGCACAGAGGTAGGTGAGGAGGGCGGCCGAGGCGGAAGAGCACTAGCAGAACCTGCAAAGATGGAGAAAGTGTTAACCACCACTCAACATCTTACATGCAGGGCCTATAACCCCAGTAAAGTGCATACACCAATATAGTATCAGGCAACAAGATGACATAACAAAAGTCAATAGTGAAAGCCAACTATTACCGCAAATTTGCGGGCCAATGGAGGCATAACCGTACCGACACCACCCTCCTGCAATTTCGCGGGACCCCCCCAACGATCTCCGCAATTTGGCGGGGAACGAAATTGTCCCAGGGGACGAAACCGAGCCCCCCGAAAATTTGCGGGACCGGCCGAGATGGTCCGGCGCCGAAAAAGCGAGAGGAGCGTCTAGGAAATACCAAAAGAGGCCCAGAAAAAAGCGTCATCTCCTTATGAACTCCAAGCGACGATGGCCATCAAGCTGAGCAGTGTCTTCCTTGATAATATCCTGACTCAACCGGTCAAGGGAGAGGCAAGGAAGACACACCAGGGGAGAGGAGGCACATCCCCCAGGAACCACCCAACCCACAGAGATAGAGCAAAGCCCATGAGGAGAAGTGGCAGGAAGGGTGGTTTGGCACAAACAGGGGCCCCCGTAGGGTACCCCAGGATTGGGCAAAAGGTTATGAAAGGATGGAGGTGAAAACAGTAAGGGAACACAAAAACCAGTAAATGAAACTGGCGAGAAAAAGGGTGGCCTAGCCGTGAGGAGAGAATGTGTCAGGGGCGAAAAACCCTGTGGTGTGAGGGAGGGGCCCCCCGTGGGGTACCCCAGGATATCACGAACCACCAAGCGCCCAGGCCCTTGAGACACAGTGAAGGCTCGAAAGGGGGGACTCGGGAATAACGCTAATAATGCGGCCGACACAAACCCTACAAACAGCACCGCCACCACGAAATCTCAGATCGTGAACCAACTGTACACCTAGGCTATGAAAATATGAAAACTCATAGGGGCATAGCAATTCCTGAATGAGAACCAAGCTAGGCTAAAATAAGCTAAAAGCTAAACTATTCCCCGACTAACAGGAAAAAAGAATATGAAAAGAGAAAGGAAAGAAAAACACACACGAGGAACGCCAGGCGCCCCCGTACCTTCGGTAGCTATTTCCACACGCGTCTCCATTAAACACACTGAGGAGCCCATTTACGTGTGCCCTAGATCACGTAACATCTGTCTAACAAAAAAGAAGGCCAGATAAGCCGAAACGAACCTAAACAGGGTGAATTAAAGGAGCACAACAAAAGCGACTGCATTCAATGGAGCGCGTGAAAAAATGATAACAAGAGAGGGTCGCTCATGGCCACGTTCGACAGGGATCTGCACATGACGGAACACAGGATGGGCCTTAAGCGGTAACTAAGGTAAACCCCTTTTTCTTCTCTTCTATGCTTTTTTCACCTTCGGTGGTAGTTTTGGTTAATGTACAACGTCTCCTAGAGACAAGATAAGGAGTAGACTCTAGACGTTTTCTTTTTAACCGCGGTTGGAATGACGACATAGCAGTCAAAATAGACAAGTCGTCATTGCAATTAGGTTAATAGCCTTGACGTTGGATTGCCAAGACTACTAACAAATATAATATTATATTACTGTATATTATATTAAGGTTAGGTTTAGGTTAATCTAATCTAATATTATATTTGTACATTTTGGGAGTGTGCTTGGCCTCCCCACAATTTCCCTTACCTACGGTAAAAGCACGATTCACTTAATAAATGGCGCCATTTGACGCCGTATCTTCAGATTAATGAATAATGGGTAAGTTAATGCAAATCCTCCACTCCAACCATGAAAAACAACAATAAAACACTATATTCCTTGAAAAAATATACAGAAACTTGGTAAATAAGGTGGCTCTAGCTGTCCTGAATTTTACCCAGGACGCTTCTTTCTTCTTACCTCTGACCGGGTATAAGCTATCCTAGTGTTTACTAGCCTAGGCCTATACCCCTTTGAAAGGACATTAGCCTAACCTAACAACCTTACCTAACTATCCTAGTATTATGGGAGGGGGCTGCTGCCCCCACACCGTGACACCCCCGCTATTTGACATCTTTGACAGATTGTTGGTGTATTTTTCTGTGAAAAGGGTATTTTCTCAATTTGTTGATAACGAAAATCCTCCATGCGGACTATAGGCCCTATGGAGAAAAATATGGCGAATCTGTTGGTGCCTATTTTCCCTAATAAATTGTTTCTAATAAGGCGGATGTAAGTGTCCTTGAAGATTATCAAAATCTTGACCATTAACCTCCTAGGTTGTAACTCGAAATGGGCTGAAGCAAATCAGTAGTAAATCTCCACGCCTATTCCTTTAAATCAAATGGTAGATTTTGAATTTTGGGCCTAGACTTTAGCCCAGTGGTCGAGATTTTGGTAGGCTAATTCAAACAACTTTTTGTGGAGAATTGCTCGCTCTGGTTCATGACCTTTACGTTCTCTTTGGTATAATTCTAATGGTGGCTCCAACTCAATTTAGCCTAGGTATTAACACTTACGCTGCGGGCATATTTCCGCCAGTTTCTGCTATATTAGGGCTCATTCAGGCATTCCTGAATGATTAAACAAGTATATGAATGAAATTAAATGTATTCATTCAAAAACTAGAAGAAAATAGCGTCAAAATTACGCCAGAACGAGCTTCGTAGCGCGCAGGATTCATCCGCAGCACTACCATAGACTTCGGCAAATGTTCGCTATTAAATTCGTCTAATTATGTGCAATGTCGCTCTACATTAATTTTGTCTTTGGCAGCGCTGCATTGTCTCGCGAGATGTAAGGCCTGAGGCTCAATGCCCCGGCAGCCGCGCTGGAGAGCGGAGGGCAGCCTCCTACTCTCCCGCTCTCTTACACTCATCCCCATAGACTATATGAGGCTTTAAGAGCCTGTACAAATTTGCCTTATATTGCCAGGACATTCCAGAACGTCTCCCGCAGCAAATGGGTTAACATTATTTCTGTTCATCTATTTCATCTATTTAGCCTATAGGCCTACTGTAGGCCTTACTTATTGATTTCTGGTATTATTTATTGGGGAATTTTAATTTTAATATACTAGGTAACTAATGTATTCGGGCGCACCGCTCGCCCATTTTGACTGCCATGAGATACATTAATAGATGGAGGGGGGGGGTCTTTGCTCCCTCTCACCCCCCATGACTTATTGTCATCATCATATACCTTTCTCACTTACCCGTGAGCGATCACCCTATGTAACATAACGACTGATACGCCCGGATACTACATCCTTCCCCAAGAAAAACTGTATATGAAGAAAAAAAAATAGTGGCTGAAATCATTGTTGGTCCTAAAAGGTCAAAAGAATGACTGCTGATGCATGTAGATTCCGGGCGTTAACCGGTCGTCCATGTTTACATTGGTCGATTGCCCCAGTTAAGTTCACGTCTAATTTGACGGCTACTTTTCGGTTATTTGCCCCCTGCTGGCAATATATATGATGATGACATATGTCAAAGCCCCCGCCCAACATATTATTGTATCCAAAGGCAGTCAAAATAGACAGGAACATAATGGCAAGCGTCCGCCGCCGCTCCACTTAGTGTAAACAAGGCGGGCGGTAGGCTCGAACTCTACATTCTACCCGAATGACGACATCCAGTACACAAGGAATCCATGGCTTAACTGATTTTCTTAGTTTCTTACAGTAGATCCTCTGGAAAAAGGCAAACTATGCCTGTGTATCCAGCTCAGTACCAGTACTTGCACGGCTGCGGTTGTTCACTGTATTGGCGGCGGCGGTAGCAGACGCAACATTTTTTACTATTCTGTATTTTTGTTTTATAAATCAAACTTCAAATCTTGTCTTCCCCATGCTTTATCAAGCTTACTTTCAAACTCACTTATTGATTCGGAATCGACTACATACTGGGGCAGTGCAGTCCACTCATTTACCACTCTATCACAAAATGAGCTTCTTTGCCTTCTCAAGCCTATTTCTTTCTTTTGTAAATTTTCTTAGTAGTGCTCCTCTCAGTTCTTGTTCCGCTCCGACCGCCATCAAGAAGATACCTTCACACACATCCTCATCGTACGTTCCTGACACTATTTTAAAAGTCTCTATCATATCCCCTCTCTTTCTCCTATATGCCAGTGTCGGAAGCCCCAGTGTCCTCAACCTCTGCTCATAGCCCGCGTTCTTCAACGTTGGTACCCAGCTTTGTAGCCCTCTCCTCTGCACTTTCTCCACTGCTTCTATATCCTTTACCATATATGGAGCCCACACCTGGTTTGCATATTCCAGGTGCTATATAGAGATTCCTGAAGATTTCTTCGTCAAGTGACACAAATGTCCTCCTTATCAGCCCTACAATTCTATTGGCTTTGTTTATCTTTTCCGCTAAATGTTCTGAGAAATTTAACTTATTGTCTATCACTACTCCTATATCCTTTTCTGCATTCACTTCCTCCATCGCTTCATACATACTGTATCCTACCTTGTCTATCTTGCTGGTCCCAATCCGCATGTACTTGCATTTTTTTGGATGAAAAGGCATTAACCAATGCTCAGACCATCCCTTCATGCCCTCCACATCTCCTTGAAGCAAACCCATATCTTCCTTACTCCTCACTCTTCTATACAGCTTAGTGTCATCCGCATACAGGTATACCTCACTTCCATTAGTTATAACTTCAGGCAAGTCGTTGATAAATATAACGAACAGCAGTGGTCCCAACACAGATCCCTGAGGTACCCCACTTGTAATTTCCCTCCACCCCGAGCCTATTCCATTCACCAGTACCCTCTGTCTCCGATCATTTCACACATTTCTCCCCTATATTATAGCTTCTAACTTTCTCTATTAACCTTTTATGTGGGACCTTATCGAAGGGTGGGCTAGTATAAATTAATGCATCATCAACAACAACAACCTTATCGAAGGCCTTCATAAAATCGCAATATACCACGTCTATTACATCACCATCTTCTAGAATTTGCATCCAATCATCTACCACCTTAATTAGCTGTAGTACCGTCGACCTCCCCGGCAAGAATCCGAACTGTCTCCCACTGAAAAGTTGGTTTGACTTCATATGATCCATTATTCCTTCTCTAATTACCGTTTCCATTAGTTTACACACAACACTTGTCAAACTGACTGGTCTATAATTCCCTGGGTCATTTCTCTTTCCCTTCTTAAATATAGCTGTTATTGAAAT